>JAQSUU010000847.1:0-521881 GCA_038087645.1 Saccharum hybrid cultivar R570
GTTTTTATCTTCAAAATTTGATATGAAAGATCTTGGTGAAGCGTCTTTTGTTTTGGGCATAGAGATTCACCGAGATAGAAGTAAAGGGGTATTAGGACTATCACAAAAGGCATACATAGAAAAAGTTTTAAAAAATTCAGTATGCATAAATGTAGTGCCTCACCTGCACCCATGGTCAAGGGCGACAGATATGGGGATTTTCAATGCCCAAGGAACCAATACGAGCTCAATCAAATGAAAGTGGTTCCATATGCTTCTGCTGTCGGAAGCCTACAATATGCTCAAGTGTGCACGCGCCCTGACTTAGCTTTTGTTACCGGGTTGCTTGGCAGATTTCAAAGTAATCCAGGAATTGAACACTGGAAACTGGTAAAGAAAGTCTTGCGATATTTGCAAGGTACGAAAGGCCTCATGTTGACGTACAGAAAATCAGATTCTCTCCAGATAGTGGGGTATTCAGATTCTGATTATGTGGGAGATGATAGAAAATCCACGTCAGGATATGTGTTCACTCTCGCAGGAGGAGCAATTTCATGGAAAAGCTCAAAACAAACCGTCACTACATCGTCCATAATGTATGCCGAGTTTGTAGCGTGTTATGAGGCAACGGGGCAGGTGAACTGGCTAAAGAAGTTCATACCCGGTTTGAAGGTGGTCGACAGCATACATAAGCCACTAAAGTTATACTGCGATAATAATCCAGCAGTACAGTACGCTCACAACAATAGGTCAAGTGGTGCTGCCAAACACATTGACATAAAGTATTATGTTGTGAAGGATAAAGTTCGGGATCAAATTATAAATCTTGAGCATATAAGCACTGAAAAGATGCTCGCGGATCCGCTTACAAAAGGCTTACCACCCAACGTGTTCAGAGAACATGTAGCCGGCATGGGTTTAAGGGAAAGCCTATAACTCCTGGACTATAATAAAGGGCCCAAAAGTTAAAGTAACTGTTTCGGATCAGAGACGTGCATTGTAGCTGTCAAATCTATCGGCGATTGACCGTGACGATGAAACATGCTCTATGCATTTATCTGTGATGGAACAAGTAAAATAAAAAGTGTTAAAGTTAAAGGTTAAAGTGAAAGGTGAGATCAAGGGAGAGAATGTTGGAATGATCTCTCCACCGAGTGGCCCAACGGCCACTTGGGCCCTTGGTCACACGCCCTGATCGGGGGCGCCCAACCCTAAATGGTTGGTGGGCCCCCGTCACACTGCGCTATAAAAACAGGTGGGGGCCAGCGGCTCTACCTACGAGGTTCGCCTGAGCCGCACTCCACACCAACAAACCCTAATCCCGATCTGAGAGAGGGGCGCAGCCAGTGACGGGAAACGCCACCGACCGCGCCGCCACTGCATCTCCGACTCCACTGCACCGCCGATCTCCACTGCATCACACTTTCCTTCCCCGACCACCGCTGCCCATGTGCAGAGCATCATCAACGAACCAGCGATGGCCTTCTCCGGATCGGGATCGAACTCCAACACCGCACCCACCGATGGTTTGCATCTCCCTCACTTCCTCTCTCTCTTTCTGTTTCTCTCCAGTAGGTTCCGTATACATCTAAATCAAAAGGTTTAACCCCTCTGATCTACTCCTACTCGATCCTAGTCTAACACCCTGAGCTCCCGGCCTCGAGGACAAGGAATTCCAAGTCTCCGAGATGCCGCATGCCACGCCGGGCGGCCTCTGATAGTGAGGCGAGAACGCGAGAACGGTGTGTGTGTCTGCCGCTGCTGAAGGAGTACGAATTGATCGGAGATGTCAACATGGCGTTGCATCCGTCGGCTTACACGTACACGGCGACGCTCAGCTCTCCATGGACAAGGAGATCAGGAGAACACCTGTCCGAGCGGGCGCGCGCACAGCGCACGGTGGTGAAGGAGGAGGCCGACGGGGGCATGGTTGGGGAAGGAAAACTTACTAGTAGGCGCCGTAGAAGGCTATGGCCATCAGGCAGACCAGTCCTGCCGCAGCGGCCAAAGCCATCCTGCTGAGGAGCCGGAGCCCCAGGGGAGCCTGGATCGGCTCCTCTCCAGCGACTGCGACGGCGCCGCCGCCACCTTCGCCTCCGGCGCGGATGTGAGCAGCGACAATCAGCATGGTGCCCAGAAAAAAGGTCGCCGTGGCCGCAGCGGGCAAGACACGGAGAGCTGCCAGACCAAGCTCTTGGGCTTGCGCACCGTGATCCACGTCCGCGCCACCTGGAGTCAGCACGAACAGGAAGAAATGGAGCACACCAGCGCAGATGCACAACATGAATGATACGATCTCCGGCAGGCGTCGGTTGGCGGTGCCTGCGGCGGCGCCTCGGTGAAGGTGGCGGTAAATGAAGGCTACAGAGATGGAAACGCCCGCCGCCGAAGCCAAGAGCAGCAGGTCGCGGATCCCGCTGTGGAGCGGCGGGGCTTGAGCGGCGATCCTGGTGCTGGCTCCCTGCCGCGCATCCAGGAAGTTGACGACGTCGACGGCGCTGATCGCGGCGCACAGCGCCGCCGCGGCGGAAATTGCGTTCCCCATAGTACGGTTTTCGGCCGAGGAGGACGAGGATCTGGAGGGGAGGAGGGAAATAAGGCGCCCTGGAGCTTCGAGGATCGGGAACAGCGACGGTGTTTTAGGGTTTAAGAACGCCGGCAGTGGGAGCTGGGATGCAGATTTAATGGCATTGCTGGGAGAGGGGTCAGAGCGCGAGGTTGCTTGTGGAGTGGGGAGTGGGGAGGCGGATGCAAGCGAAAGGGAGGGGCGGGGGCCGGTGATGCTGCGACCTGGGCTCGTGAGCAATATAATTGGTGGACAACCTACTCATAGTATATAGCGGTCAGTCAAGTCAGAGGCAATATGTGGCTTCTCTTCTTCTTCTCCTTTACTTTATTATTCACTTTTATATTGAGGAATAAAATGACTTTCGTGAGCTTATCAATATCTTATCCACTTTAGCGACAATGTACTTTTTTTACAGAAGTGATTACTACCTGATTATGGAACGAAGCGTCTACTACACTTTGGCACAACTCTAGTTGCTTTGGATGCGCTTAGATATGATCTATTTATGATGTTCATAATTATTTAATCCAACAAAATTCAAAATTCATTGGACATTAACTCAGAAAAATCTAGTGTCTATCGGATTTATGTGGACTGACTATTTTAGAGGTAAATCATTCTTTAATGTCTAGTTTTAAGTTTTATGATAATGCATGGGACCCACGTTTATATCTAGGCATACCGATCTGCACAAAGTAGTAAGTAATTCTATTGACTCATCTTCAATAATTCCAGTTAATTTTGCTAAAATTTTAAGGTGACGTGATGTTTTAAATTTATAATCTGACTTTCAACGTGAAGTCCACATATATATCTAGTCACACTAGTATGTACAAAAGTCCACATATACAAAAGTCCACATATACAAAAGGTGACGTGACGCTCCAACCCGCTCTGCCATGGGCTAGAGGCAACGCCAGACATGGGTTGGGCTGGGCCTAGGTTGTGTTGGCGGTGTGGGTGTTGGTGGCCGCACGCCGACGTAGTCGACGAGTGACTTTTAACGTGAAGTCCACATATATATATATATATATATATATATATATATATAGTTCAATTGTGGTGAAATTTTTATAATAAGCTAATTATTGTATGTTTAAACTGTAGTAAAAATTTTATACTCATTGGATCATGAAAAACTTAGTTATAGATTTTATTTAGGTTTATGCTTGTTAAATATAAATAAATCTATAACTAAGCTATACATGATCTAATGAGTATGAAATTTTTACTGCAGTTCACTCATACAATAATTAGTTCATCGTAAAAATTTCATCACAATTGGATCATAGAAACTGCAGCTATGAATTATTCCAATTAATTACAGAAAAACATAGATCTAAAGCCACAGCAAAAACTTTGTACTAAAGCATACCATATTATATATTCACTATGTAGATCTACTCATGTGGAGTCCAACAAAATTGGATTTTCTATTTTATGATTTTTCTATGACTTACTATGATTTTTCAAAGATTCAGCCGAAATAAATAAAAAAGAAAGAGACAAAACCGACTTCAAAACTACTTATAACAGGGCTAGAGAGATAAGATCAACAGTTTCATAAATTGAGGGAGGTAATATGGACATTTTCCTTTTTACACATGACATGCATCTAAGCTGAGCCTGGGCCTCCCTCCATAGTCCTTTTTTTTTTTATAAGTCCCTCCATAGTCCTGATAGGCCTCAATCCACCGGCCCATTCAGGTCCCATTTTTACACATAAAAATATTGACCGAATATCCTTCTGCCAAAACACACTAACCAGAGAATTCTACTCCTGGGAGTATATCGCAATTCGCAGGAGGTGACTTACATGCATCTCAGCCGCTTAAAAAAAAGAAAAAAAAAACATGCATTTCAGCCTCTAGGCTGAGCCTGGGGCTCACGGCACATGTACTGATGTGTCTAAAGCCTGCCGTGCTGAACTGGCCCAGCCAAGTCTCACTTTTACGCATCATACTGACCAAAACAATTATGTATACGTATAACACAAGCAACGACGTGAGATGGACCTAAATCCTAATGGAACTGAAGCCCCCTTTGCCAAACCAGACCTAAATCCTAAGTGTGTTCGGCACTGATTGAAGCGGCAGCCGTATCTGCATCTGCTATTCCCCTCAGCAAGTTATTGTAGCAGCGAGAGCTCCAGCAGCAGCACCAATAGCTGTAGCATGCTGCATTGAGGGCGCCACTATCACTATCATAGCGAGCTAGCTAGATTGTGGCCTACCGAGTCACAAAACTATTGCCACTCGAGTAATCCCATGGCCTCCCTTGGGTTTGGGACAGTAGCAGCCATGTTAAGCGAGACAAAAGGCCTATTTATCGCCAGAAGAAGGATGATGACGACTGACGCGTTCAGAAGATTATTCATCCGCTTTTCTTGTAATGTGACATCTTTTCTAGCGAGCAGCCAGAGTGTCAGATCTGCAGCAGTATCATGTTTTCCATTTCAGAGGACCTGCTTGTGCTTGATGGCTCTCTGAAAGGAATTGTTGTCTTGCCGGAATGCTCGGAAGAAACCAGACGCAACTAGATTTGCCATCAAAAATAAGAAAAGCGAAAAGGCACGGCTAGCTTTCTCACAGGGAAACGAACGCTGAAGATAGGGAGACCAGACAAACCTGCCAGTGCCACGGCCGGCACGAGTGGAGGGCTGGAAGCAGCAGAGCTCAGCTGAGGCCATCATGGTGTAAGGTCGCCTTCCCCAGCTGCAGCAGCTCGGCGAGCATGGCGAATTGGCGACGAAGAGGAGCTACCTAGATGGGGAAGCTCCGCTCATTTGAGTCGGAGCATGCACGTTGACTTGCAACTTTGCAAATTTCAAGTCTCCCCCTCCACCTCGCGTCCTCGCCTCCTAAATAACAAGTGAACAAAGGACCACCACTCCTGACAACAGACATCACTGTGGGTGCTGCACTACAGGCCCACCTATCAGGGATTCAGGGGTAAGAAAACAACAGGGCCTGTGTCCCAACACCATAGAAAACAATAATCCAGCTCCTTTTGGCTTCTGCGAGGGAATCTGTGGTTTCATGATTGATCAGTACTAGGTGCCAAACAACGTTGGACTCGGTCGATCGGGTCAGTCCGTGATCAAGGTCGGGTTTTGACCCGGAAAGGGGCAAATCCAGAACGTCCATGCCCAGAACAAACGTAACTTCATCTTCTGGTAACAGGATTTGTTGCTCCACCGTCTAATGGGTAAACATGGATTCGTTTTGCGAACTAGGATCGTCTGAATTCAAATGTGTCAAACCATGGAGTGGATAGTTGAGCGCTATTAGAGTCCACGTTGTTCAGTACTTGCATATATATGTGTACTGTATGAACCAATAATATCCAGCCAGCGCCTTGGACAGGCGCTTGCTGTTCAGAAAGGAAATTCTTTTCAATCCATCAGAAAAGGAACCAAAACGGAAAAAGGAAAAACAGAAGTTCACTCTGGTCTCTGGAATACCTCGTGCTCCACTGACCAATCTGCACACAAGCCCAGTTTGCACGCATGGCAAAATACTAGCACACCACATCATGGAGTTATCTTTCTTATCATAAACTGACAGTATATATCCTACTGGTTTGGTTTGCTGTTTAGAGTTCAACACATTCTGGCACAGTTAGGACCGTAGAAATACGAAGGTAAAAGTGCATAATGTTCCACTCTGAATACTATGGCCTTGACTTGAGAACATGGTTAACAACGTGTAGCATATATATATGTGCATGTGCATATCAGGTACTTTCAAGAGTCCTGTATGTTGGCAAATCATACAATCCCTGAGAAACTTGCATGATATATACTGACAGTCACAACCCAGGATAATGAAATGGTAGCAATGTAGGGAGTTCAATGTGCTTGGGTCAATCACACAAAACACACAATCCCATGGTGGATAGATCATCAAGACATCAACAGGATGAGAAATGAAGATAAATATGCATTAATAAAATAGCATAATCAGCAAAGAACTCACCACAAGTTAGATTGCAATACAGCTAGAAAAAGGTTTGATAGCAAGCAAAGATGACACCAGGATGTGACTAACTCTTTAGAAGCTTTTCTCTCAAAAGAAGCCTATGGGGTCAATCCTTGGTCTTAGTGTACTTAGGTTCTAAGCCAAAACCTACAGAATCATGTCTTTATCTCCAAGTAGTGATATGATCAAGACGGAGTTAAAAGAATATGCTTACACTTTAATGTTAATTTAATCGCTACCTGCACATGGCAAGGGAGGATTTTTCAGGACGTAACAGATATTTTCAGGTAAAAGGCCATTTGTATTAATCCCCAGGTTGAGTAGAAGGGTGGAATAAGGTATTACAAAAGCAAAGTAAAAATAAAGAAAAGTAACCCCAACATATTTTCTAGTTAATCATGCGTGATTAGATAGATATGGCCATTAACCAAATACAGAGATCTAGAAGAGTATAGAATTTCAAAAAATAGCATAATCAACAAGAACTAGCCACAATCAAACTGTAATATAGTTAGAAGATGCACAAGGTCAATGGTTACCAGATGCAATGAACTTGGCATAAGTCTCGAGAGAGATAAATATATAGGCTCTGCCTACTGACTCATATATTATTTCTGGACTGTGATATGAAAAAAATGGGAGTTGAAGAAACATGCTTAGGACTTCATCACTACAGGTTAAAACTGAATAACCCTAAAAAGACCCCAAAATCCAGAGCCAACTGAAACATAAAAATGATAAAGCTGAGTCATAACCTGCATCAGGTCTTCCCTTCCACATGAAGCTCTTCCAGTTCTGCTGGGACCCTGTGAGCCCCAAGTCTGAACCTACAAATGGAAAGAAATGGATCAATTCCATCAGAGAGAAGGTGACCCATTTTGACACCTACGTATCCCATAAAACCAATACAAGCACCTCACATTACATCAAGCAACCGTTATGCTCAAACTCAGAGCAACTTTCCAAGTACTAAATCAACGCCAAGCAACTGGAATTCTGGAAGCAGATCAGGAGAAAATAAAGCAATCGTGGTATAGAATACATACTGTATAGTGAAACTTGGAAGATGATGACTTCGTATCCTTCAAACCGTTATGGTCCAAATCTTGCAGATGTTTTGTTAGTACAGTCACTCTCAGGTTTCCAAGCCCGAGTCTAAAGTTGCTAGTAGAAACATAAAGTTTTTGTTTAAATATAGTAGGATGATCTCAGAACTTTTAGCTGTTCCAACAAGACTAGGTAATATGATTGGTTCGAGGAATGCCTTAAGAATTAGCCATTTAGGCAATTGCAGCTGATATAACTAGTAAGCATGTTTTGTTTTCCTCAGCATGTCATTCTGTTTTCAGAGAAAACAAAAGCCATCTTTGTCGGCATCAACCCATCTAGGACAAAATAGCATGAGTCCTTTTTGCTCATTTCACATAATTTTAATTTAACAGTTCGCATAGGTAGGAGCATCAAACTACAGTGCATATTGTCCTAAGTATCATATTTGTCTTCTTTGATGTTTTTGTCTGAAACGTCTTCTTCATGAGTGGAAAATCACAACTTAGTAGCTATCCGAAAACCATATAGGACCAGGCGCTGTTGTGCAATGCATGTGCATCAGATACTTTCAAGAGTTATATTGTCAAATCATGCAATTTATGGCAAACATAAAAAAATGACAAACAGGATTTATAAACTTATTTACTGCCCTGGGATCCAATCGGTAGCAATCTAAGCAGTTCAATGTACATTGGCTCAACCTCATAATCTGATGACTGTAACATAACCAGATAGCATGATTTTATTCTAGATGGACAAAATACCATAGTCAATGACCAAAAAAAATACTAGCCACAGTCAGATTGCAATATAATAGAGACACATAAGGTTTGATACCAAGAAAAGATAAACACAAATAATGTTATGCACTCCTAACACATTCCAAAGAAGCCCAAGTGGTCTATATATGGTCTTACTATGATTAGGTGCAGAGGCAAACTTACAAATAATCAAAATGGGGTTGAACGAATGTACTCACACCTTGATGCTACCTGCACAAGACAAAAATGAAAACAAAATAATCAATGAAATTTCAGCATGCAACTGAAACATTTAGAGAATAAGGGGATTTTTATATATTACCTCTGGATTTTAACATTAGCCAAAGTCTTGTAAACGAATGAAAAGGAAAAAAAACTATATGGTTGCGAGGTCACAAGAAGTATCACAAAACTATAGTAATTTGGTATCTCCATATTTGTAATTTTGTAGTTACTTCTTGGACCACAGAAATCTCAAAACTAATATAGAATACAATCAGACTTTATCTTGATAATCCTATTATGAGTAGATCAATAGGGTCATCAACAAAGTATAGAAATATGCAATTCCATAGTGATCTGATCACTAATCTCAGAAAATTGCATGACTAATAAGAACTATCCAGTAGCCACAAACAGATTGCAATAGAGCTACACAAGGTCTATATATAGAAAGCATGACAAAAAAGATGCAATTAGAGCATGCTTTGTTTTCATTAAGATGCAATTAGGAGCTACCACTTTGCCACACTCAAGTCATTAAGAAGTTTGGAAAGACGCCTAAGTTTTCATTCAATGGTCTCATCTCATCATATCTTTGTTTCTGGTCTGTGATATGATCAAGGTTAAGCTGAAAGGAATGCTTAGGCCTCAATCGTTACCTGCACACAACAGAAAAACAAAGAAAGACAATCACTGTAATTATGAGCATTTACTTCAATTTTTTAAGAGCAAAGAGGATGTGTCCTAACACACAACCTGGGCAGAAGCCAGATAAATATCTAACAAAAGAAAATGGAACATATAACTAACTAAACTTAGATAACCCCAACAAGCCCCCAAACTTCAGAGCCAACTGAAACTCCAAATCGAGAGATGAAGTCAGATCTCCAAATTGCAGAGAGAGGGAAACTGTAAACGTAACCTGCATAGCTCCTCCCTGTTTGGGGAAAAGTGATTCTATTGATTAGGGCTAACCCTAGAAGGGTAGCTATATAGGTTCCATACATGGGCCACATGGGCCTTAGCCTCATGGGCCTAAACACATACTCCAACACCCCCCGCAGTCTGAACTACCGGCGCAGCGGAGATCAAGGTTGAACAAGAAAGAACACACACAACCCCCCCCCTACAGACGCAACTAGCCACCGGTGATGTTGAGGCTGGAGCGAAACTCGGCGAAGGTCGAGGACGGGAGGCCTTTGGTGAAGATGTCCGCGAACTGGGAGGTCATCGGAACGTGAAAAACCCGCACTTCGCCCATGGCCACCCGATCACGGACAAAATGGAGGTCGATCTCCACATGCTTCGTCTGCTGGTGCTGGATGGGGTTGGTGGAGAGGTAGACCGCACTGACGTTGTCGCAGTAGATCAGTGTGCTCCGGGAGGGCGGAGTGTGCAACTCCGCAAGCAGCTGCCTGAGCCAGGCGGCCTCCGCCACGCCGTTAGCAACGGCGCGGTACTCCGCCTCGGCGCTGGACCGGGAGACCACCGGCTGGCGCTTGGACGACCAAGACACTAGGTTGCCGCCCAGGAAGACGGCGTAGCCGGAGGTGGAGCGACGAGTATCCGGGCACCCGGCCCAGTCAGCGTCGGTGTAAATGGTGAGGTCGGTGGAGGAGTCCCGGTGGAGGAAGAGGCCGTAGTCGAGCGTGCCCTGGAGGTAGCGAAGGAGGCGCTTGAGAGCCGTGAGGTGGGGCTCCCGGGGGTCATGCATATGGAGGCAGACCTGCTGAACTGCATAGGTGATGTCCGGCCTGGTGAAGGTGAGGTACTGAAGGGCCCCAGCGAGACTCCTGTACGCAGTGGGATCGGCCACCGGTGGTCCCTCAGCCTCAGACAACTTGCCCTGAGTGTCGACCGGAGTGGAGCATGGGTTGCAGTCAGTCATCCTAGCCTGCTCCAGGATGTCCCGAGTGTACTGTCGCTGGTGAAGTAGGAGGCCGGTAGGACGGTGCTCAACAGTGACACCGAGGAAGTGGTGGAGCTCACCCAGATTCTTCATCGCGAACTCCTACTGGAGAGCGGTGATGATCCGGCGAAGAAGTGGCTCACTGGAGGCGGTGAGGACAATGTCATCAACATAGAGCAGCAAGTAGGCAGTGTCGGCTCCATGGTGGTAGACGAACAGGGACGTATCAGACTTGGCCTCCATGAACCCCAAGGTCAGCAAGAAAGCGGCGAACCGGTGGTTCCACGCCCGAGGTGCTTGCTTGAGGCCGTAGAGGGACCTGTTGAGCCGGCAGACCATGTCAGGATAGGTGGTGTCGACGAACTCCGCCGGCTGACTGTAGTACACCGTCTCGGTAAGAAGGCCATGGAGGAAGGCGTTCTTGACGTCCAGCTGGTGGACGGGCCAAGACCGAGCAAGTGCCAGCGATAGCACGGTACGGACGGTGGCCGGCTTGACCACCGGGCTGAAAGTCTCATCGTAGTCAATGCCAGGGCGCTGAGTGAAACCCCGGAGGACCCATCGAGCCTTGTAGCGCTCGAGAGAGCCGTCAGCCCAGCGCTTGTGGGTCCAAATCCACTTGCCGGTGACAACATTGGCGCCCGGCGGCTCGGGCACCAACTCCCACGTCTGGTTGGCGAGTAGCGCGGCGTACTCCTCTTCCATCGCGCAGCGCCAGTGCGGGTCCAACAGGGCGTCGCGCACGAAAGAGGGTACCAGAGAGACCACCGCGTCGCCGGTCGAAGCCTCGAGGACACGAGGCGGCAGTGTGCCAGCCGCGTGTCTTGTCACCATCGGGTGAACATGCCGCAGGTGTCGGTGAAGTAGCGGCGGGTGGTAGACCGGCGGGGCACCACGAGCCGGCGGGGACTGCGGCGGTGGTGTCGGTGTCCTCGGTGGAGAAGGAAGCGCGAGCGGCGGTGGCCGCGGCCTGCGCTGGTACACCCGTACCGGCGCGGCGAACCTCGACGGAGGTGCCGGGGCATGTGCCGGGACGGGATCCGGCGTCGGCGACCAACACGACCCCCCCGGGGCAGAAGCGGGGGACGAAGGCCCCGGGTCTGCACCAACCGGAGAGGGCGGGGCCGCACCCGAGGACGACGGGCCCGGACCCTCTAGGGATCCAGGACCGGGGGTCGGCCCAGCGCGCAGCGAAGCGGTACCTGCAGGAGACCACGAAAAAGGTGGCTAGACCACCGGGTCAGTGGGAAACAGGGAGGGTGGGTCAGGTACCGGAGGGGTGGTAGTTCTGGAAAAGGGAAAGACGGACTCATCGAATACCACATGGCGAGAGATGAGAACCCGTTGGGAGGTAAGGTCAAAGCACCGGTACCCCTTGTGATCCGAAGAGTACCCGAGGAAGACACAGAGCGTGGAGCGAGGGTTCAGTTTGTGGGAAGAAGTGGCAGCGGTGTTGGGATAACACGCACACCCAAATACGCGGAGGTGATCGTACCACGGTGGGGTACCGAAGAGGGCGTGGTGAGGAGTGGGAGCGGGGCAGGCCGCGGAAGGAAGGCGGTTAAGAAGGTAGGTGGAGGTGTGCAGGCCCTCAGCCCAGAAGCGAGCGGGAAGAGAGGCCTGAAAGAGAAGGGTACACACGGTGTCGTTGGTGGTACGAATCATCCGCTCAGCCTTGCCATTCTGCGAGGAGGTATATGGACAAGACATGCGGAGCTGAACCCCGTGAGAGAGGAAGAAATCGCGGGCGGTGGAGTTATCAAACTCGCGACCATTGTCACACTGGACGGCCTTGATGGTGAGGCCGAACTATGTGGACACCCAAGTAAAGAAGTGGAGGAGCGTGGTAAACGTATCAGACTTCGCACGGAGAGGAAAAGTCCACGAATAATGCGAAAAATCATCAACAACCACAAGATAATACTTATAACCAGAAATACTCAGAATAGGAGATGTCCGTAGGTCACAATGTACAAGATCAAAAATGCGGGCCGCATGGGAAGAAGAACTAGAAAAAGGAAGACGAACATGTCGGCCCAATTAGCACGCATGACACAGTTGCTCATCATGAGCTCGAGTACATGGAAGACCGGAGCTACGACTGAGCTGTATGAGGGCATCACGTCCAGGATGGCCGAGGCGCCGGTGCCAGGTGGTAGAGAAAGTAGAAGCGACGAAGGCAGCTGACAAAACGGGCGGCGAAGAAGACGAAGGAGCCGCCGGGAAGCGAAGAGTGTAAAGGGGCCCGGTGCTGTCACATCGGAGCAGAGGACGCCGGAAAGCCAAATCCTTTACAGTAAGACCAGAAGAGTCAAATTCCACAGAACAAGAATTGTCAGCTGTAAACCGTCAAATAGAAAGAAGATTATGAACCATAGAAGGAGCAACAAGAACATCAGGAAGACGAAAGGAGCCATGAGCACCAGCGGTACCCACAGACGAGATAGGAATACAAGAACCATTAGCGACCATAATGGACGAAGGAAGAGAGGAAGAGGGAGAGTGAATCGACGAAAGTATACCGGGGTCAGGAGTAGTGTGGTAGGTGGCCCCCGAATCAGCGATCCACTCGGGTCCGACCGGAGGTGTCAGGCCCATGGTGCTGAACGAGCGAGCCAAGGCCGCCTGATCCCAGCCGGCGACCCCCGGTGGAACCCATGCCGTAGCAGGGAAGGCGCCGGGTGAAGGACCAGTAGGAGGAGCTCCGGTGAGCATGGCCATCGGTGGGCGAGTGTCGGCTCCGGGGGCGTGGTAGGGCCACATGGAGATGCGACCGGACCACGGGTTCTAGAACGAAGGCCATGGTGCCCCCCGTGTGTCCCAGCCGGTGCCGGAGCCTGGTGTTGACCACCCCGGCCACCCCCGCGGCCCCCTCCACGGCGACGACGAGAGCCACGACCCCCCACCTCCGCTCGGCCCGGAGGGAGAAGGGCCCAGGAGAGACGACGGTGGCGGAGCAGACGACCGCGGTGGAGCAGGAGGACACGGCGAAGTAGCAGCCAGGGCCGTCGAGGTGGACGAGGAAGTGGTAGAGCCTGGCTGGAGGCCCTGCGTGAGCTCCTCCATGACAAGATCGTTACGGACCTCCAGGAAGGTGGGGAAGGGCCTCTGGCAGGTGATCCACGTCCTGAGGTGGGCGTAGCGGTCGCTGAGCCCCCGGAGGACGTTGAGGACCAAGATGCGATCCTTGACGGGCCACCCAAGATCCCCCAGGGAGTCAGCCATGCCCTTCATCCGATGGCAGAACTCGCCGACGGAGAGGTCACCCTGGACGAAGGTGCGGAAACTCGCGTCGAGACGCAGAGCCCGGGCCTCAGCGTTGCCCAGGAACTGGCCCTCAAGGGCAAGCCATGCCCGGCACGCGTCCGGAGAGGTGCGGACGAGGTCGTAGAGGTCCAGAGAGATCGTCCCCAAGATCTAGGAGAGAACGATGATGTCGAGACGAAGCCACGACGGCGTCTGGACGACGACCAAGGTGTCGACGAGAACGTGGTCGTCGAGGGCGTAGCGGCGAAGAGTGAGGAGGACCAGATCCCGCCAGCGGGCGTACGAGGGCGACTCCGGCTCGAGGACGACCAGAACGAGCAGGCGAATGTTCTGGACCCCCCCTGCCTGGTAGTGCAGCTAAGCCACGAGCGGGTCGGCCGGGTCATGCTAGAGGACGGCGGTGTGAGACACGCGGTGACCCAGCGAGGCAGAGGAGTTGGCCCCAGCGTCCTGGCCCACGGGGGAGGTGAGGACCCGCTCCGCCTCGGCGATCTGGCGAGCCAGGGCATCGGCCGCTTCGCGCTCGTGCTCCCACACGAGGGCGGCCGCCCGCACCCGGGCCTGCCCCTCCGCGGCAGAGGCACGTGCGGCGGCGAGGGCAGCGGCGAGAGACGAGTGAAAGGTCCTTGGTTGGTTTTGGTAATTGAGTGACAACTTAGGTGGACTAATATGTGGTTATGTGAGATACACAGGAGATTAGTCCACATGTGATGGTGTCATGAAGAAGCTCATTGCATATGAGACATGACATGGAGTCATGTGACCAAGATGGAGAAGATCAAGATGAGGCTTGGCTCGAAGGACCGGTTGTGAAGGAGAAGGGCAAGTTGAGGCTTCGAAGCGAAGGACCATGCGATGGTGAAGCTTGGGCAAGACTTGGCGCCGACGGACCAATGCAACGGTGAAGAGCAAGTGAGGTCAAGATCGATGAACCAATACGGTCACGTGATGATATGAAGTGAATCATATCATTTGGTGATTGGTTGGTGCATGAGTTGCATCAACGTCAGAGGAGATGGAGTGGAATGCGCAAGGCAAAGGTATAACCTAGGGCATTTCCATTTCACCGGTCATAGGTGTGTAGAGAAGTTTATGACCGGGTTTAGGATAGATGGCCGTACTATCAAGAGGGGCAAACTTGTTTGCATATCGGTCATCTAGTGCCACTTGAGCGATCTAACTGTGCATACGTGTTAGGATCAAGTGGCGAGGCAAGTTGAGTGCCTAACTCCTTTGAAAATGATTGAGAAAAGGCTAACACACAAGCACATGGAGATGTACACTTGATGGTGTTGGCACATTTGCAAAGGTGGCGTTGGTCGCGCTGTGGTTTGCGGATAGAGAGGGGTTTGGGTTCCACTCTCTCTCCCGCCGAACGTGCGAGCGCGGGATTCAGGCGATTTCGGGGAAGTGAAATGCCTATTTTCCATTGCGCCGGAAGTCGGAAAAGAAACGGAGGAGAACGGAGGTCACAGAGGTGCACCGGACGCAGCACCGGACGCAGCACCGGACGCTGCACCGGACGCGGGGCGTCAGGCGCGCGAGCTAGGGTCTGGCACCGGCGCGTCCGGTGACCCACGGGACCGGCGCGTCCGGTCTTGCGCCCTGAGGGAAACGAGGACGTCGGACGCGGTGCGCGTCCGGTGTCACACCATCGGACGCGTCCGGTGGTCTCGGGAGCTTACTGGACTCGCACCGGACGCGGGTACTGTGGCGTCCGGTGGTTGCGAGCAGCGCGTCCGGTCTTGTCTTCGCGCGCGCGGGAACTGTGCGCACCGGCACGTCCGGTGGTTCGCAACAGCGCGTCCGGTGGCTCGTTTGACCGTTGGCGCGCAGTGACCGTTGGAAGATCTAACGGACGAATTTGAATTTCGTGAACACGTGGACGTCGTAGGGACACCGGACGCGGTTGAGCGCGTCCGGTCTGTTACGACCGACGCGTCCGGTGGTCCCGCGAAAAACGTGAGTGGAGGGGTAACGGCTCTATTTGACTGTGGGGTTATAAATAGACCTTGTGGCCGGCCTTGGCCGGGAGCTGAGCACACTTTAGCCTTGGTGGCTTGTGTGGTAGTGCTTGGGAGCCCTCTAACTCACTCATGCTTGATAGTGTTCATCGGATCGAGTGAGAGAGCGATTCTAGTGCGATTGCATCGTGAGGTTGCATCAAGTGGCACTAGGTGTTCGTGTTGCAAGCCGGTAGTGCTTGTTACTCTTGGAGGTTGCCACCTCCTAGACGGCTTGGTGGCTTGTGGCTCCGTCGAAGCTCGCAAGAAGATTGTGCGAGGCTCCGGAGAAGCTTTGTGAGGGGGATTGTGCTCACCCCGCGGGGATCGCGAAGAGCAACTCTAGTTGAGCGTGTCATTGAGTTACCTCACTTGAGAGTGGTGTCTTGCGGTGCCTTGCGGGGCGTGCCTTGAGGGGTAAGTGACTTGAGGGTCACACCGAGGAACCATCCTAGTGTTGGTCGACACAACGGGGACGTAGCTTGGTGGCAACCAAGTGAACCTCGGGAGAAAAACACCGTGTCAACTTTGTCTACTCTTCTCGGTGGTTTGCATTCATGCAACACAAGCTTATATTTACTTTCATATATACTTGTGCTTGTGTAGTTGCTCTCGTAACTAGTTTGCTTGTGTAGCTTGCTAGTTGTCTTCTTGCTTGTGTAGCTAGAAGCTTCCCCTTGCGTGACTAATTTGGTTTGTGTAACCTTGTTAGTCACATTGCTTAGTTTGTGTAGCTAAGTGTTTTGCGCTCTCTAATTTGGCATTAGTTGCCTTGTTATTGAGCATTGCTAGTGAGCTTAGGCTTTGTGCGCTTTGCTTACTAGAATTGTGTAGGAGCTCCCTCTTGCTTGCAAAGTACTAGTGCATAGGTTTGTGTGACCTTGCTCAAGAATTAAATAGGAGAGCTCTTGCTAAGGAAAGCACCTTAGTTGCTTAATTAGGATCTTTGTGAGGTGCTTGTGAACTTAGTTAGAGGGGTGAAGTCTTGGCTAGACCGATAAGTTTTATTCCGCATTTGTTTTTAGTGTTAGCCAACACGCTTAAGTTTTAGAAAGGACTATTCACCCCCCCTCTAGTCCGCCATCTCGATCTTACAAGTGGTATCGGAGCCGGGTCTCTCATTTGTGGTCTTCACCGACCCGAGAGGATGGCGGCTTATGGGCTAGATGTTGAGTGTCCACACATTTTTGATGGCACACACTTTGCACGGTGGAGAAATTGGATGACATGCAATTTTAAGTTTATTTCTCCTCAAATGTGGTGGATCGTAGATGTGGGCTTTTCCTTTGCAATTGATAAAAAGAATGCAACTCAAGCGCAAAGTAAATGCCTACATCTCGATAGCCAAGCTACTAATACTTTATATCGATCTATGGATAGTAGCATACTTCATGAGATCATAGACTTCGAGTCCGCCCATGAAATTTGGGTGTTTCTAAATGAGAAATATGGGGTGATCTCCAATGATGATGAGCCCAAGGAAGAGGCGCATGAGGATGTTGAGCATGACCACAACAAGGTGGTTGTGGAGGATTGCTCCACCTCACGGTCAAGTGATGACAAAGATGATCATATCACAAGATCACTTGACAAGAAGAATGATAATGCCACAAGTGATGCAAGCAATGATTCTACTCCATGCACACTTGATGGTGAAGATGATGGCTATGAGAGTGATGCTTCAACAAGCTCTTCAACATCACCACATTGTTCCATGTCACATGGTGACACTAAGGTATCTATTGGTGGTTTTGTTGTTGATTGTGATGGTCCAAATTTTGAGCTTCTATATAAACTCTCAAAGGCCCTAAGAAATGAGATGGCAAAAACAAGTAAATTGAAAAATGAAAACTCATTTCTAAAAACCACATGTGAACAACAAAAGCATCTACTTTATGTTACTACTTGTTCACATGAGGAGCTAAAATTAGCTCATGAGGAACTTAGTGTTGCTCATGATAATTTGGCACAAGAACATGCTTTACTCACTAAGAAGCCTTCTAATGAAGAAACCAAATCTAGTGAGAGCTCATCATTTGGGTCAAATGATCAATCACATATTACTAACCCTTGTGATGTAGGCAAGAAGCATGTATCCACCTCTTGTGATGATTTATTAGATATGCCATGTTCTTCACAATTAAATGCTTGTTTTACTTCTATGTCTTGTGAGACTAACCTTTTGAAGGAGAACAATGAGCTTAAAAGTAAAATGAAGAATTTGAGCATCAAGTTAGAGAGGTGCTACAACTCAAAAGTCACCTTTGAGCACATGATGAAGACTCAAAGAAACGTTGGTGATAAAAGTGGCCTTGGCTTCAAGAAAAAATTGACAAGGGGCGAAAGAAAGCAAGAAAAGAGAATGAAGAGACTACTCCAAAAGAAGCTCTCGCATTCCATGTGCTATCGATGCCATGAAGTGGGACATCTTGCTAATGGTTGCCCAAACATTGAGAAGCTCAAGAAGATGAAAGAAGAAGAGAGGCTAAAGTATGTCAAGTGCTTCAAGTGCCGCACTTGGGGTCATCTCACCTCAATGTGCCCAACTAAGCAATTGGTGAAGCAACAAGTAAAGCCTCAACCAAAGCCACTAGTTGAGCAAGAGAAGACACTCCAAGAACAAATCAAGATCAACCATGGAGATGATGGTGACTTGATAAAGAAGAAAAAGAAAACAAGAAGGGGTGGTAAAGCAAGGCATCCAATGCAAATTCAAGATGCCAAGATGATGAGCAAGAATCAAAATGAGAAAAGAAATTTGACTCACATCAAGTGCTTCAAATGTGAAGATATGGGACACTTTGTCTCGGGGTGTCCTACCAACCTTGAGAAGAAGGCTCAAGCAACTCATAAGAGGCAAGGCATTGAGAAGCAACACATGAGCAAGGAAGAAAAGGCTCACTCTAAAAGAAGTTGCTACTTATGCCGGGAAAGGGGACACATGGCTCATTCATGTCCCCTAGGTAATGATTCTAAGCCTATTTCAATTGATGATAATATTGTGCTTAGAAAGGATGGCAATGGTACCTCTATGATTGCAATTGCAAAACATCCCGCTATTCATACTAAGGCAATGCCTAAGTATGTTGCACCTAACTTGAGAGGACCCAAACTTGTTTGGGTACCATCAAAGAGTGGATGATTGTTTGTAGGTACTATCGGCATTGGAGGCTTGATTCAATTGGTTTCATTTTGTTCATCATATATTGAGTCAAGTTATGAAGCTCAATGCATATCCAATCCCAATGCCAAGTCAAAATAAGTGAAGTCCAAGTGCTACAACATACAAGTGCAATGTCAAAGATTGTGGTGATTTATTGGATATACTTGATGGCTTGCAAATATTCAAGTTGAAAGCTTGCTATTGGATGATCATGAACTAACCAAGGTATATCTCTTGTTGATCATTTCATTTGGGTGCATATAAGTTGATTGAATTGGATATATATGCAATGTTGCTTGCTATGAGATGATTGAATGGATTCAATGCCTAGCAATCAAATTTGGATTGGTTTGTGTTGGATAATTTCATGAGATGACATTTAGTAAGTGGATTGGATGGATATATGTCTTGTGAAAGTATTCAAACAAGTTAGTTTCAAGTTTGATTCATATTTGATGAAGTATTGCTCAATGTATTAAAATCTGTCCAAAATTAAAAATCTGAGCTGGCAGTGATCTTAGCCATGTTTGAGTGAACAAATCTATTTGGATTGGCTTGAAATTTGGTATACATGCTCTACACTTATGAAAGAAGATGCTGTAGAAATTTCATGAGAAGTGGATAAGAGATGCTTCGGTTTTGGAGTGCATCTTGTCAGCTATAGTGCAGCAGTTTTCAGCATATAGCAGTGGTGGAAGATTTGAAATCTAGTAGCAATCTAGAAGTCAAAAGAAGTTCAAATTTTTACAGTTGCTAGATGACTTAGTGAAGCACATCTCCACCAAATTTCATGGCATTTAGATCCGTACATTGTGAGATATGAATTATTCTTTGAAGGGTACAGAATCTGCCAAGAAAAGTGACAATTATTGGATTAATCTAGAGTCACTTTGATTGAAAGGTCCTCAAGTTGGAAACTTGTTTATAAGTGGTTGAGGTACCTAAGTTTGGTTTTGGATTGATCTATAAGCATGAAAAGCAATGAGTACAAGAACATTTGATTGTGGAATGTACTTGGTGTACTTATTTGGTACTCAATTTAAAGATCAAGATCAAACTTAAGATGAAGATGAAGTTTAAGTTCTAGTGATGATTAGAGATCATTTGGTAGAAAGAAAAGGACTTAAACAAGTAGAAAGAGTTGGACTCAAATGTAGATTCAAGGATTATTCATCAAGATTGAGTTCATCATTTGGATCAATCAAACTATATTATTTCAAGTGAGTATCAAGAGTGGTTCTTTGGAGAAAGGTCACTTCTCCCTAGTGAGGGGCTTGCCGCCGTGTGTAGGTGAAACCAAGTTTGGGACTTGGAAGGCTAACATGGAAGTGGTGATCCGAGGAACTTGTGATGCTTAGTTGAAGCAATCAAAAGGGTTGATCAAGAAAAGCAAGCAACACCCAAAAGAGAGCTAGTCATGTATTTCAAGTGGTATTCTAAGTAGTTCTCTCATACAAGCAAAGATGATATAATGAAGCAAGCCAACCACAACAAGAAAGTGTACTTGATCATTAGTGGTTTTCATTTCATATGGGTGAAGAATGGATTTATCTATGATGATTGGTCTTCACCAAGCAATAAATTGGACTTCACATTGCTATTGGAGTAATGAATTGGAATCTATGTGACTATCCTCTACTCCAACATAGCAAAGGTATCATTGTAATGTGCATGATCATATCATCCTTTACTAGTATGCCGTTAGTGCATATAGTACATGTTTATTAGGATCATGCATAACAAATGAAAAGTTTAAATTCATGGTCTACCACTATTGTTTGAATGGTTAATTGACCTAGTGGTATAAGTATGAATTTGTTCATAAGCTAGTGAACCCAAGTACTTGATCTAGTTTGGATTGCTAACAAGTGACAAGTACAACATTGACAAGATAACCCTTAGCATGAGGTGTGAAGAAGCTTGTCATTGGATCAAACCGGACTTGGAATCTTAGGCAAATCAATATAGTTCAAGTCATACAAGAAGCTCATGACAATGATATGGGTACAAGCACAAGGCAACAATAAAAATGGATATCTAGGGTGTTTCAAAAGGTGTCTAGACTCAAAGTATTTCTTCAATTGGTATTTACAAGTGGTGTCTAGATCATAATCTACAAGTGATATCCTACATGTGGTACTCATGAAGATAGCAAATGTTCAAGAAGTGAATATTATTGTCAAATCCTTCAAAATGGATCTATACTAGAAAGCTCTTTCAAATGGTATCACATTCCTACTCATGATATATTCACATGGTATCATTCATGCAAGACAATGGTTTCACAAGTGATCCTCAACTATAAGTGATCAAATCAAGAAATGTTACCCTCATCCTCAAGTGGTATCTCAAGTGAATGACTCATGCTATGACATAGGGGGAGGAGCCCCACCTAAATGGTATCAAGGTCAAAAGATCCTAAGTGGTATCTCAAGAGCAACATACTAGTAATGTCATTCCAACATATGTGGTGATGTCCATCAAAAATGCAATACTCAAGTTTCAACCATCTACCCCAATGCAAGTCTTTGTATCAATTAAGAAGATCACCTTTTATGGAAATTGATGACAAAGGGGGAGAAGTTGGACAAAGATAAGTTGGACAAAGATATGCAAGATTTCCTTTTGAGGAGAGATTGCTTTGGGAGAGAGATAGATGATATTGGACATAGACATGGACAAAGAGGGAGCAACATTGAAGAATATAAGGGGATCAAATATTCTTGGACAAAGAAAGCACACAAGTAGGGGGAGCAAGCTCATGAACTTTGATTGATTACATTTGATATGTGCATAATTCATGTGCTTGCTTGCATTGCATAAGTTCTTAAATTCAATATGCATGCTTGTGTGGTGTATGCTAGTTATAGCACTTGAATGATGATTTGATAACTAGCATGCATAGGATGATAGCTAGACTTGTGATTATCATGCAAAAACTAGAACCATGCTTATTATGTGATCTCATGGGGTTTCTAGTGTTTTTGATGTCTAGCTACTCATGATGCTAAGGATGATGGCAAACTTGTGATTTTCAAATAGTATCAACCTACTAATTGGTATCAAGCTACAAAGGTTTATTCTATACACCTTAGCATCACTTAGTAGTGCTAACCCTCCCACAAATTTCATATTTATGCATATGTGCAAGCTTGAAACCAAACCATTTGAGCACATATGTAGGGGGAGTTATCACTACCAAGTCGGATTTTATGGTGCTTATCCAAATCTTAACATAGAGCTTAAAAGTTGGATAAGTAACATTAAATCCAAAACAAGTTAGCAATTTACACTTGTGTGAAGTGCTAGCTTGAAAAAGCATAATTTCCATATCTTTGTAGAGTTGTCATCAATTACCAAAAAGGGGGAGATTGAAAGGTCCTTGGTTGGTTTTGGTAATTGAGTGACAACTTAGGTGGACTAATATGTGGTTATGTGAGATACACAGGAGATTAGTCCACATGTGATGGTGTCATGAAGAAGCTCATTGCATATGAGACATGACATGGAGTCATGTGACCAAGATGGAGAAGATCAAGATGAGGCTTGGCTCGAAGGACCGGTTGTGAAGGAGAAGGGCAAGTTGAGGCTTCGAAGCGAAGGACCATGCGATGGTGAAGCTTGGGCAAGACTTGGCGCCGACGGACCAATGCAACGGTGAAGAGCAAGTGAGGTCAAGATCGATGAACCAATACGGTCACGTGATGATATGAAGTGAATCATATCATTTGGTGATTGGTTGGTGCATGAGTTGCATCAACGTCAGAGGAGATGGAGTGGAATGCGCAAGGCAAAGGTATAACCTAGGGCATTTCCATTTCACCGGTCATAGGTGTGTAGAGAAGTTTATGACCGGGTTTAGGATAGATGGCCGTACTATCAAGAGGGGCAAACTTGTTTGCATATCGGTCATCTAGTGCCACTTGAGCGATCTAACTGTGCATACGTGTTAGGATCAAGTGGCGAGGCAAGTTGAGTGCCTAACTCCTTTGAAAATGATTGAGAAAAGGCTAACACACAAGCACATGGAGATGTACACTTGATGGTGTTGGCACATTTGCAAAGGTGGCGTTGGTCGCGCTGTGGTTTGCGGATAGAGAGGGGTTTGGGTTCCACTCTCTCTCCCGCCGAACGTGCGAGCGCGGGATTCAGGCGATTTCGGGGAAGTGAAATGCCTATTTTCCATTGCGCCGGAAGTCGGAAAAGAAACGGAGGAGAACGGAGGTCACAGAGGTGCACCGGACGCAGCACCGGACGCAGCACCGGACGCTGCACCGGACGCGGGGCGTCAGGCGCGCGAGCTAGGGTCTGGCACCGGCGCGTCCGGTGACCCACGGGACCGGCGCGTCCGGTCTTGCGCCCTGAGGGAAACGAGGACGTCGGACGCGGTGCGCGTCCGGTGTCACACCATCGGACGCGTCTGGTGGTCTCGGGAGCTTACTGGACTCGCACCGGACGCGGGTACTGTGGCGTCCGGTGGTTGCGAGCAGCGCGTCCGGTCTTGTCTTCGCGCGCGCGGGAACTGTGCGCACCGGCGCGTCCGGTGGTTCGCAACAGCGCGTCCGGTGGCTCGTTTGACCGTTGGCGCGCAGTGACCGTTGGAAGATCTAACGGACGAATTTGAATTTCGTGAACACGTGGACGTCGTAGGGACACCGGACGCGGTTGAGCGCGTCCGGTCTGTTACGACCGGCGCGTCCGGTGGTCCCGCGAAAAACGTGAGTGGAGGGGTAACGGCTCTATTTGACTGTGGGGTTATAAATAGACCTTGTGGCCGGCCTTGGCCGGGAGCTGAGCACACTTTAGCCTTGGTGGCTTGTGTGGTAGTGCTTGGGAGCCCTCTAACTCACTCATGCTTGATAGTGTTCATCGGATCGAGTGAGAGAGCGATTCTAGTGCGATTGCATCGTGAGGTTGCATCAAGTGGCACTAGGTGTTTGTGTTGCAAGCCGGTAGTGCTTGTTACTCTTGGAGGTTGCCACCTCCTAGACGGCTTGGTGGCTTGTGGCTCCGTCGAAGCTCGCAAGAAGATTGTGCGAGGCTCCGGAGAAGCTTTGTGAGGGGGATTGTGCTCACCCCGCGGGGATCGCGAAGAGCAACTCTAGTTGAGCGTGTCATTGAGTTACCTCACTTGAGAGTGGTGTCTTGCGGTGCCTTGCGGGGCGTGCCTTGAGGGGTAAGTGACTTGAGGGTCACACCGAGGAACCATCCTAGTGTTGGTCGACACAACGGGGACGTAGCTTGGTGGCAACCAAGTGAACCTCGGGAGAAAAACACCGTGTCAACTTTGTCTACTCTTCTCGGTGGTTTGCATTCATGCAACACAAGCTTATATTTACTTTCATATATACTTGTGCTTGTGTAGTTGCTCTCGTAACTAGTTTGCTTGTGTAGCTTGCTAGTTGTCTTCTTGCTTGTGTAGCTAGAAGCTTCCCCTTGCGTGACTAATTTGGTTTGTGTAACCTTGTTAGTCACATTGCTTAGTTTGTGTAGCTAAGTGTTTTGCGCTCTCTAATTTGGCATTAGTTGCCTTGTTATTGAGCATTGCTAGTGAGCTTAGGCTTTGTGCGCTTTGCTTACTAGAATTGTGTAGGAGCTCCCTCTTGCTTGCAAAGTACTAGTGCATAGGTTTGTGTGACCTTGCTCAAGAATTAAATAGGAGAGCTCTTGCTAAGGAAAGCACCTTAGTTGCTTAATTAGGATCTTTGTGAGGTGCTTGTGAACTTAGTTAGAGGGGTGAAGTCTTGGCTAGACCGATAAGTTTTATTCCGCATTTGTTTTTAGTGTTAGCCAACACGCTTAAGTTTTAGAAAGGACTATTCACCCCCCCTCTAGTCCGCCATCTCGATCTTACAAGTGGTATCGGAGCCGGGTCTCTCATTTGTGGTCTTCACCGACCCGAGAGGATGGCGGCTTATGGGCTAGATGTTGAGTGTCCACACATTTTTGATGGCACACACTTTGCACGGTGGAGAAATTGGATGACATGCAATTTTAAGTTTATTTCTCCTCAAATGTGGTGGATCGTAGATGTGGGCTTTTCCTTTGCAATTGATAAAAAGAATGCAACTCAAGCGCAAAGTAAATGCCTACATCTCGATAGCCAAGCTACTAATACTTTATATCGATCTATGGATAGTAGCATACTTCATGAGATCATAGACTTCGAGTCCGCCCATGAAATTTGGGTGTTTCTAAATGAGAAATATGGGGTGATCTCCAATGATGATGAGCCCAAGGAAGAGGCGCATGAGGATGTTGAGCATGACCACAACAAGGTGGTTGTGGAGGATTGCTCCACCTCACGGTCAAGTGATGACAAAGATGATCATATCACAAGATCACTTGACAAGAAGAATGATAATGCCACAAGTGATGCAAGCAATGATTCTACTCCATGCACACTTGATGGTGAAGATGATGGCTATGAGAGTGATGCTTCAACAAGCTCTTCAACATCACCACATTGTTCCATGTCACATGGTGACACTAAGGTATCTATTGGTGGTTTTGTTGTTGATTGTGATGGTCCAAATTTTGAGCTTCTATATAAACTCTCAAAGGCCCTAAGAAATGAGATGGCAAAAACAAGTAAATTGAAAAATGAAAACTCATTTCTAAAAACCACATGTGAACAACAAAAGCATCTACTTTATGTTACTACTTGTTCACATGAGGAGCTAAAATTAGCTCATGAGGAACTTAGTGTTGCTCATGATAATTTGGCACAAGAACATGCTTTACTCACTAAGAAGCCTTCTAATGAAGAAACCAAATCTAGTGAGAGCTCATCATTTGGGTCAAATGATCAATCACATATTACTAACCCTTGTGATGTAGGCAAGAAGCATGTATCCACCTCTTGTGATGATTTATTAGATATGCCATGTTCTTCACAATTAAATGCTTGTTTTACTTCTATGTCTTGTGAGACTAACCTTTTGAAGGAGAACAATGAGCTTAAAAGTAAAATGAAGAATTTGAGCATCAAGTTAGAGAGGTGCTACAACTCAAAAGTCACCTTTGAGCACATGATGAAGACTCAAAGAAACGTTGGTGATAAAAGTGGCCTTGGCTTCAAGAAAAAATTGACAAGGGGCGAAAGAAAGCAAGAAAAGAGAATGAAGAGACTACTCCAAAAGAAGCTCTCGCATTCCATGTGCTATCGATGCCATGAAGTGGGACATCTTGCTAATGGTTGCCCAAACATTGAGAAGCTCAAGAAGATGAAAGAAGAAGAGAGGCTAAAGTATGTCAAGTGCTTCAAGTGCCGCACTTGGGGTCATCTCACCTCAATGTGCCCAACTAAGCAATTGGTGAAGCAACAAGTAAAGCCTCAACCAAAGCCACTAGTTGAGCAAGAGAAGACACTCCAAGAACAAATCAAGATCAACCATGGAGATGATGGTGACTTGATAAAGAAGAAAAAGAAAACAAGAAGGGGTGGTAAAGCAAGGCATCCAATGCAAATTCAAGATGCCAAGATGATGAGCAAGAATCAAAATGAGAAAAGAAATTTGACTCACATCAAGTGCTTCAAATGTGAAGATATGGGACACTTTGTCTCGGGGTGTCCTACCAACCTTGAGAAGAAGGCTCAAGCAACTCATAAGAGGCAAGGCATTGAGAAGCAACACATGAGCAAGGAAGAAAAGGCTCACTCTAAAAGAAGTTGCTACTTATGCCGGGAAAGGGGACACATGGCTCATTCATGTCCCCTAGGTAATGATTCTAAGCCTATTTCAATTGATGATAATATTGTGCTTAGAAAGGATGGCAATGGTACCTCTATGATTGCAATTGCAAAACATCCCGCTATTCATACTAAGGCAATGCCTAAGTATGTTGCACCTAACTTGAGAGGACCCAAACTTGTTTGGGTACCATCAAAGAGTGGATGATTGTTTGTAGGTACTATCGGCATTGGAGGCTTGATTCAATTGGTTTCATTTTGTTCATCATATATTGAGTCAAGTTATGAAGCTCAATGCATATCCAATCCCAATGCCAAGTCAAAATAAGTGAAGTCCAAGTGCTACAACATACAAGTGCAATGTCAAAGATTGTGGTGATTTATTGGATATACTTGATGGCTTGCAAATATTCAAGTTGAAAGCTTGCTATTGGATGATCATGAACTAACCAAGGTATATCTCTTGTTGATCATTTCATTTGGGTGCATATAAGTTGATTGAATTGGATATATATGCAATGTTGCTTGCTATGAGATGATTGAATGGATTCAATGCCTAGCAATCAAATTTGGATTGGTTTGTGTTGGATAATTTCATGAGATGACATTTAGTAAGTGGATTGGATGGATATATGTCTTGTGAAAGTATTCAAACAAGTTAGTTTCAAGTTTGATTCATATTTGATGAAGTATTGCTCAATGTATTAAAATCTGTCCAAAATTAAAAATCTGAGCTGGCAGTGATCTTAGCCATGTTTGAGTGAACAAATCTATTTGGATTGGCTTGAAATTTGGTATACATGCTCTACACTTATGAAAGAAGATGCTGTAGAAATTTCATGAGAAGTGGATAAGAGATGCTTCGGTTTTGGAGTGCATCTTGTCAGCTATAGTGCAGCAGTTTTCAGCATATAGCAGTGGTGGAAGATTTGAAATCTAGTAGCAATCTAGAAGTCAAAAGAAGTTCAAATTTTTACAGTTGCTAGATGACTTAGTGAAGCACATCTCCACCAAATTTCATGGCATTTAGATCCGTACATTGTGAGATATGAATTATTCTTTGAAGGGTACAGAATCTGCCAAGAAAAGTGACAATTATTGGATTAATCTAGAGTCACTTTGATTGAAAGGTCCTCAAGTTGGAAACTTGTTTATAAGTGGTTGAGGTACCTAAGTTTGGTTTTGGATTGATCTATAAGCATGAAAAGCAATGAGTACAAGAACATTTGATTGTGGAATGTACTTGGTGTACTTATTTGGTACTCAATTTAAAGATCAAGATCAAACTTAAGATGAAGATGAAGTTTAAGTTCTAGTGATGATTAGAGATCATTTGGTAGAAAGAAAAGGACTTAAACAAGTAGAAAGAGTTGGACTCAAATGTAGATTCAAGGATTATTCATCAAGATTGAGTTCATCATTTGGATCAATCAAACTATATTATTTCAAGTGAGTATCAAGAGTGGTTCTTTGGAGAAAGGTCACTTCTCCCTAGTGAGGGGCTTGCCGCCGTGTGTAGGTGAAACCAAGTTTGGGACTTGGAAGGCTAACATGGAAGTGGTGATCCGAGGAACTTGTGATGCTTAGTTGAAGCAATCAAAAGGGTTGATCAAGAAAAGCAAGCAACACCCAAAAGAGAGCTAGTCATGTATTTCAAGTGGTATTCTAAGTAGTTCTCTCATACAAGCAAAGATGATATAATGAAGCAAGCCAACCACAACAAGAAAGTGTACTTGATCATTAGTGGTTTTCATTTCATATGGGTGAAGAATGGATTTATCTATGATGATTGGTCTTCACCAAGCAATAAATTGGACTTCACATTGCTATTGGAGTAATGAATTGGAATCTATGTGACTATCCTCTACTCCAACATAGCAAAGGTATCATTGTAATGTGCATGATCATATCATCCTTTACTAGTATGCCGTTAGTGCATATAGTACATGTTTATTAGGATCATGCATAACAAATGAAAAGTTTAAATTCATGGTCTACCACTATTGTTTGAATGGTTAATTGACCTAGTGGTATAAGTATGAATTTGTTCATAAGCTAGTGAACCCAAGTACTTGATCTAGTTTGGATTGCTAACAAGTGACAAGTACAACATTGACAAGATAACCCTTAGCATGAGGTGTGAAGAAGCTTGTCATTGGATCAAACCGGACTTGGAATCTTAGGCAAATCAATATAGTTCAAGTCATACAAGAAGCTCATGACAATGATATGGGTACAAGCACAAGGCAACAATAAAAATGGATATCTAGGGTGTTTCAAAAGGTGTCTAGACTCAAAGTATTTCTTCAATTGGTATTTACAAGTGGTGTCTAGATCATAATCTACAAGTGATATCCTACATGTGGTACTCATGAAGATAGCAAATGTTCAAGAAGTGAATATTATTGTCAAATCCTTCAAAATGGATCTATACTAGAAAGCTCTTTCAAATGGTATCACATTCCTACTCATGATATATTCACATGGTATCATTCATGCAAGACAATGGTTTCACAAGTGATCCTCAACTATAAGTGATCAAATCAAGAAATGTTACCCTCATCCTCAAGTGGTATCTCAAGTGAATGACTCATGCTATGACATAGGGGGAGGAGCCCCACCTAAATGGTATCAAGGTCAAAAGATCCTAAGTGGTATCTCAAGAGCAACATACTAGTAATGTCATTCCAACATATGTGGTGATGTCCATCAAAAATGCAATACTCAAGTTTCAACCATCTACCCCAATGCAAGTCTTTGTATCAATTAAGAAGATCACCTTTTATGGAAATTGATGACAAAGGGGGAGAAGTTGGACAAAGATAAGTTGGACAAAGATATGCAAGATTTCCTTTTGAGGAGAGATTGCTTTGGGAGAGAGATAGATGATATTGGACATAGACATGGACAAAGAGGGAGCAACATTGAAGAATATAAGGGGATCAAATATTCTTGGACAAAGAAAGCACACAAGTAGGGGGAGCAAGCTCATGAACTTTGATTGATTACATTTGATATGTGCATAATTCATGTGCTTGCTTGCATTGCATAAGTTCTTAAATTCAATATGCATGCTTGTGTGGTGTATGCTAGTTATAGCACTTGAATGATGATTTGATAACTAGCATGCATAGGATGATAGCTAGACTTGTGATTATCATGCAAAAACTAGAACCATGCTTATTATGTGATCTCATGGGGTTTCTAGTGTTTTTGATGTCTAGCTACTCATGATGCTAAGGATGATGGCAAACTTGTGATTTTCAAATAGTATCAACCTACTAATTGGTATCAAGCTACAAAGGTTTATTCTATACACCTTAGCATCACTTAGTAGTGCTAACCCTCCCACAAATTTCATATTTATGCATATGTGCAAGCTTGAAACCAAACCATTTGAGCACATATGTAGGGGGAGTTATCACTACCAAGTCGGATTTTATGGTGCTTATCCAAATCTTAACATAGAGCTTAAAAGTTGGATAAGTAACATTAAATCCAAAACAAGTTAGCAATTTACACTTGTGTGAAGTGCTAGCTTGAAAAAGCATAATTTCCATATCTTTGTAGAGTTGTCATCAATTACCAAAAAGGGGGAGATTGAAAGGTCCTTGGTTGGTTTTGGTAATTGAGTGACAACTTAGGTGGACTAATATGTGGTTATGTGAGATACACAGGAGATTAGTCCACATGTGATGGTGTCATGAAGAAGCTCATTGCATATGAGACATGACATGGAGTCATGTGACCAAGATGGAGAAGATCAAGATGAGGCTTGGCTCGAAGGACCGGTTGTGAAGGAGAAGGGCAAGTTGAGGCTTCGAAGCGAAGGACCATGCGATGGTGAAGCTTGGGCAAGACTTGGCGCCGACGGACCAATGCAACGGTGAAGAGCAAGTGAGGTCAAGATCGATGAACCAATACGGTCACGTGATGATATGAAGTGAATCATATCATTTGGTGATTGGTTGGTGCATGAGTTGCATCAACGTCAGAGGAGATGGAGTGGAATGCGCAAGGCAAAGGTATAACCTAGGGCATTTCCATTTCACCGGTCATAGGTGTGTAGAGAAGTTTATGACCGGGTTTAGGATAGATGGCCGTACTATCAAGAGGGGCAAACTTGTTTGCATATCGGTCATCTAGTGCCACTTGAGCGATCTAACTGTGCATACGTGTTAGGATCAAGTGGCGAGGCAAGTTGAGTGCCTAACTCCTTTGAAAATGATTGAGAAAAGGCTAACACACAAGCACATGGAGATGTACACTTGATGGTGTTGGCACATTTGCAAAGGTGGCGTTGGTCGCGCTGTGGTTTGCGGATAGAGAGGGGTTTGGGTTCCACTCTCTCTCCCGCCGAACGTGCGAGCGCGGGATTCAGGCGATTTCGGGGAAGTGAAATGCCTATTTTCCATTGCGCCGGAAGTCGGAAAAGAAACGGAGGAGAACGGAGGTCACAGAGGTGCACCGGACGCAGCACCGGACGCAGCACCGGACGCTGCACCGGACGCGGGGCGTCAGGCGCGCGAGCTAGGGTCTGGCACCGGCGCGTCCGGTGACCCACGGGACCGGCGCGTCCGGTCTTGCGCCCTGAGGGAAACGAGGACGTCGGACGCGGTGCGCGTCCGGTGTCACACCATCGGACGCGTCTGGTGGTCTCGGGAGCTTACTGGACTCGCACCGGACGCGGGTACTGTGGCGTCCGGTGGTTGCGAGCAGCGCGTCCGGTCTTGTCTTCGCGCGCGCGGGAACTGTGCGCACCGGCGCGTCCGGTGGTTCGCAACAGCGCGTCCGGTGGCTCGTTTGACCGTTGGCGCGCAGTGACCGTTGGAAGATCTAACGGACGAATTTGAATTTCGTGAACACGTGGACGTCGTAGGGACACCGGACGCGGTTGAGCGCGTCCGGTCTGTTACGACCGGCGCGTCCGGTGGTCCCGCGAAAAACGTGAGTGGAGGGGTAACGGCTCTATTTGACTGTGGGGTTATAAATAGACCTTGTGGCCGGCCTTGGCCGGGAGCTGAGCACACTTTAGCCTTGGTGGCTTGTGTGGTAGTGCTTGGGAGCCCTCTAACTCACTCATGCTTGATAGTGTTCATCGGATCGAGTGAGAGAGCGATTCTAGTGCGATTGCATCGTGAGGTTGCATCAAGTGGCACTAGGTGTTTGTGTTGCAAGCCGGTAGTGCTTGTTACTCTTGGAGGTTGCCACCTCCTAGACGGCTTGGTGGCTTGTGGCTCCGTCGAAGCTCGCAAGAAGATTGTGCGAGGCTCCGGAGAAGCTTTGTGAGGGGGATTGTGCTCACCCCGCGGGGATCGCGAAGAGCAACTCTAGTTGAGCGTGTCATTGAGTTACCTCACTTGAGAGTGGTGTCTTGCGGTGCCTTGCGGGGCGTGCCTTGAGGGGTAAGTGACTTGAGGGTCACACCGAGGAACCATCCTAGTGTTGGTCGACACAACGGGGACGTAGCTTGGTGGCAACCAAGTGAACCTCGGGAGAAAAACACCGTGTCAACTTTGTCTACTCTTCTCGGTGGTTTGCATTCATGCAACACAAGCTTATATTTACTTTCATATATACTTGTGCTTGTGTAGTTGCTCTCGTAACTAGTTTGCTTGTGTAGCTTGCTAGTTGTCTTCTTGCTTGTGTAGCTAGAAGCTTCCCCTTGCGTGACTAATTTGGTTTGTGTAACCTTGTTAGTCACATTGCTTAGTTTGTGTAGCTAAGTGTTTTGCGCTCTCTAATTTGGCATTAGTTGCCTTGTTATTGAGCATTGCTAGTGAGCTTAGGCTTTGTGCGCTTTGCTTACTAGAATTGTGTAGGAGCTCCCTCTTGCTTGCAAAGTACTAGTGCATAGGTTTGTGTGACCTTGCTCAAGAATTAAATAGGAGAGCTCTTGCTAAGGAAAGCACCTTAGTTGCTTAATTAGGATCTTTGTGAGGTGCTTGTGAACTTAGTTAGAGGGGTGAAGTCTTGGCTAGACCGATAAGTTTTATTCCGCATTTGTTTTTAGTGTTAGCCAACACGCTTAAGTTTTAGAAAGGACTATTCACCCCCCCTCTAGTCCGCCATCTCGATCTTACAAGTGGTATCGGAGCCGGGTCTCTCATTTGTGGTCTTCACCGACCCGAGAGGATGGCGGCTTATGGGCTAGATGTTGAGTGTCCACACATTTTTGATGGCACACACTTTGCACGGTGGAGAAATTGGATGACATGCAATTTTAAGTTTATTTCTCCTCAAATGTGGTGGATCGTAGATGTGGGCTTTTCCTTTGCAATTGATAAAAAGAATGCAACTCAAGCGCAAAGTAAATGCCTACATCTCGATAGCCAAGCTACTAATACTTTATATCGATCTATGGATAGTAGCATACTTCATGAGATCATAGACTTCGAGTCCGCCCATGAAATTTGGGTGTTTCTAAATGAGAAATATGGGGTGATCTCCAATGATGATGAGCCCAAGGAAGAGGCGCATGAGGATGTTGAGCATGACCACAACAAGGTGGTTGTGGAGGATTGCTCCACCTCACGGTCAAGTGATGACAAAGATGATCATATCACAAGATCACTTGACAAGAAGAATGATAATGCCACAAGTGATGCAAGCAATGATTCTACTCCATGCACACTTGATGGTGAAGATGATGGCTATGAGAGTGATGCTTCAACAAGCTCTTCAACATCACCACATTGTTCCATGTCACATGGTGACACTAAGGTATCTATTGGTGGTTTTGTTGTTGATTGTGATGGTCCAAATTTTGAGCTTCTATATAAACTCTCAAAGGCCCTAAGAAATGAGATGGCAAAAACAAGTAAATTGAAAAATGAAAACTCATTTCTAAAAACCACATGTGAACAACAAAAGCATCTACTTTATGTTACTACTTGTTCACATGAGGAGCTAAAATTAGCTCATGAGGAACTTAGTGTTGCTCATGATAATTTGGCACAAGAACATGCTTTACTCACTAAGAAGCCTTCTAATGAAGAAACCAAATCTAGTGAGAGCTCATCATTTGGGTCAAATGATCAATCACATATTACTAACCCTTGTGATGTAGGCAAGAAGCATGTATCCACCTCTTGTGATGATTTATTAGATATGCCATGTTCTTCACAATTAAATGCTTGTTTTACTTCTATGTCTTGTGAGACTAACCTTTTGAAGGAGAACAATGAGCTTAAAAGTAAAATGAAGAATTTGAGCATCAAGTTAGAGAGGTGCTACAACTCAAAAGTCACCTTTGAGCACATGATGAAGACTCAAAGAAACGTTGGTGATAAAAGTGGCCTTGGCTTCAAGAAAAAATTGACAAGGGGCGAAAGAAAGCAAGAAAAGAGAATGAAGAGACTACTCCAAAAGAAGCTCTCGCATTCCATGTGCTATCGATGCCATGAAGTGGGACATCTTGCTAATGGTTGCCCAAACATTGAGAAGCTCAAGAAGATGAAAGAAGAAGAGAGGCTAAAGTATGTCAAGTGCTTCAAGTGCCGCACTTGGGGTCATCTCACCTCAATGTGCCCAACTAAGCAATTGGTGAAGCAACAAGTAAAGCCTCAACCAAAGCCACTAGTTGAGCAAGAGAAGACACTCCAAGAACAAATCAAGATCAACCATGGAGATGATGGTGACTTGATAAAGAAGAAAAAGAAAACAAGAAGGGGTGGTAAAGCAAGGCATCCAATGCAAATTCAAGATGCCAAGATGATGAGCAAGAATCAAAATGAGAAAAGAAATTTGACTCACATCAAGTGCTTCAAATGTGAAGATATGGGACACTTTGTCTCGGGGTGTCCTACCAACCTTGAGAAGAAGGCTCAAGCAACTCATAAGAGGCAAGGCATTGAGAAGCAACACATGAGCAAGGAAGAAAAGGCTCACTCTAAAAGAAGTTGCTACTTATGCCGGGAAAGGGGACACATGGCTCATTCATGTCCCCTAGGTAATGATTCTAAGCCTATTTCAATTGATGATAATATTGTGCTTAGAAAGGATGGCAATGGTACCTCTATGATTGCAATTGCAAAACATCCCGCTATTCATACTAAGGCAATGCCTAAGTATGTTGCACCTAACTTGAGAGGACCCAAACTTGTTTGGGTACCATCAAAGAGTGGATGATTGTTTGTAGGTACTATCGGCATTGGAGGCTTGATTCAATTGGTTTCATTTTGTTCATCATATATTGAGTCAAGTTATGAAGCTCAATGCATATCCAATCCCAATGCCAAGTCAAAATAAGTGAAGTCCAAGTGCTACAACATACAAGTGCAATGTCAAAGATTGTGGTGATTTATTGGATATACTTGATGGCTTGCAAATATTCAAGTTGAAAGCTTGCTATTGGATGATCATGAACTAACCAAGGTATATCTCTTGTTGATCATTTCATTTGGGTGCATATAAGTTGATTGAATTGGATATATATGCAATGTTGCTTGCTATGAGATGATTGAATGGATTCAATGCCTAGCAATCAAATTTGGATTGGTTTGTGTTGGATAATTTCATGAGATGACATTTAGTAAGTGGATTGGATGGATATATGTCTTGTGAAAGTATTCAAACAAGTTAGTTTCAAGTTTGATTCATATTTGATGAAGTATTGCTCAATGTATTAAAATCTGTCCAAAATTAAAAATCTGAGCTGGCAGTGATCTTAGCCATGTTTGAGTGAACAAATCTATTTGGATTGGCTTGAAATTTGGTATACATGCTCTACACTTATGAAAGAAGATGCTGTAGAAATTTCATGAGAAGTGGATAAGAGATGCTTCGGTTTTGGAGTGCATCTTGTCAGCTATAGTGCAGCAGTTTTCAGCATATAGCAGTGGTGGAAGATTTGAAATCTAGTAGCAATCTAGAAGTCAAAAGAAGTTCAAATTTTTACAGTTGCTAGATGACTTAGTGAAGCACATCTCCACCAAATTTCATGGCATTTAGATCCGTACATTGTGAGATATGAATTATTCTTTGAAGGGTACAGAATCTGCCAAGAAAAGTGACAATTATTGGATTAATCTAGAGTCACTTTGATTGAAAGGTCCTCAAGTTGGAAACTTGTTTATAAGTGGTTGAGGTACCTAAGTTTGGTTTTGGATTGATCTATAAGCATGAAAAGCAATGAGTACAAGAACATTTGATTGTGGAATGTACTTGGTGTACTTATTTGGTACTCAATTTAAAGATCAAGATCAAACTTAAGATGAAGATGAAGTTTAAGTTCTAGTGATGATTAGAGATCATTTGGTAGAAAGAAAAGGACTTAAACAAGTAGAAAGAGTTGGACTCAAATGTAGATTCAAGGATTATTCATCAAGATTGAGTTCATCATTTGGATCAATCAAACTATATTATTTCAAGTGAGTATCAAGAGTGGTTCTTTGGAGAAAGGTCACTTCTCCCTAGTGAGGGGCTTGCCGCCGTGTGTAGGTGAAACCAAGTTTGGGACTTGGAAGGCTAACATGGAAGTGGTGATCCGAGGAACTTGTGATGCTTAGTTGAAGCAATCAAAAGGGTTGATCAAGAAAAGCAAGCAACACCCAAAAGAGAGCTAGTCATGTATTTCAAGTGGTATTCTAAGTAGTTCTCTCATACAAGCAAAGATGATATAATGAAGCAAGCCAACCACAACAAGAAAGTGTACTTGATCATTAGTGGTTTTCATTTCATATGGGTGAAGAATGGATTTATCTATGATGATTGGTCTTCACCAAGCAATAAATTGGACTTCACATTGCTATTGGAGTAATGAATTGGAATCTATGTGACTATCCTCTACTCCAACATAGCAAAGGTATCATTGTAATGTGCATGATCATATCATCCTTTACTAGTATGCCGTTAGTGCATATAGTACATGTTTATTAGGATCATGCATAACAAATGAAAAGTTTAAATTCATGGTCTACCACTATTGTTTGAATGGTTAATTGACCTAGTGGTATAAGTATGAATTTGTTCATAAGCTAGTGAACCCAAGTACTTGATCTAGTTTGGATTGCTAACAAGTGACAAGTACAACATTGACAAGATAACCCTTAGCATGAGGTGTGAAGAAGCTTGTCATTGGATCAAACCGGACTTGGAATCTTAGGCAAATCAATATAGTTCAAGTCATACAAGAAGCTCATGACAATGATATGGGTACAAGCACAAGGCAACAATAAAAATGGATATCTAGGGTGTTTCAAAAGGTGTCTAGACTCAAAGTATTTCTTCAATTGGTATTTACAAGTGGTGTCTAGATCATAATCTACAAGTGATATCCTACATGTGGTACTCATGAAGATAGCAAATGTTCAAGAAGTGAATATTATTGTCAAATCCTTCAAAATGGATCTATACTAGAAAGCTCTTTCAAATGGTATCACATTCCTACTCATGATATATTCACATGGTATCATTCATGCAAGACAATGGTTTCACAAGTGATCCTCAACTATAAGTGATCAAATCAAGAAATGTTACCCTCATCCTCAAGTGGTATCTCAAGTGAATGACTCATGCTATGACATAGGGGGAGGAGCCCCACCTAAATGGTATCAAGGTCAAAAGATCCTAAGTGGTATCTCAAGAGCAACATACTAGTAATGTCATTCCAACATATGTGGTGATGTCCATCAAAAATGCAATACTCAAGTTTCAACCATCTACCCCAATGCAAGTCTTTGTATCAATTAAGAAGATCACCTTTTATGGAAATTGATGACAAAGGGGGAGAAGTTGGACAAAGATAAGTTGGACAAAGATATGCAAGATTTCCTTTTGAGGAGAGATTGCTTTGGGAGAGAGATAGATGATATTGGACATAGACATGGACAAAGAGGGAGCAACATTGAAGAATATAAGGGGATCAAATATTCTTGGACAAAGAAAGCACACAAGTAGGGGGAGCAAGCTCATGAACTTTGATTGATTACATTTGATATGTGCATAATTCATGTGCTTGCTTGCATTGCATAAGTTCTTAAATTCAATATGCATGCTTGTGTGGTGTATGCTAGTTATAGCACTTGAATGATGATTTGATAACTAGCATGCATAGGATGATAGCTAGACTTGTGATTATCATGCAAAAACTAGAACCATGCTTATTATGTGATCTCATGGGGTTTCTAGTGTTTTTGATGTCTAGCTACTCATGATGCTAAGGATGATGGCAAACTTGTGATTTTCAAATAGTATCAACCTACTAATTGGTATCAAGCTACAAAGGTTTATTCTATACACCTTAGCATCACTTAGTAGTGCTAACCCTCCCACAAATTTCATATTTATGCATATGTGCAAGCTTGAAACCAAACCATTTGAGCACATATGTAGGGGGAGTTATCACTACCAAGTCGGATTTTATGGTGCTTATCCAAATCTTAACATAGAGCTTAAAAGTTGGATAAGTAACATTAAATCCAAAACAAGTTAGCAATTTACACTTGTGTGAAGTGCTAGCTTGAAAAAGCATAATTTCCATATCTTTGTAGAGTTGTCATCAATTACCAAAAAGGGGGAGATTGAAAGGTCCTTGGTTGGTTTTGGTAATTGAGTGACAACTTAGGTGGACTAATATGTGGTTATGTGAGATACACAGGAGATTAGTCCACATGTGATGGTGTCATGAAGAAGCTCATTGCATATGAGACATGACATGGAGTCATGTGACCAAGATGGAGAAGATCAAGATGAGGCTTGGCTCGAAGGACCGGTTGTGAAGGAGAAGGGCAAGTTGAGGCTTCGAAGCGAAGGACCATGCGATGGTGAAGCTTGGGCAAGACTTGGCGCCGACGGACCAATGCAACGGTGAAGAGCAAGTGAGGTCAAGATCGATGAACCAATACGGTCACGTGATGATATGAAGTGAATCATATCATTTGGTGATTGGTTGGTGCATGAGTTGCATCAACGTCAGAGGAGATGGAGTGGAATGCGCAAGGCAAAGGTATAACCTAGGGCATTTCCATTTCACCGGTCATAGGTGTGTAGAGAAGTTTATGACCGGGTTTAGGATAGATGGCCGTACTATCAAGAGGGGCAAACTTGTTTGCATATCGGTCATCTAGTGCCACTTGAGCGATCTAACTGTGCATACGTGTTAGGATCAAGTGGCGAGGCAAGTTGAGTGCCTAACTCCTTTGAAAATGATTGAGAAAAGGCTAACACACAAGCACATGGAGATGTACACTTGATGGTGTTGGCACATTTGCAAAGGTGGCGTTGGTCGCGCTGTGGTTTGCGGATAGAGAGGGGTTTGGGTTCCACTCTCTCTCCCGCCGAACGTGCGAGCGCGGGATTCAGGCGATTTCGGGGAAGTGAAATGCCTATTTTCCATTGCGCCGGAAGTCGGAAAAGAAACGGAGGAGAACGGAGGTCACAGAGGTGCACCGGACGCAGCACCGGACGCAGCACCGGACGCTGCACCGGACGCGGGGCGTCAGGCGCGCGAGCTAGGGTCTGGCACCGGCGCGTCCGGTGACCCACGGGACCGGCGCGTCCGGTCTTGCGCCCTGAGGGAAACGAGGACGTCGGACGCGGTGCGCGTCCGGTGTCACACCATCGGACGCGTCCGGTGGTCTCGGGAGCTTACTGGACTCGCACCGGACGCGGGTACTGTGGCGTCCGGTGGTTGCGAGCAGCGCGTCCGGTCTTGTCTTCGCGCGCGCGGGAACTGTGCGCACCGGCGCGTCCGGTGGTTCGCAACAGCGCGTCCGGTGGCTCGTTTGACCGTTGGCGCGCAGTGACCGTTGGAAGATCTAACGGACGAATTTGAATTTCGTGAACACGTGGACGTCGTAGGGACACCGGACGCGGTTGAGCGCGTCCGGTCTGTTACGACCGGCGCGTCCGGTGGTCCCGCGAAAAACGTGAGTGGAGGGGTAACGGCTCTATTTGACTGTGGGGTTATAAATAGACCTTGTGGCCGGCCTTGGCCGGGAGCTGAGCACACTTTAGCCTTGGTGGCTTGTGTGGTAGTGCTTGGGAGCCCTCTAACTCACTCATGCTTGATAGTGTTCATCGGATCGAGTGAGAGAGCGATTCTAGTGCGATTGCATCATGAGGTTGCATCAAGTGGCACTAGGTGTTCGTGTTGCAAGCCGGTAGTGCTTGTTACTCTTGGAGGTTGCCACCTCCTAGACGGCTTGGTGGCTTGTGGCTCCGTCGAAGCTCGCAAGAAGATTGTGCGAGGCTCCGGAGAAGCTTTGTGAGGGGGATTGTGCTCACCCCGCGGGGATCGCGAAGAGCAACTCTAGTTGAGCGTGTCATTGAGTTACCTCACTTGAGAGTGGTGTCTTGCGGTGCCTTGCGGGGCGTGCCTTGAGGGGTAAGTGACTTGAGGGTCACACCGAGGAACCATCCTAGTGTTGGTCGACACAACGGGGACGTAGCTTGGTGGCAACCAAGTGAACCTCGGGAGAAAAACACCGTGTCAACTTTGTCTACTCTTCTCGGTGGTTTGCATTCATGCAACACAAGCTTATATTTACTTTCATATATACTTGTGCTTGTGTAGTTGCTCTCGTAACTAGTTTGCTTGTGTAGCTTGCTAGTTGTCTTCTTGCTTGTGTAGCTAGAAGCTTCCCCTTGCGTGACTAATTTGGTTTGTGTAACCTTGTTAGTCACATTGCTTAGTTTGTGTAGCTAAGTGTTTTGCGCTCTCTAATTTGGCATTAGTTGCCTTGTTATTGAGCATTGCTAGTGAGCTTAGGCTTTGTGCGCTTTGCTTACTAGAATTGTGTAGGAGCTCCCTCTTGCTTGCAAAGTACTAGTGCATAGGTTTGTGTGACCTTGCTCAAGAATTAAATAGGAGAGCTCTTGCTAAGGAAAGCACCTTAGTTGCTTAATTAGGATCTTTGTGAGGTGCTTGTGAACTTAGTTAGAGGGGTGAAGTCTTGGCTAGACCGATAAGTTTTATTCCGCATTTGTTTTTAGTGTTAGCCAACACGCTTAAGTTTTAGAAAGGACTATTCACCCCCCCTCTAGTCCGCCATCTCGATCTTACAACGAGGCGTCACGGCTGGCGTAGATATGGGAAAGCAGTGGTGGTGTCGGGGCCGGGAAGGTCTGGGCACCGGCAGGAAAGAGGTTGCCGGTGTCTAGCCCGGCGTCGGGAAGGTGGACGGCATCGGCGGGGCGCTCTGTCAGGGCAGCAGCAGCAGCCCCACCCTCCTCAGCGCCTCCTGTAGCCGCGGCGGCAGCAGGATCTCCCCCGCTTCCCCCGACCGCAGGAGCGGTAACAGAGGAGCCGCCCCCTGCGGCACCCTTAGCAGCGGCGGCTGCTGTGAGGGCAGCGGCGGGGTGAAGAAGAGGTGGATGGGTGGCGCTGAAGGCAGGAGAGAGGGTAGGGAAAAGCGGCCCCCTAGAGCGGTGCCAACAGCGGGCAGATGAAGGGCGGCATCAGGCGCCAGGAGAGAAGCGGGCAGATGAAGAGAGTGGCGACCTCCAGCGGCGACGGGAAGGAGGGCGGCTGCAGTTGCCGCCCCAGGCAGAGCAGCAGCACCGGTCCCAGGCAGGGGCAGAGCAGCAGCACCGGTCCCAGGCAGGGCGGCGGCTTCCGCCCCAGGAAGAGCAGGAGCGGCAGCAGGAGTGGGGGATCGAAGGAGATCGGCCCAGGAAGGGGAGGAGAGGGGAGGGAACATGGAGAAGTAGGAAGGGGAAGGTGGAGGGCGGCCGGCCATGGCCCCCTGGCGGCAGAGGAGGCCGGCGGGTGCAGGGGTGGCCGGCGGCTCAGGAGAAAGAAGAAGGAAGGTTGGATACCATGTTTGGGGAAAAGTGATTCTATTGATTAGGGCTAACCCTAGAAGGGTAGCTATATAGGTTCCATACATGGGCTACATGGGCCTTAGCCTCATGGGCCTAAACACATACTCCAACACTCCCTTCCCCATGTTGCTCTTCAATACTGGGTGTCAAACGAGATCCAAATCTCAACCTGTAAGTGGAAAGAAATGGATCTCTTCCAGCATAGGAAAAACGCCAAACCATTTTCACATTTGCATATAACAGGTCACCAATACGAATACCTCAGATTAGTAAAATCAGCAAGACAAGGCACATGCACCAGACATAAGATTGCATCATATTAAACGACCACAGATTTCCATATTTAGTAGTACCAAATGGTAACAGATTCATAGACACGTTTATATACCCTAAATAATAGACACACCAGCTCAAAGTTTCAACCTTAACTCGACGATTCCCATAGTAACAATAAATAACCACCAGGGCCATATTCAGTATAACATTCATCTGAATATAAATACATATGACGAAGTTCATTGTGGAGATGTAGCTAAAGTCTCTTCTGCAGATGGCAGTGTCAGGGATATCCCAAAGATGAACATTAACTATAGCCAGCACCTCTTCGTCCAGAGCTTTCTTTCAGTACCTGCAAAACCCAAAATTACCAACATCTTATCCACCAAATTAACCAAAATTTGCAAAAAAAGGGAAATAAGCAATCTACTGTAAAGTGTAAATAAGATTGTATATACTGTATAACGTAACAACGTACAATATAATAAAAGGCTAGTGATTATTGGTTGATCACCAAACATTAATCATCCGAGCCAATGACAATTCTATTGTATGGGGAAATGAAAATATTGAAGTTGAATTCGAAAACGTGTTCAAGCCTCCAACGGGTAATTAACAGTGACTAGTCCCTTGCCGTCGCCTGTCTCTGGGCGAAGGATATTGCTAGTGCGCTTGCTGTCTCGCACTCGGATCGGACGAGCGCGCCAGCAGGTATAGCTCCGGCACAGCAGCATGCGGTGGGGAGGGCAGGAAGCGCGAATCTCCGTCGGAGGTTAGGGGTTTGAGGTGGGGCTCCCAGCTTCCCACAGGGCACAGGCCACAGGCCACGGAGATCAGGGAGCACGGTCGACCTGTGGACTGTGGTAGACTGGTCGGCGTCCGCAGGCGGGCGGGGCGGCGGGTCCGTGCCTTCGTGGGGGAGGGCTCCGGCTTTGGTGATATGGCGCGGTCTGGGTGGAGGTGTGCATGAAGCATGATGCATCCCAGCAAGAGGGGTTAAAGGCGAGATGGAAGGAAGCACGGCGCAGTGTGGCGACAGGGGGGGGGGGGGGGGGGGGGGGGGAGGCGCCGCGCTGCTCGCTGGTGGTGGAAAAGGGATCGGAGACTAAGAGCCTCGGAGGTGGTGGCGCGGCGTCGGACCAACGTGGGCGGTGCGGCGGTGCCGGGGCACGGTGAGGGGCTGAGGGCGGTGGCCGGTGGGAAGTTTGAGGAAACTTACATGCCGCAGAGCGCCAAGGCCGTGAGCCAGATGAGGGCCGCCGCCGCTGCAAACGCCGTCTTGGTGAGGAACGTCACGGCCCCCTGAATATGCCCGTCTGCGGCGCCGCCGCCGCCGCCGCCAGCGCGGATGTGCGCGACCATGATCAGCGCCATCCCCAGAAAGAAGGTCACGGTCGCTGCCGCTGGGAGCACACGGGCAGCAGCCAGGCCGAGCGCGCGAGCTTGCGCGCCAACATCGCCGCCGACGCCGACCGGCCCTGCAGGCTGCACGAAGAAGAAAAACTCGAGGGTGCCAGCCGAGGCGCATAGGATGGAGAAGAGACGACAGATGCGGCGGTTCCCGGCGGCGCCCGCGGCAGCAGCGGAGTACTGCAGATGGCGGTAGATGGCCGCGACGGCAGTGGCGAGGGCCCCCAGCGCCGCCAGCGGCAGCAACAGCTCGACCACGCTGTCGAGCACTGCGGCTTGGGCCGATGGATCCGCACCCAGCTGCGGGTCGAGGAAGAGGAAGATGTCGAGGGCGATGAACGCCGCGCACAGGTCGACGACGGCGGCGGTGAAAACTGCTGTCACCATGGTGGTCGGTGGGGGGGAGGATCTGGGGGTTTGGAGTGGCCGGGCGACGGCTTGCCGTTGGCGGGGAGGCGCTAACGTGGGTTTATAGCCTCCTGATCCTGGAGGAGGCTGTTCCGCAACCGTCGTGGTGCGGTGGTGCCGTGCGCGTGGCGGGTGACACTCTATTGTTTTTTGGGGTGGTGTACGTGGTGGTGGTTCATTGGTGCCGGATCACTACGGCAGACAGTGCCTTTGCCTAGCGCCTGGGTCTTTGCCGAGCGCTATTTATCGGGCGCTCGGCAAAGGCCACCTTTGCCTAGCGCCGGGCTCTCGGCAAAGAATGCGCTCGGCAATGACTTCTTTGCCTAGCGTCAGGCCCTCGGCAAAGAGAAACACTCGGCAAAGAACGTCTTTGCCAAGCGCCAGGCGCTCGGCAAAGGATAGCACTCGGCAAAGAGCCACCGCGGAATATACCGTCGTTCTTTGCCGAGCGCCCTCCGTTAAGCGCTCAGCAAAGGTGGCTCTTTGCCGAGCGCCCTGCGTTAGGCGCTAGGCAAAGGTGTCTCTTTGCCGAGTGCCAACCTTGGCGCTCGGCAAAGGCACCTCTTTGCCGAGCGCTGACATTTGGCGCTCGGCAAATAATTTTCTTTTTTTTTGTTTTTTTGTTTCAAACTTTTTTGTCATGCATTACACATTATTTAAAAGTATATGTTAAGTTTTGGTACTTTTTTTTAAATCTTTTTACTATTTATCGTTAGTTTATTTGATTTAATTGAATTTCTCAGATAAACGCGTGTTTGAACTGTAGGTGCATCGAATCTCCGAATTGGACGGTTCGAAAATTGATATTCGCATTACTTAGCGTATGTTAAGGCCGTATCCTGGAGCACGCATGAAATATCGAACATCTAGCGCACGGAACACGGCGACCAAGTTGCGCGTGAAGTGCTATTAAATTAAAAAAAAAGCAAACAAAGTTCAAAAATCACGAAACTTAGCGAAACGTCTTTGGAGCACATGTGGAGGCTATGGTCAAAATTTGGTAAAGTTTCGTGTACGTTGTCACGTAAGTTAGTTAGAAACCTAGACATCTCACATGTGATCACAAGTTATCACATGTGAGATGTCTAGGTTTCTAACTAACTTACGCGACAACGTGCACGAAACTTTACCAAATTTTGACCATAGCCTCCACATGTGCTCCAAAGACGTTTCGCTAAGTTTCGTGATTTTCGAACTTTGTTTGCTTTTTTTTAATTTAATAGCACTTCACGCGCAACTTGGTCGCCGTGTTCCGTGCGCTAGATGTTCGATATTTCATGCGTGCTCCAGGATACGGCCTTAACATACGCTAAGTAATGCGAATATCAATTTTCGAACCGTCCAATTCGGAGATTCGATGCACCTACAGTTCAAACACGCGTTTATCGGAGAATTCAATTAAATTAAATAAACTAACGATAAATAGTAAAAAGATTTAAAAAAGTACCAAAACTTAACCTATACTTTTAAATAATGTGTAATGCATGACAAAAAAGTTTGAAACAAAAAAACAAAAAAAAAAGAAAATTCTTTGCCGAGCGCCAAATGTCAGCGCTCGGCAAAGAGGTGCCTTTGCCGAGCGCCAAGGTTGGCACTCGGCAAAGAGACACCTTTGCCTAGCGCCAAGGTTGGCACTCGGCAAAGAGCCACCTTTGCCGAGCGCCTAACGCAGGGCGCTCGGCAAAGGCACCTCTTTGCCGAGCGCTGACATTTGGCGCTCGGCAAAGAAATTTTTTTGTTTTTTCTTTCAAACATTTTTTTTCATGCATGACACATTATTTGAAATTATTTGCCTAGCGCCCCCGATCTGGCGCTCGGCAAAGGAGTGTATAACAATTAAACAAATAAAAAACAAATTAAAAAACAAATTAAAAAAAACGAAAAAGTCTTTGCCGAGCGTCTCCGATTTGGCGCTCGGCAAAGTAGTGTACAGCAATTAAACAAATAAAAAACAAATTCAAAAAAACAAATTAAAAAAAACGAAAAATTCTTTGCCGAGCGCCTCCGATTTGGCGCTCGGCAAAGGAGTGTACAGTAATTAAACAAATAAAAAAACAAATTCACAAAAACAAATTTAAAAAAAACGAAAAATTCTTTGCCTAGCGCCCGCGATCTGACGCTCGGCAAAGGCACCTCTTTGCCCAGCGCCAGATCGCGGGCGCTAGGCAAAGGGCACGTTCTTATTACATGAGCCGGCCACAATTGAAAAACAAAGAAAAATTCACCCCAACCCACGGTCCCTTTCCCCGAACCCCAGCGCTCGCACAGCACCCCGCCGCCGGCGGCTCCAATCGAAGAAAAAAAACCGCGGCCACCACCTGTCCTGCACACGGAGCCGCCCCCTGAGAACTGCTCGCCGCCCTCAGGTGGCCCCCTAGCCTCCTCCGCGCGCTCAGTCAGCGGGCCGGCGACCTCAGGTCGCCCCTGCCAGCGGCGACTTCAGTCCGGCCGCTCCACGCCGATGACCTCAGCTCGATGCCGTCTCCAGGTCAGCACAGCCGGTGAACTCAGCTCGCCCCTCCCTCCGCGCCTATCAGTGGCCTTAGGTCCCCCTTCCCCACCACCACGTACGGTGCCCCCACCCCCTCCAGGTTGCTCTACACCCGCACCCCCTCCGGGTTCCTCCATCCTTCTGCACTGGCGCCACAGCCAGCTCTCCCCCTATCTCCCTCCGCATGGCCAGATCCAAAGTAAGGGAGCCACGGTGTCCCTCTACACTGTGTTTGCTGCTGTTGACTGTGTTACCTCCTTACTAACTAAATCATGGATCTGTGCAGGTTGTATTCGTGGTTGCCTGAGGCATACAAGAAGAAGGTGCTCCTTGGACCTCTGCCCTAAGAAAAGCCGCAGCATCTACAGGCGCCTCCTCAAGCCTCAGCAAGCACTAGGAACCAGCTCGTGGATTAGACTCAGGAGCATCAGGTAAAGTGCTCTCTACCACTTCGCTACCATTGTTGCTGCTTGTCTTTTCTGATTCCTGGTAAAGATTCTCCATGTAGTGATATGGATCTCTATTTCTACTACTAACTGTGGCTTCTATTTATTCTAGTGGACAGATTTGTTGTTGCTTATTTGCTTAACTGGGCCAAATCAACAAGTACACGTGGCATAGAAACTAAGTGTGCTCTCTGCATCCCAGATGTTGCTTAGTCGATTAGGCATATGGCAAAAATGAATACATAGTTCATGCAGAGCTTCAATGTGTCATCCAGATTTATTGTAGGAAGTATAGCAGTTGCTTTTAAATTTACTCAGTGTGGTTTGTGGCTTAGTTTGATCATCAGTGTGGACTGTTAGTTTGATCTTCAGTTACTCCACATTCAGTTACTGTGGCTTAAGATTATTTTTTTCCTATTTTTTTTGCTTCCTGTGGATAGTTCAAGAGAATCTATAGCTTAATTGAAAACCAAGTGTAGCTCATGAGAAATATGGAAAGTTTACTTATAAGACAGGTGCCCCCTCCCCCTCCAAACTGATCACCCTATTTTGCAATGTTATTCTTGTTAAAGTTAATATGCATGTGTTCTTTTTCTTGCTTGCTTGCCTGCCTGTCAGTACGACTGAGACTGAATTGAATTGAACTGAATTTCAGGGACAACTAGGAGTCTAGGACAGTCATTCTTATTAAGTTGTTATTTGACATGACAAATTTCTTCGAATTTTGCAAAGTCATGGTGCTCTGTTAGATGTAAACAAATAGGACACTGATAACGCTGTTCACTTTGACTATCTCATTTACTAATCCCATTAGGTGCAAGACAGATCCTTGCTTTTCTCCTTTTGTCTGTCTACATGTAAATTTAATGGGTAAAAAGAACCTTATAGCTATGGGGAACTTGACAATGTCGGCGAAATAATTAGACTATCAGCATAGAAAGCAGCATTTTATGGATGGCAAAAAAACTATTTTTAATTATATCTGATGCAAGGTTAGCTGGTATTTCTCTCCATGTTGATAGAAGGGCAAAAAACCAGGTCTTATGTTGCTCCATTTTGGCCATATGTGGCAATTTGCCAGAAGCCAATTTAACAAAATAATGCTCAAATTGCTTGCATTAATTTTGCAGAGAAGAAGAGTACACATAACTCTGAACTCCCTTGGAGTGCAGATCGTGCAATATAGCAGTTTGGGAGGACCCATTGTTCTAATCAACTTCTGCTATGCAGGTCACTTCCCTACCCCTGCTTATTGTGCGCATGCTATCAGACACATCTTTTTCCTGTCATGTTATGCATAAGAGTTTCAGTTTGGCAATTTCGTTTTTTTGCAGCCAACAAACACGAAGCAGCATAAAGCTCGACCAGTTGTTAGTTAGACAAATAAGTGTTCATGACTCCACATAAAAGAAATCAAGCCCATTCCCTGTACAGCTAATTTTTATTTTACCATTCCCATGTTTTCATTGCCCACCGTTATTAAGAGTTGGTACATGTAGTTGATATAATATTAGTTGTTGATCATTGGTTGAAGATCATCTAACTTTCCAATTCCAGGTGGGTATTTCATTTGTCGGTGTCACTAGCTTTAGTGGACCTGAAGATCTCTTAGTGTGGATGCCTCTCACTGCACCATAGATGACATAAAGTTAATGAAGTACAGTATAAGTAACTTTGAGTTAATGAAGTACTGCACCATAGTGGATCTGGCGCTCGGCAAAGCTGCCATATTTAGCGATGTAAAATGACAGCTTACCCAGCTTTGCCGAGCGCCAAGCTGGAGGCGCTAGGCAAAGAATTTTTTTTTAAAAAAAAATTGTTTCTCTTTGCCGAGCGCCAGGCAGGAGGTGCTAGGCAAAGAATTTTTTTAAAAAATCAGTTTGCTCTTTGCCGAGCGCCAGGCTGGAAGCGCTAGGCAAAGAATTTTTTTAAAAAAAATCAGTTTGCTCTTTGCCGAGCGCCAGGATAGAAGCGCTAGGCAAAGAATTTTTTTTAAAAAAATCAGTTTGCTCTTTGCCGAGCGCCAGGCTGGAGGCGCTAGGCAAAGATTTTTTTTTAAAAAAAATCAGTTTGCTCTTTGCCGAGCGCCTTATTGGAGGCGCTCGGCAAAGAAAACGTCACGCCGTGACTACCGCCGTGACCGTCGCTTTTCTTTGCCGAGTGCCGCTTAGACGCTCGGCAAAGGCTTTGCCGAGCGCCCGATAAAAGACGCTCGGCAAAGGAGCCTTTGCCGAGCATTTCGTTGCCGGGAGCCCTTTGCCGAGCGTTGCGCTCGGCAAAGGCTTTGCCGAGTGCAATTCGGCCTTTGCCGAGCGTCTCAGGCGCTAGGCAAAGCCGCAGTCTGCAGTAGTGGATGTACGCAGTGTTCGTGAGTCGTGCGGGCTCGCCCGGGCGGACACGGACAAATCGATGCATGTAGGTTTGCGTCAGCAGGTTGACGGAAGCTTCCCACCAGCGGCTTTACTTCTTGCGTAGCGACGATGCAGTGCAATGTACAGTACCGTTTTATTATTTATATATATACAGAACTACTCGTTCAACAACAACAACAACAATAAGTTAAAATTTTAAATTTGATCAAGTTTACATAAATAATAATATCAACTCTTATGTCTTCAATTAGGTTGACTACAAAAATATATGTTATAATTAATCTAATGATACTTATTCAGTGTCATAAATATTAGTAATTTTTGTATAGATTTGATTAAAGTTAAAATTGTTTGATTTCTTAGGAGGTGAGAATTGTATTCCTTTTAGGACTGAAGGAGCAGAGAATATATGGACAGAGATGGTAGAAGTAGTGAAGATATGGGAGAAATTTCCAGGTGTCATCTTTAGCTAACCAGCCAAGTGTCGACGTGTGGGAATGTGCGTGCGAAATTTTCTGTGTTCATACTGCACTTCTCTCCCATACATTTTTGTGATCAGACCCTTGTACTACAATAATATAATTGATTTGAGCATACGCCCCCCAAGGAGGGTCAAGACGCCATGGTATTTTTGGCTGTCTCTGGCTTCCACATTATCTAATTTTATCTAACAGAAACCTTCTGTTAAATCCTTTACTTCTCCCAAAAAGAATGCTCCGTGGAATATTTTTAATGTATTCCCTTTTCTAAAAAAAAAGAATGCTCCGTGGATTTGTAGTAAACTTCTTTCTTGATAGGATTGGAACACAAGAACAAAACTTATTTCTTCCTTAACAAGGCTGAAATTGTCTATTGCTTTTTGATAGCAAAACGGTCTATATTATTACGAGTACATGTACGAAGCGCAGAAATATACGACCAAATAATTATTTTGTCTCAAATTTTTTTTGAGGGGAAATTCTTTTTTTTTTCTTTTGTCTCAAATGTGTGCATTTTATCTGTTATTGGGCCTTGCTAGTGGTGAGATGGGGCAGTGCACCATGAGGGGGCCGTAGCCCACCTGTTCATGTTTTTCAAGCTCAGGTAAAGCGGGGTTTTTTCTTTCCTGGACCGAGCTTAACCCATGCTCAAAACGACAACAGGTGGACTTCCTCTCCTCTCGTCTCTTCAACACTGCTACAGTACAGGGGGGAAAGGAGGTGGAGCAAGTTTCTGGCGGCGATTTCGCCGGTCCCCTTCCTCTCCGGCGGCCGGAAAGGCGTCGGAGAGTGAGGAGGACCGGTGAATCACCGTGCGGTTATATATAGACTAGGTAGTTTTATATCTAGGTCGGAGGCATGGCTTCTCTACGGCTTCCTCTTCCTGGCAGTGGTGGCGGCGTCGCAGGGGAATAAGATTCGCCGGTCTCTTCCTCGCCCCTTTGGCGTTCTCCTCCGACGTCAACGGCAGGACCAGAGAAGAGGGGATATGGCGAGTCCCCTGTGTAGGAGTCCGCGTGATTGGCTGCTCCGTCGTCTCGTTGAAGCGGTGGTAGCAGTGGCGCGTTTTGTCAAGGGTACAATGGAGGCGGTAGGTGGTGTGGCAAGCTGGAGTGCGGATCAAGCTCGAGCTTCCTATGGCACGAGTCGTCGGCGAGCTTCGATCCAAGGCCAGAGGGGCTCAGGGTGTATCCCCAGCCGATGTTCTTTCAACGGCGATTTCATCCCGGCCTCAGCGTCGGGTGTCTATTGCAGCTCACTTCAAAGCTTTGATGCGATGGGGCTCCTCCTGATTTGGGGTGGCCATGGCGTCTCCTTCGACGATGGCGGCCAGCGATGGATCGACGGTGGCGGTCGGTGGAGACTTCTGACATTTTCGGGAAGCACAGAGTCCTGGAACCTCAATGTATTTTGTATTTTTTAGGGGCCTTTGTGTAAGATGGCTAGGACAGGTGTCTATGTATCCTCCTCGAGCGTATCTGTATTTATACGCGTATTTGTATGCTTTCTTTATCCAGTACTATAGGTACGTTTAATCACAAAAAACGCTATGAGTCAAAAAAAAGGTCGCTAGCCGGCTGCACAACCCAAACGGTCAGACGTAAGGTAAGGGGGTGTTTGGTCCCCTCCTACTAAAATTTAGTACCTATCACATTGAATGTTTAGACACATGCATGGAGTATTAAACGTAGACTAATTACAAAACTAATTGCACAGATTGAAACTAATTTACGAGATGAATCTATTAAGCCTAATTAGCTCATGTTTAGTCTTTCTAATTAGTATCCAAATACCCGATGAGACATCTACTAAACTTTAGTCTCTGGATCTGAACACCCCCTAAATCCTCTCTCTCCAAAAAAAAAGACGTATGGTAAACCAACCGGGCCTCCCTTTCCATTGAGGTAAAACCGTAGGAGCAACCAAATGAGAGAAGGATAATAATCTATACTATAAAGGAGCCCACGAATTAGAAATCGGTAATGATATATCACGGGCGTCCGACGCGGTCGGACGCTCCCACCCACTCGCTCGCTCGGTCAGACGCTCCCCACCCACTCGCTCGCTCGTATGACTCCCGTCTCTTCACTTCTTCCTCCTCGCTCGCCACGCCTCTCCACTCCCGCTCGCCTCTCGCACCTCCGCCCCCTCGCTGCTCGCGCTCCCGCGCCATCGTCAGGATGGCCCGCACCACGCGCCGCGCCCCAGCGACGCATCGTGCTTCCTTCCCCCTTCTCCCCTCGCGCACAACGCGCCCTCCCACACACCTCCGTTTCCTCTGCGACCCGGCTCTAGCACCTCATCGGAGATGAGGGTGACGGTGGTGGCTCCGACGAGGTAGGTGGCAGAGGGATCTAGATCTGGAACCTCCTCTCCTCCCTTCCTCTCTCTTGATCTGGATCTCCTCTCCTCCCTTCCTCTCTCTTGATTTGGATCTCCTCTCCTCCCTTCCTCTCTCTAGATCCGGATCTGAGATTTTCCCCCTCCCTCCTCCTCCTCCTCCCCCTCCACCTCCTCCTTCTCCCTCTGGGTCTAAGGTTTTGATGGCGGCTAGGGTTTATGGCGAGTTAGATCTAAGCTACATGCAACAGATGATGTGAAATGTTTGCACGATTCTCTGATGTTGCAGTTCTTTTTAAGATGTTTCAATAGTTTTTCCCCTTGTTTGCAGCATCATCCCTCATGTTTCCCGACGTTTCATTAGTATCGCTTCTGATGTTGTAGTAGCTTCTTCTCCTTTGTTGCAGTAGCTTCTTCTCTTCGTTGCAGTAGCTTATTCTCCTTGTTTGCAGCAGCTTTCTTCTCCTTTTTGTTGCAATAGCTTCTTCTCCTTTGTTGCAGTAGGTTCTTCTTCTTGTTGCAGTAGGTTGTTCTCCTTTTGTTGCAGAAGCTTTCTTCTCCTTGTTGCAGCAGCTTCTCCTTGTTCCATTAGTTGTTTTTCGATGTTTCAACAATTTTTTTGGTTTTGTTTCACCAGTTTTTTCTACTTGTTTCATTACGTGTTTTCCCGACGTTTCAACAGTTTTTTTTTCGTTTGTTTCACCAGTTCTCTCCTGTTTGTTTCATTAGGAGTCATTCTTTGTTGCAATAGCATTATACCTCTGCTGCACATGGGAGGGTGGAGCATGATGGTGAGCTGGTGGCGAGGCTCCGTGCAGGGGCGGGACGAGGGTTCGCGGGTTCCCGTGCGGGAGCGGGGCGGGGTCGCATTTTCCGTTTTCATTTTCGTGGGGCGGGACGGGCTGTTGCGTGCAGGGCGGGACGGGCGGGAGGCGCTGGCGGGGTTGGGAGCGTCCGGACGCCCCTTAGAGCCAGGCGTCCAGGCGCTAGCAGTTCCCATTAGAAATCCATTGGTACCAGAAAAACTTCCTATCCACCTTACATTGACAAGTTGACTCATAGAAAAGGATGGCAGGAACATATGAAACATGTGTGCTTCTCTCTTCTCGCGTCGCCTCCACTCGATATTTTTTCACTGACGAAAACTTATCCACATGCGCGGTACCCGTGCCCGACAATCGTACCTAGCAACTGCCGCCTTCCCCTCGTGCATCTATTCCTCCATCCACGCAGCGACCCCCTACCCTTTCCATCCACACCACCTCCTCGCCATGCCACCGCCAAACCGCCACCATACGGACATCGACGCGGACGAGGTCTTCCACGCACGGGACTTCGCCGCGGTGGCCGCTGCCATGCCATCGCCGGCGGTCTTCGTCGACAAGAGCACCTGTAACGGAACCGTCCAAATTATAAGAGCACAAGTATAAAAACAATCACCGGAGTGATCAAATTCTCGTACTTGAACCCATATAACTCCGGTAGTCCAATAAAATCACGAGGGATTTCAAAACAACCAACATACAAGCCAAGATCGTAGTGATTCAACATAACAAGTCACATGTTACAACCATTTCACAAGTAATTCAATATACATCGGAGTTTAACATAGTTATTACAACTTAGTTTGAAAAGTAGCGGAAGCAAAGAAATTTGAAATTAACATTTATATTATTTCAAATTCATGCTAGCACCACGGTCGACTTCCAACAAAAGCATTAGAGATAAGGTAAATAAGAAGGATCATGCCCGTGATCACACTCCGCCACTACGGCAGGAGTCAACCAACTCTTGCAGTCGCCATGATACATCACAACCTGCAACAAGTGGGGATAAAACCCTGAGTACAAGAAGGTACTCAGCTAGACTTACCCGTCAGAAACCAGAAATAAGGTGACACCAAGGATCATGCAAGGCTCATATGAAGTGGGGCTAGCTTGACAACATTTTGCATAAAAGCTTAATATAGATGATTAATCATTAATGCTTAAACATCAAGTTAATTATCATTAACCTATCATCGATATTAGAACCTGTACTAGAGCACTCACTTTATTAGGAGCAAACAATATTAACCATAGCAGGTATAAATTGAGGCAACCTTTCCATCGTGATCCAATTAACCATCCGTTCAATTTAATGGAATCTACGTTGCCGCTGCTCAAGTCAAGTGCTCACTAACCGGGAGCGACGGCGATTCGAATCGAATTCCTATCCAGCTGGAGGGGTATTTCTAACACTCACCGCGCAGGCCCCTGCCAGGGTCGCACAAGCCACCTTTTCATATGATTTAGGAATCGCGGGTCCGAATGATGTCGCGACCCCAAGGGCGACACTCTGCCAGGTGATAGGGACTCTAACCCCCCCTTGGTCTCACGCCAATGTCCCCAAGCACATCCTTTCTCTCCTCCAAGAAGCAACCTACCATTCGAGTCCTGGCCTGAATCACATTACTCGGCTTCGCGGTCGGAACGACTTATCCGGCCAACTAAGTGTTAGACTGCGTTCAACATGACTCAAGGACGTACAGCGAATCGGTCCTTAAACGACTCAGACGGGGATAGATCCACACCCAAGACCTCCATGCCTTGTCGCTTCACTATCATCATCCCGCCCGGTCTCATTTCATTTTATTAACACATGGTTCCATTCCACGATAGCACATATAGCCAACCGTGCCATATATAAACATCCCTATATCTCGCAGGTGACAGGAAATCACCTGACTTCTACCGCTTAAAGCAGGGCTAAGCATCTACTTGCTCCTAGTCTATGTAGGATTCAAGGATTCATATATCTGGACAAGGAGTGATATAATACAGCAAGGTTTCCAACCAACTCCTACCACTTAATGCAACAATACTTATAACATATATAGAATCAATTGCTTTGAAGGTAGGAGGCTTATAATGCTCCGGGGCTTGCCTGAGATCCGACACAAGTCAGTTTAGTTAGCTTGCACCGTCATGGTGACATCTCCGGTCCTAGCACTTGCATTCAGGGGTTCTTCCATCTTCTGGACAGCCCACCGTTACACCGTCATCTGTCTCCACATCATGCGCTCCACGTCCACGTGTTGTACCTAGCGTACCTAGGATGAGATGCATAGATGCAGATGCATGAACATAAAGAATACACATGAAGGAATGCAACAAGCATACTAAACAAGCATATGTTACACTATACACACATAAGCATGTCATACAACCAGCTAGCTATACATGATCAAGTACTTCACAATTTAGCAAAACATTTTAGGCATGCTACCTTAACTCTAGGTGTCCAAGATAACCATTTGCAATCATACAAACAAGAGCAAGTAGAAGCAAACAATTCTAGATACAAGTAGATTTGGACAGCAGCAAACAGTCACTTGTTTCAAACATAACTTAAGCTACAAACATCCCACAAGGATGATCTAAGACTTTATGAAAATCCATAGAAATTGTCTACAAGATTGATGTTTACATAAAAAGCTAATTACAAAGTTAAACAGGCCAAACATGTAGATGTTTCAGACCTATCCAGACATGGACATAAAACTGATTGCAACTTCAGAGAAGCATAACTGTAGTTACACAAATCCAAATGACTTGCAAGAAGACATTTTGGAAAGCTTATGAAATTATCTACATTTCATATATAACCGTCACAGCATGATTCCCAAGTTAAGTAGGTCGAAATCATACCTTTACAGAAACTGGTTCATACAAAACAGAGAGCAACCAATTGTATAACCCAAACTTTGAACAACTGTAACTCTTAAACTACTTGGCCAAATGGCACCAAATTTTAACAGCAGCTAGATACATGAATTATCTACAACTTTTGTATAAACAAGTTTCACAACAAAGCACATTATCATGAAGAACTTTGCTAAGCTCCCAGATCTGTCCATAAACCACATCGGCAAGAAAATAATTATTAACTTATGTTGCAAGTACATAATTAGGTAAAACCAACTTTACCAACATGTCACACATGACTAAAGAACACCAGAAAACCTAGTGTCCATGACCAAATAAATTCTTTTAATGCATTTCTTAATTTATTTTAGATAATAAGGTGACTTAATGAACATATACCAAAAGTATACAATAAACTCTACAAAAATTACAGTGGCTCACATATCCTCTCAATAGTCTACTGTACAAATTTCACTCCATTTGGATATGTATAGCAACCTCTATGAAAAAGACAAGTTGCTAAAGCAAGAATTCATGTGAGAGCAAGATAAACCAATAACTCACTCATACTTCATCCAACACTCATGAAATTTTTACCACACATCAACTATCATATGAGTAGCATGTCACAAAAATTTCACTTCATTTGGAGCCCTAAATCTACAGTTGTGAAAAATAACAAATTCAACTAGCATTACAACCTTACTGCACAAATCTATTTTTACCGCAAATATTTAAACTAAAACATGCTATATTATAGATCCACTGCATATACAATTTCACAAGGATTCCAAAAAGTCCTCATTTACTATTTTACGAATTTTCTACGATTTACTATGAATTTCCAAAGTTCCTGCAAAATAATTACAAACCAGTCCTTACGGCACTATTCACCTGAGTCACTGACTTCGCAGTTACACCCCTCCCTTTAGTCGAATTGCTGCGCGAGGTCCCTGGTCGGAAAAACAGAGCAGAGGATGGCCGGAGCTTGTCGTCGCCGGCCGGAGAAGGCACGTCGTCGGCGGCTGAGGGGCGGGGAAACACCGGGGAACCCACGCGCACTCATGGGGCTACACAGCTTGACCCGAGCCGGGCCCAGGTGGCCTGGCCACGTGCTTCGACGGCTTACAGCGGAGCGGCATGGCAGCGGCGGACAGGGACGCTAGCGGAGCTTCGGCGGCGAGCGGCAGCGGCAATGGCAGAGCAGCTCCTGGCTTGTGCGCGGCCGAGGAAGCACTCGGCTCGGCTCTCGGTGGCTGGTGGCTCTCTGACCACAGGCTGCTGCGGTCTGAGCCCGCGCAGCCATGGCGGCTTCGCTGGCAGCGGCATGCTTCGGCGGCGGAGGCATGGCGCGGTATTGGGAGCAGGTAGTGCAGCTGTTATTGGAAGAAGAGGAGGGAGTGACGGCAGTTGCGAGCTCCAAGCTCTGCACCCATGGTGCTCGCGCGTGCAGCGAGAGAAAGACAGAGAGGGGGTGAGCCGAGCGATAGAGAATGAGAGCGAAAGAGATGAAACGGCGTTCGACATCCAAGACGACCGAGCGCGGTGAGTTGGCGCACATGCGACGAGCGAGTCTAGCCACGCAGCGTTGCGCGCCTGCGGACTGTCGGCCATGACGCTCCAGTTTGAAATCAACTACGAAGCCAACAAAAACCACCTCAAAAATACACTGAAACAGCCAACTTTCCCATCCTCTATCTCCCAATTTGGCTGGCCTGTGATCACGATGCAAGAGGCAAAGTTGTAGCTCTTGGTGAGGTGTACAACATTCATTTAAGGGTCCAGAGCTAACTCGGCATAGATTGGGAGATATGGCGTTGCAAAGGAGGGTACCCAAAAATTGAAATCCTGGGTTTCAGTTCAAGCCGACTGAAACTCCAAACTTCCTCCCTCTTTAACTCCTAATCTGTTTAGTTTTGGCATAATCTGTAGTAACCAGAGTTGTAGAGCTACGCGAGAGGAACAACTTTGCTTTAAGAATCTTGGGCTGATTCGGCTTGGTTTGAAAGATATGGAGCTGCGAAAGAGGGAACCTCAAACTGAAATCTGCAGCCCAATCACGAGCAGACTGAAACTGCCTTCCTCTCCACCTTCTAACTCCAAAACTGTGCACTGATTTGATCAACCATCTTCACCATCAGCTAGATCTACATGAGTACTCCAACTTTGGTTAAAGGAGTTTGGCCAGATTCGCAATGGTTTGCAAAGTAAAATTCGCCAAAGATGGGTACCTTGAAACTGAAAACTGCAAGTTCAGTCTACACTTAGCCATTTTTTTAGGGTTCTAGAAAATAGCTTGGGATTCAAACTTTGACCCACTATTTGGCTACCATAGAGACTGAACTAGGTTTTGGTCCTTAAACAAAAGTTGTTCTACTCAACCTAAACTACAACTCTTATTTAATGTCGAACCTTGTACCTTGAACAGAAATCATTCTTTCATCTCAGTCAACGCAGCATCACGATAAAAGCTGAAACTAGAGTTTTAGGCCGATTGAGTCATTTTCTTACATTTTTCCAACATGAACCCTTCATGACTTTTGTTGTAGAGTTCATCTAGAGTCATTTGGGCAAAGTTGCAAAGCTTGGTTGATGATCTATAGTTCCATTAACTTAATGGGGCAAATTCCAATAGGAATGAAACTTATCATTTCATGTGACTTTTTGATTCCAAACTTCATGAAACTTTTCCAGAGGTCACTATAGATAGGTACTAAGGTGAGACACATGAAGATATTGCAATAACACCATCCAAGCATATATCTTTGAAAATGGCCTATATGTAAAGCAATGGTGCAGCATCCAACTTTAGGTTAGACTCATCTCCATAGGTTAACCTTGACATCGTCATCTCCACTCATGTTTGAGCTTAAACCCACTACTTAATTGGTGATAAACACCTGAGGTGTTACAGCACCCGTGTGATCTGCCAGGGCATCATGGGTAAGAACATCACCTTCCACACAGAGCAGGCTATCGAGTCGTAGTCACAGAATTCGGGGTCGAAGCCGCGAACCACGTACCAGGTTCGACGACCCAATTCGTGGTACGGGGACGAAGCGGTGCGACGACCCAATCGACGACGATTCGCGCACCATTGCAGCCGGGCTTCGAGAAGGTGCGAGTCCCGGTCCGAGATGGGTCGCCGCCCCATTGCCGCATGGTTCAAAGACTGCGAGATGCAGATTGGGAAGAAAAACTTACGGATTGTCGCCACTCCCCACTCCGGCGTCGCAGGTGGCCCGATTTCCAGACGCCGGCGCCGCTCCTCCTGCCTGAATCTCCGTCGACGGTCAAGACGGCCGGCGTCGGCATCGCACTGGGAGAACTCACTCCTCGCTGGACGACCGCCGGACGCCTGCACCTCATCGCTGCGAATGGCGGAGCCGCGGAGACGTAGTGACGGACAGCGAATCCCGTCAATGGCTCGAGTCGCTCGACTTCGGACTTCCACCCGCCGCCGTTCGCCCTGCTCCTCCTGCCGCACAGCCCGCACTTCTCCAGAGTCCACCCAAGAGTCCAAGAGACCAAGACTGCAAGATGAACGGGTACATCCCCGCCGTGGTTTCTTTTGTTTTTTCTCTTCTAGATTTTGCACCTCCGGACGGAACATATCGTCCTGTAATTTGTATTTGTTTTCTATACTATTTTCTGATAAAACAGTACAGGATAGGCGCTGCATTTTTGTTTTCGGCAAAAATTGGTGTCGCATGTAGCGGGAGATTTCCCTCCGTAAAAAATTGCTATGCCATTTGTTTCCTAATAATATGTACAATTGCAAAAAAAGTATTTGTTTCAATATACAGTTTTTTTTAAAAAAAGGAAGACCTAGGAATCGAAAACAAAACCTCGTGTTCCAAAACCAACAAGTCAACCATTGCGATATAACAATTCTTGTGACTGGTACTTAAGTTTTATATTACTTTTTCATTATTTGTGCCACAAAGACAATGAATTTTGAGCTCATCAAAAATATATACAAAGTCAGCGAGATTTGTTAACAACTACTCCCTCCATCCTAAAATACACGTATATCATTTTTTAAGGAGTGAAACTTTTAAATGTTTGATCAAATATATATAAATGCATTAGTATTCGTGATGAATCATAAATGTTATTGGATGGTTTCATGAGATCACAAGTGCTTAGGACATTCCCAATGGTTAGCTATTTAGCTAGCTATGTTGACGTGGACTGCAAAAAAGTAGGAGAGAGAGTAGTCACTAGCGACGAACAAATAGCTGATTTATTTCACGTGGTTTAAGAATTTGAGAGAGAAGCATGTGGATTCAGTAGTACAAGAATGTATAAAATAGTCTTTGGTTTTGTCTCTCAACTCCTTGTCAACTAGCTACGTAGCTAGCACCATTGCTGACGCCCTTAGATAGACTCGACGACTTTATCAATTCACATTAGACCAGCTCCAACATTCGACTTTTAAGTTAGCCCTAAGCTCTTGCACATATTCGTGTTAAAAGCTTTATGCTAAAGTTAGCACTATTAAAGAAGTTGTCTTAAAGCTAGTAGATACCTCTAACTTTTGCGGGTACAAAAGTGCGGGATTGAAACTCTCATGAAACCTACATTATTAAGACAACTATACGACTCTAATAGTATGATCCCAAGTATTTTCTTGAAACATGCAAATATGATTGTTCCTTTAAAATTTATATATTGTGCACGAGTACAAAGTGGTAAACTAACGTGTAAAGTTTGCTTTATCATTTGTGCTTTACTCTGACAATGGACCTAGTGACTGACAAGCCTACCCGTAGCATTTCTAATTCGTGCATGTCATATGTTAGGAAAGGTACTAATCAGTTTTCAGAGAATTGTGTCCTTCCTAATACTTCTGATCTAGTGTGTGTGTATATACTGTATATATATCGTCATTCGTCAATTCTTGGCCTCCTCAGATGCACGGAAGTCTACAGGTGAAAATTCAAGTGTAAACTCAGATTTGCGCAAGAGGTACGTAACTACGTATCAATCTCCATGGTGCTTGTGAATCAGTGAATCCTTCATTCCTTCTTAATTTCTTACTATTTTTTCTAATTACTTCGATAAGATCTTGCGATGGTGTTCGGATCGAAGAAACGTAAGGAGACTGAGAGTGAACATGAAGCACAAGCGCACAGCGGCAGTGGCGAGGCCGACGACATTGATCTCGTTGATGCTGACTCTGGGGAAGATGAAGTAACTGAAGAACAAAGTGGTAAGAAGATAAATTTTCTCTTTGAAGAAGTAACAATATTATCTGGTGGTCACGGGAAGAACCCTGGTGGAACAAAGAAATGGCAATGCAAGCACTGCAAGAAGACTTTCAGCAGCACTGTGACAAGAATAAAACATCATTTTTTTTGGTGCTCCACCTGGTAAGAAGGCACAAATTACCCGCTGTTCTGTACTACAAAGCGATCGTGCCAAGTATAGAGAATTGTATGATAAGGTAGGGTATGATTTCTGCACTATCAGTATTCACTATTAAGTAGTCATGATTTCAAGTTTAAATTCTCTGTGTTCTCACTTTTGAGTTATTATCAACTATTTTGTATAGATCCAAAAAGGGGGTTCATCTTCATCTAAAGTAGCACCTATCAAGATGCAGACTCCTTTGGCCGATGCTTTCAGTATGATGGAAAGGGATGCTGTTGACATGGCTATTATGCGGTGCATGTGTGCTAATGGAATTCCATTCAACGTGTTGAGAAGTCCCCAGTGGTCTGAAATGGTAGCAGCCATAAACAGAGCACCAAAGGGATACAAATCGCCATCAAGTGAGAAGGCAAGAACCACTCTTCTAGATGCATGCAAGAGGAACGTGGAGCAAGACTTAGCGCCAATTAGAAATACATGGTATGCAGTGATTTTATACTGTACACAATATGATTAGTACACTATGATTTTATGACTTATTAGTACGCTCATCCCTGCCAGGTACACACAAGGCGTCTCTATTGTTTCGGATGGGTGGACAAACATGAAGAACCAGGCTTTGATCAATGTAATTGCATCAAACAGCCGCGGTTCAATGTTCTTATATGCAGAAGATTTTTCTGGAATTGAAAAAACTGGGGAAAACATAGCACAGTATTTGCTTAAGGCTATTGATGAGATTGGACCATCAAACGTTCTTCAAATAGTAACTGATAACGCATCAAACTGCAAAGCAGCTGGACGTGAAATTGAGAAAGTAAGTATTTGTCATCTTCTTTTCATTACAAGTAAATAATTGTAGAAGGTAAATATTATTTTACTTTCAGTCTTTAATTAATTCAAATTATGTTTTCACTAGGTTCATAAACATATCTTTTGGTCGCCATGCGTAGTGCATACAGTGAATCTGATGTTTAAGGATTTAGCCAATGCACTTCCTTGGATGGACAAAACATACAAGGCTGGTAAAGCTATAGTGAAGTTTGTTCGGAGCCACCAGCATGGTCTAGCAATTTTTAGAAGCAATTCAAAGCTTGATCTCTTAAGGGTGGCAAAGACAAGATTCGCATCCCACTATATTTTACTGAAGAGGCTAAGTGACTGCCGAGAAGCACTTGCTACCACGGTGGTCACAAAGCAATGGAAGGATTGGATGAAGGGCAATAGCAGCGATCAGTATGCAAAGGCAGCAGTTGAAACTATCAACAGTGAAGAGTTTTGGGCAGAGGTTGAGAATGTACTTGCTCTCACAAAGCCACTTTTCTTAATGGTTAAATATAGTGATGGAGAAGGTCCCAAGATGGGTGAAGTATATGAAAGAATGGACAGTATGTTGGGAGAGATAACAGAAGTCATGACCAACGAAGATTATCCTCACAGTGAAGATTTTCCCAAGGTTAACGACATAATTATTAACAGGTGGAGCAAAATGAACATCCCACTCCATTGCCTGGCTTTTGCACTATGTCCAAAGTTCTATGATACTGATTATCTGAAAACACCTGCTCCTGGAGGCATTCCTAGAAAAGCTCCAAATCAAGACAAGGAGGTCATGACAGGGGTGTTAGAAGCTTTTCGTAAAATAACAGATTGTGACGCTGAACGAAAGACATTGCAAGAAGAATTTACTGCATTTCACATGAAGAAAGGAATGTTTGCATTACCGGCTGTTCAGACCGATGCAACCACAATGTCACCAATTGATTGGTGGTCTAACTATGGCTCTGAGACTCCAAATTTAGCAGAAATTGCTTTAAAGGTTCTATCTCAGCCAATCAGTAGCTCCTCGGCTGAAAGAAGTTGGAGTACATATTCATTTGTATGGAATGCGAAGAGAAACCAGCTAAATTCAAAAACTGCAGATAAATTGGTATATGTCCACTCCAACATTCGTCTTCAGTCCAGGTTTTCAGAGAGCTACAGAGCAGGCCCTAGCAGCAAATGGGACGTTGATCCAGAGGATGCTTCCTTGGAGGAATCAAGGTCGAAGCTCGAGCAGCTGCGCTGGAAAGATTTGGAGAAGGATGTGGTCAATGATCCTCCAATTAAGGAGCCTGGCTCATCATCGAAGAAGATCGCCAAAAACAAGAAATAATTGATTGGTATGCAACAGTCCTATAATTAAAATAATTGATCTTTATAGTCTACTGTTCTGAATCAATGACTAATGTTTGCACTTGTAGGTCGGCTGGACTGTTGGAGTGGATCAGTGGAGTCCTGGACTAGAGGAGTCAAGAGTGAAGACTACAACAACGCTAAGGAGAAAGAGCATGGCTGCCTGCTGCCGTCGCTTGTTAGTCTTCTTTCATTTAATAAATAAAGTTAGTGGTGAGAGTGTGAGTTCGAGAGGCAAAGTCAGAATCATAAACTATTTGCAAATTTCTCATTTATCTTTGTTGGATTGGATCATGTAATAAGTGATTTTAATTACGTACTTCAGTTTACATTGGTCATGTTTGCTGGTGATTTAGTACCTATATGCTGACCACTCACTTCATGGTGATCGAACTAGGCGCCCTAGGTTCACGACCCTCGACTGTAGGCTTCGTACCAGGTTCATCGACCTAGGACAGCTAGGTTCACGACCCTTGACCCTAGACTTCGTACCAAGGTCATCGACCCAAAACCACTAGAGTCTAGACCCACGACTCCATGCTCTGTACCGAGGACGTCGAACCATAACACTCGGATTCATGTACCAAATGTTTGGTTCTCGTACCGCGGAGGTATACCCCCATGTACCACATTTTTTTCAATCGTCGACCCGCGTCCCTCGACCCCGTCCCTCGACCCGATCGACCCAAAATTCTTGTGACTATTCGAGTACGGCACCGACATGGTACGCCACCGCCACATTATTCTAAAGATGCAATCTCTGCATTGCCCAGGCGACGGATTGTGGAGAAGCCAGTGGGGAACCGCTCCGCCCCCGCACACATCCGTGCAGTAGCAGCGGCAGTCCCTCCTAGACACTGGCGGCCACCTGCTTCATTTACTTGCGACGCTCGCCACACTCGAAGACATCCAGCGCTCCTCCATCGATGACCACGCCGAGGACGCATGTGCTTGCTACTGATAGGCCTGGTTAGGTGATTTTTCCAGGCTGTACCGCTATTGTTTGCACTTTAGTGTTAGATGAAATGCCAGTTCTCGCTGATAAATTTATAGCAGCTTCTTTCAATTTATGTTCTTAATTGCCATGGTTAAAATCGTTGGTTCCACTGTCACTACAAGAACTGATATTTTATCACTCGGGCAATTGAAAGAATCAGCATTAAAGAAGTTCTTTCAGCTTAGGGCATTTGAAAGAATCTACACTAAAGAGGTTCTTTCAGCCATAAGTGGTTAGAGACCGAGGCTAATGATTTTTTCAGTTGTGATACTTTTTTATCCTATTTTCTCTTTTTTATAACACTCATTAATGATTTATCACTAGCAAATGTCCACCTCTTGTGTGCCAAATCATAACTAATCAAGAAACAAATAAAAATAGCAAAGAAGGGAACATATAATGAAAAAAAGGGAGTTGATAATCTTATTAGTGATTTCTATTTTGCATACATGTATGTAACTTTAGAGCGTACGCAATTACGGGGACGAGGTCACCAGCTGAGTGGGTGGAGATATATAAAAAGTATAAATATTTGGCTCTCACATTACACGTTTAGAGTTTACTCCACGGCGATTTAATTATCTCCTTGTTAACAATCCAAATCTGTTTTTTTTTGGGAGGGGGGATGCAATGCAGTATAGGTTTCTGTAGATGTCTACTGATGTCATCAATAGTGCCAAAACCTAGCAATGACATTTGGGCTTGCTTTCTTGTGCTGGTGAATATTGTAGGTCACTGAAAAGTATTTGGACAAGCTTGTTTCTCGTAGAAATCAGGTATGTACTGTTGGTAAAATTGGAATATAGAGTTTCTATTTTCTTCCATTTCATTGTTATGATGAAATTTCAGGTGGTGGCTTTCAATGCTTCCCAAAGGTACTACATTTTTTATATTCTTATACATAATACATGTGCAACTGAACACACATAATAATGTGAGATGCAAAGGAAATGCTACAAGAGGCACCATTCACTACAGCAGGTCCCCACTTTGCCGAGTGTCTGCTGCACTCGGTAAAGGCTGCTTTGCACTCGGCAAAGCCTTTGCCGAGTGCAACACTCGGCAAAGAGGTTCCGTCAAATTACTTGACGGTAAAGCCTTCGTTTGCCGAGTGCTAAACCCAGTCCACTCGGCAAAATATTTACCGGGTGCCACCCACGCTCTCGGAAAATATTTGACGCCGTCCGTCAAGGTCACGGCGATTTTTTTTATATTCTTTGCCGAGTGCAACACTCGGCAAAGAAATATTTTTTTAAAAAAAAATCTTTGCCGAGTGCCTCAACTCAGGCACTCGGCAAAGCTTCAGTTGCTTTTTATTTTTCAATTTTCTTTGCCGAGTGCCAAAGGCAGGGCACTCGGCAAAGATCCTGCTGTTTTTTTTCGATTTTCTTTGCCGAGAGCCAAAGGAAGGGCACTCGGCAAAGCCTTTTTTATTTTTTTTTAAATTTTCTTTTACCGAGTGCTGCTTCTCTGGCACTCGGCAAACCCTGTCGCTTTTTTTAAAAAAAAAATATTCTTTGCCGAGTGCTATGGTAATTGCACTCGGCAAAGCCTCCAGAAAAATTCTTTTTTTTGTTTTTTCTTTTCCATGCAAACAACAATTCATATATATATATATATATATATATATATATATATATATATATATATATATATATATATATATATATATATATATATATATATATATATGAAAAACCACAATTCAACAGTAATATATCACAAGCCACATATTTATTAGTCAAACGACTAAATTTTCACCAAAAGTCCGAAATCCACAATATCTTACAAACTCCAAGTTCGAACTCCACAAGTTCAAAGTTTACAAGTTCGTGACATAAACAGACTCCGCAACCGAATCATGGCGACTGTGATGGTTGGGACGCCCCAACGTGCGATCCTGGCGATGGTCCGGGTTGGGATGGCCCGACGTGCGATGCCGGCGACCCTCCGTATTGGTTCGACGCCGCCCCCGATTGATGCTGCACAAAAGATAAGAGATTGCACGTTAGTGACAAGACAAAAATGTAAAGAGTTAAAAGAAAAGTTGAAAATTTCGGCAGCACCTCCCCTGCACGGGGAGGTTTCCAAAACCTGCAAGAAAAACGGCAGCACGAAGGCTGACAACCACATTTCCGGCACGAAGGCCGACACATCAACAAATCCGGCACGAAGGCCATCATTAGGTTTGACACTAAGCATGAGCATAGAAAGTAAAACATCCGTACTCATACTCACCGGAGTAGAATCTGGACGATGTGGTGGTGGTGGTGGTGCAAGCAGCTCTGGTGGGATCTCCCAACCTTGTTTTTGTCCAATTTGTTGCACGAACTTGAGCAAACCTTCTTGCTGGACCTCCAAAGCTTGTAGCCTCTGACGCTCGGCCTCCCGCTCGACCCGCTCAGCCTCCCGCTCAGCCAGCTGGGCCTCCTGCTGGGTCCGAAGTTGCTGCAGCTCGGCCTGCAACATTTAACCCCAATGTTTCAATAATGCAGAGCTAAGGAACGTAAAAAACAAAGAATGACGAATGAAATTGGAATACTTACATGGAGTGCCGCCACCGCTGTCGGTCGTTGGCTTATGGGCACGCTAGAGCTCACAAAAAAAGTTAAAATTATCCCAAATTTAAACAGGGAGTTTTAAATAATGTGGGAAGGCCTCACAAAAAAAAGAGGCCAAAAAAAATTTTGCCGAGTGCCGGCCGCGGCACTCGGCAGAGAGGACCTTTGCCGAGTGCCCAGTGCAAGGCACTCGGCAAAGATGGCCCCTTTGCCGAGTGCCTCGGCCAGGCACTCGGCAAAATAATTTTTTTTTCACCTTCAACGGCGTGTCATGTATTGGCCGTTAAGTGACATATTTATTTTGCCGAGAGCCTTCTTTACCGAGTGTTGCACTCGGCAAAGAAGGCCTTTACCGAGTGCTTTTCTTTGCCGAGTGCCTAGGACACTGCGGCACTCGGCAAAGGCCAGTTTTGCCGAGTGCAATTCTTTGCCGAGTGTAACACTCGGTAAAGCATGATTTTGCCGAGTGCTCGAGTTTTGGCTCTCGGTAAAGATTTTGACACTCGGCAAATCTTCCCTCTCCCGTAGTGATTTATAATTTCCAACTATTCATGGCACAAGTTAATTTTTCCTGTTTGTGTAGGTGGATCATATATGCAGATGCTATCTCTTGCATTCTTTTTCTTAAGGACACAAACTAACTCTGGGGGAAACAATCCTTGTAGACATCGGAACACGCTGTAGGGAGGTAACGAACTAGCAATGCATCCATTATCATTCCCGGTTTCTTTTCATATTCACTGCATTACTGTTGCTTGAGAGATTAGCAAAAAAATTAATTGTTTCCTTTCACACTAATTTCTCTTAGAGAAGTTCTCTATATTTAATGAGGTCTTACATCAATTCTTTGACCCTTTGATTGTTAACATGTTTCTTTATGACTGATTCCTCCGTCTTCAGTACCTTTAATTTTGACATAAGGTCGACATGTACAATGTTACACGCAGCCTGATCGCTTGGCTAAAAATAAATGGCTGAAAGTACTGTTGGTTTTTTTAGTGGTGAGAGAAAAATTCTGCTGGCTGGTTGAAAATAAGCGGTCGAAAGCTCGAGCGAACAGACTTGCATGGGGTTTGCTTGATTGTAAACAAATCTTCCTAATAAACAGGCACGTGCATATCCACTAGTAAAATAAAACATAGTAGACTTACCGAAACTCAAAGCTGAAAAGCTATCTTGACTTATTTTGCTTAAACTAAACGCAACTACTCCCTGTGCCCAGAGTTCAAAGAGAGAAAAAAAAACCATAAAGTCCTATTATCCCGTGATCAACTTAAATGCAGGTATCCTATGTGCTATGGTTTTTTTTTTTTTGAGAAAAACCCCTATGTGCTATGTAACCCGATGACAGGTACAAGAAAATCTGCATGCTTAATCAGTGTATCTACAAGTGTAATGCTCACCTTCTTCCTACGAGCAGTCAGATCCGCAGCAACAGTAGAACGTCGCCTAGATTTGGTTCCAGAAAAGATAAGTAAAAGTGGCACCGCCAGGAGCAGTAAAGATGTGGGAGAGCAGGCAAACCTGCCGTTGCCGTGGCACGAGCGGCAGCAGAGAAGCGCAGCTCATCTCCGGCGGTCAGTCTTGAGGCCCATCAGATCGGCGAGCATGGAGATGGAGAGCGGAGCGGCAGACTAGTTAGATGCGGTAGCTCATTTGAGCCCGGCGCACTTTGACCGGCAAGGCTGTGAGACTGCAAGTCCCCTCACCAATCCTCAGCCAACACCATCTAAATAACAAAAAGTGGACAAATCGCCATCACTCCCCGCCACACACATCACTGTGGTTCTGCACTGTGGCTCCACCTATCAGAGAGCACACACGTAGTACAATAATCCAGCTCCTTGTACGGCGGAATCTGCGGCTCATCACGAGCAGTACTAGGGGGTTACTAGGTGCCAAACAACGTTAAAACAACCGGTAGGTGTTAAACAACCATCGACCTAATCCGTGCCCAACCCCAACGGTTGCATTGCTTCCTCCTTTTCAACGATTCAGAGTGCAGTGCGTTTTTACAGCAAGACGAATTAGGGGGTGTTTAGATCCAGAGGCGGAGCTCCCCATGCGGCAGAGTGGGGCAGCTGCCCCACCTACCGCCGGAGGAGAGCTCCTGATACTCCTCTGTCTTCCTCCCTTCCGGTCGAGCGAAGCAACGAAGCGAGTGGTGGCGTTCAACGGCTGGAAGATGAAAGCACGAGAGAAAACGATTGTGGGAAAACAAAAAGGCCCAATAGCCCCAGCCGGCCTAAAGCCCCAAGTGGATAGTGCCCCAAATCCCCAATCCAGCATCTAGCCGACCGGCCGACCCTAGCTACTCTGCGTTCGCCCGTCGCCTCATCCATCGTGACGCTCACTAAGTCACTACCGCACGCCCGCGCGAGCCCCGCCGCGCCCGACGCCCTAGCAGCCAAGCGGGGCAGCTGTTGCTGGCGGGCCGCTCGCCGCAGCCGTAACCTTGCTGCTTGTCGCAGAGGCATCGTTGCCACTGCCGCACGCTGCGCTAGGCAGTAGGTGCCATTGCGCCGGTGGCCAGGCAGGCTGCAGGCCTGCCAGCTATGGAGGAGGAGGATTTGGGGTTGGAGATAGTCACGTCACGACGAGCAAACGAGAGGCTCAGCAGCAACTGGCGCTGGCCACGGTTTGTCGCCGGAGTCAAGTTCCTGTCACCGGGAGCCAGCAGATAGAAGCTAAAGGAGAGGGAGGAGTCAGTGTTGGCCGATGCTCAGGCGCCTCCAACAGCGGACAGCCATGCCTGTTTTGCAATGGATGGATAAGAAAAAAATTATAACAAGAGGTATCTATCAATAATCAAACTGTGTATATAATTGAGATTTAGGCATTTAGCAATTTGCCAAATATTAGCGTCCTTGTGATGTCATTGAAAAGTTGTGTGCGTAAGGTGCCCCACCTAAATTTCTGTCTGAGCTCCGTCACTTACCCATCCAGGACAAGCTAGCATAATTCTTTTTTGCTCATTTCACATAATTCTAATTTAACAGTTCGCGTAGGTAGGAGCATCAAACTACAGTGCATATTGTCCTGAGTATCATATTTGTCTTCTTTGATGCTTTTGTCTCAAACGTCTTTTTCATGAGTGGAAAATCACTACTTAGTAGCTATCTGAAATCCACATAGGACCAGGCGCTGTTGTGCAATGCATGTGCATCAGATACTTTCAAGAGTTATGTTGTCAAATCATGCAATTTATGGCAAACATAAAAAAATGACAAACAAGATTTATAAACTTATTTACTGATCCAATCGGCAGCGATGTAAGCAGTTCAATGTACATTGGCACAACCTCATAATCTGATGACTGTAACATAACCAGATAGCATGATTTTATTCTAGATGAACAAAATACCATAGTGAATGACAAAAAAAATACTAGCCACAGTCAGATTGCAATATAATAGAGACACACCAGGTTTGATACCAAGCAAAGATAAACACAAATTATGCTATGCACTCCTTACACGTTCCAAAGAAGCCCAAGTGGTCTATGGTCTTACTATGGTTAGGTGCAGAGGCAAACTTACAACATCATGTATATTTCCAGGCTGTGTATGATCAAAATGGGGTTGAAGGAATGTACTCATCACACCTTGATGCTACCTGCACATGACAAAAATAAAACAATAATCAATGAAATTTCAGCATGCGACTAAAACATTTAGAGAATAAGGGGATTTTTATATATTACCTCTCGATTTTAACATTAGCCAAAGTCTTGAAAAATAATTAAAAGGAAAAAGAAGTATCACAAAATTATAGAAATTTGGTATCTCCATAGTTGTAATTTTGTAGTACTTCTTGGACCACAGAAATCTCAAAACTAATATATAGAATACAATCAAACTTTATCTTGATAATCCTATTATGAGTAGATCAATAGGGTCATCAACATAATATAGAAATATGCAATTCCATGGTGATCTGATCAATAATATCACAAAATAGCATGACCAACAAGAACTATCCAGTAGCCACAAACAGATTTGCAATAGATCTACACAAGGTCTATATAGAAAGCATGACAAAAAGATGCAATAGAGCATGTTTTGATATCAGCTACCACTTAAGTTTGGAAAGACACCTAAGTTATCATTCAATGGTCTCATCATATCTTGTTTCTGGGCTGTGATATGATCAAGATTAAGCTGAAAGGAATGCTTAGGCCTCGATCGTTACCTGCATACAACAGAAAAACAAACAAAGACCATCGCCACAGTAATATGAGCATGTATTTCAAAATTTTAAGAGCAAAGAGGGTGTGTCCTAACACACAACCTGGACAGAAACCAACAAGCCCCAACAAGCCCCCAAACTTCAGAGCCAACTGAAACTCCAAATCGAGAGATGAAGTCAGGTCAGATCTCCAAATTGCAGAGAGTGGGAAACCGTAAACGTAACCTGCATGAGCTCCTCCCTTCCCCATGTTGCTCTTCAAGTTTTATTGGGTGTCAATCGAGATCCAAATCTCAACCTGTAAGTGGAAAGAGATGGATCTCTTCCAGCACAGGAAAAGGCCAAACCATTTTCACATTTGCATATAACAGGTCACCAATACGAATACCTCAGATTAGTAAAATCAGCAAGACAAGGCACATCCAGATATAAGATTGCATCATATGAAACCACTACAGATTTCCATATTTAGTAGTAGTACCAAATGGTAACAGATTCATAAACATGTTTATATATACACACCAGTCGAAATTCTCAACCCTGACTCGACGACTCCCATAGTAAGAAATTTCGCCCATTTCACCGAATTTCAACCCTGACTTGACAACTCGGGACCACACCACGGCCATATTTAGTACAAGATTCATCTGAATATAAATACATATGACGAAGTTCATTGTGGAGATGTTGCTAAAGTCTCTTCTGTGGTGTCTCAGGGATATCCCAAAGATGAACCTTAATTATAGCCGGCCCTTCTGCTGGATTTCTTTTAGTATCTGCAATACCCAAAATTACCAACATCTGATCAGCTGCAGGTAACCACCAAATTAACAAAAAAAAATGCAAAACAGAAATAAACAATTTACTGGAAATAAAATTATATATATAACGTAACAGCATATATACATGTATATATAATAAAAAAAAGGCAGTGGTAGCCTGGTAGGTGCACCCTGCACGCCGGGCGGGCGGGCGGCGGGCCGTTCCTTCGTGTGGGTCGTGCTCGGCCTTGGGGATGGAGCGGTCTGGGTAGAGGTGTGCGCATCCCAGTCCCAGCAAGAGGGGTTAAGGGCGAGATGGAAGGAAGCACGGCGCGGTGTGGCGACAAGGGCGCCGCGATGGTCGCTGGTGGTGGAAAGGGGATCGGAGAGTCGGAGGTGGTGGCGCGGCGAGAAGCCACGACGCGGGCTGGAGGCGTGCGCCTGGGTAGGGTGGAGGCGGTGGTCGGTGGGCAAGTTTGAGGAAACTTACATGCCGTAGAGGGCCAAGGCCGTGAGCCAGATGAGGAGCGCCGCCGCTGCAAACGCCGTCTTGGTGAGGCACGACACGGCCCCCTGGTTATGCCCGTCTGCAGCGAAGGCTCCGCCACCACCTTCGCCGCCGGCGCGGATGTGCGCGACGATGATCAGCGCCATCCCCAAAAAAAAGGTCGCCGCCGCTGCCGCTGGGAGCACACGGGCAGCAGCCAGGCCGAGCGCGCGAGCTTGCGCGCCCACATCGCCGACGACCCCTGCAGGCTTTACGAAGAAGAAAAACTCCAGAGTTCCAGCCGAGGCGCATAGGATGGAGAAGAGACGACAGATGCGGCGGTTCCCGGCGGCGCCCGCGGCCGCAGCGGAGTTCTGTAGATGGTGGTAGATGGCCGCGACGGCAGTGGCGAGGACCCCCAGCGCCGCCAGCGGCAGCAGCAGCTCGACCGCGCTGTCGAACAGTGCGGCTTGGGCTGATGGATCCGCACCCAGCTGCGGGTCGAGGAAGGGGAAGAGGTCGAGGGCGATGAACGCCGCACACAGGTCGACGACGGCGGCGGCGAAAACTGCGGTCACCATGGTGGTCGGTGGGAGACGATCTGGCGGTTTGGAGTGGCCGGACGGCTTGCCGTTGGTGGAGAGGGATAGAGGGTTTATAAAGCCAGCCCTGCTGGGGCAGACGGTGCCGTGGTGCCGGACTGGTGGGGCAGTGCCGGGTGCGTAATACGTATTTTTTACTTTTTTTGTATTGTATATTGTACAATACAAAAAAAAGTCAAAAATATTCGTATGTGGCCACTGGAAAACGACACAGGCTCTTGCTTGAGCATGTGAATTTTGAAGAAGCTTCCTTGCGTAGCGATGACATGTATAGACTGTAGAGAGATAGCAGTAGCAGTGAAGGAAATTTCCTGGTGCCATCATTAACTAACCAGTGAAGTGTCGACGGTTCTTACATGGAGTATTCACCAGCGTTTTTGAAAAAGTGCGTTCGAAACTTTCTGTATTCATTCACACTGTATGTACATTCCCCTATAAACTGTTCCTTTTTTTTTATCAGATCAGACCCTTACTATAATCCAACTGATTTGACCTTCCATAACGCACTTTCCCAAAAGGAATTATCTAAACGAAAACTTTTAATTAGTTTCGTTTTTGTGATTAGACCCTTTACTATAATCCAACTGATTTGACCTTCCACAGTCTAATTATCTAAGCGAAAACTTTTAATTTGCTCCACTTTTTTTAGACGAAATTTGCTCCATTTTGTGATCAGACCTTTTACTCTAATCCAACTGATTTGACCTTCCACACTAGTACTCCCTCCGTATCGGATTTAGAAATCGTTTTGATAAGGTTTGGGTCAAACATTGAGAATATAAATCATCAATAACTTTTAAGTTGTTGAGTTTGCAAATGTAAAAATTATATGAATAGATTTGTCTTAAAAAATACTTTTATAAAAGTATATATATATATATCACTTTTCTATAAATATTTTTTTATAAAAACAAGATGTCAAAGTTATGTTTTGGAGACCGTGTCGCTGTCCTAAACGACTTCTAAATCCGATACGGAGGGAGTATGCAATTTTATCTAGGCAAAAACTTTCATTAAATCCTTTGCTTCTATGCGCCCATAATTAATGCTTTTGTGGATTTATATTATTTATATGGTACCACCGTAGCAGTAGTTTCTAGGATTGGATCACCAGAAGCAAACTTATTTCTTCCTCGACAAGGCCGAAGTGGTCTATTATTTTCCGAGAGCGAAACGGTCTATTATATTGCAATAGTCCTATATGAAGCACAGAAATATATATGAGCAAATAATTATACAAGGATGTTCAAAAAAAATTCTACAAGGCACTTTTCTTTTTGTCACATCAATTTTTTTTAGGGGATTCTTTTTGTCACATCAACGTGTGCATTTTATCTGTTATTATTGGGCCATGCTAGTGGTGAGATGGGGCAGTGCACCGTGAGGGGGCCGTAGCCCACCTATTCTATACTGGCCCAAGCATCTTGGTCCATGTTTTCACAAGCTTCTTCAGGTGGGCCAATAGACCGGATTTTTCCTGGGCCGAGCTTGACCCATTCTCTTTTCTTATACACAGTTAACATGGCACTAGTGTTTCTCAAAAAAAAAAAGTTAACATGGAACTGGTCTCACAAATTATTTTTTGACTATTTATTTATACTTATATATTTATGTTAATTAGATAATACATTTAATTAAAAGTCTAACTGTATCAAATTGTATTATAATAATTTAAAATTATTAGTTCAATTATTACTGAAAATTTTAAAGTTTGAATCATAATATTCGTGTGCGTCTTCCTTATAAAAGATAAAGAAGAGAGTAGTAGACTATCCTAACATATATAAACATACCCACAGTAGCTCAAAGCTGAAAAGCAGCTTGCTTTGTTTTCCTTAATTAAGTTAAACTAAAGTGCTCCCTATGCCCAGAGTTCAATCAAAGAGAGAAAAAACCATAAAGTTCTATTTATCCCTTGGTCAAATTATACGCAGGTACCCTACGTGCTATGTAACCCAACGACAGCTACAAGAAATTCTCCATGCTTAATCAGTGTATCAACACAAGTGTAATGCATACCTTTTTCTTACGAGCGGCCAGATCCGCAGCAACTGTACTATGCGTTTTCCGTTCCGGAAGCGCTAGCTATTGGGTTGCTATCTGAGAGGAGCTGGAGACTTATCTGAAGACTCTCAAGTGAAGCTTGCTATGCTAGCTAGGGATTGTGTTGCTCACTGTCACTGGCATGGTAGAAAGTCACCTAGATTTGGTTCCAGAAAAGACAAGTAAAAGCAGCACATCAGCACAAGGAGCAGTAAAGATGTTGGAGCGCAAGCAAACCTGCCGTTACCGTGGCACGAGCGGCAGCAGAGAAGCGCAGCTCATCTCCGGCGGTCAGCCTTGAGGCCCATCTCCGGTGGGGATTAGCAGCATCCAGCAGATCGGCGAGCATGGAGATGGAGAGCGGAGCGGCAGACTAGCTAGATGCGGTAGCTCATTTGAGCCGGAGCGCGCGCGTTGACGTGCAAGGTTGATGAGACTGCAAGTCTCCTCACCAATCCTCAACCAACGCCATCTAAAAATAACAAGTGGACAAATCGTCATCACTCTCCGGTCCCCACCACTCAGACATCACTGTGGCTCTGCACAGGGAAAAAATCTATGAAAACTGTATCTACAGTTGTGTCAAGCACGTGTTGGTCTTTTATGGTGTATATGGACATGCGGTGGATGGGTGTAGCCCCGTGAATAAGTCTAGTCAGAGCCGAGTCTATTTTTAGTAGAGGACCACTCGTTGACAAGCGTTGGATCGTTGAAGTCCGACACGTGTCAGGTATCAACGCTATGTATGCATGATGCAGTTATAGATATCGTATGCACAGAATTTTTTTCCCTGCACAGCGGCTCCATCTATCACAGAGATGAAAAACGTCGGATGTGCACACACCTTTACAATACAAAAACCCAGCCCCTTGTACGGGGGCATCTGTGGCTCATCAGGAGCAGTGCTATTTTTTTTTGCGAGGAATCAGGAGCAGTACTAGTAGGTGCCAAACCACGTTAAAACAACCGGTTAGGTGCTAAAAAACCATCGACCCAATCCGTGCCCAACGGTTGCATTGGTTCCTCCTTTTCAAAAATTCAGGGTGCACTGCGCTTTTTACAGCAGGGTTAATGTTCGCCTGTGGAAGCACAACAGTAGCTGTAAGATGCAGAGGTCACGCACTACGGCACTAATCGGTACAGAGTACTCGCACATTATTTCCTTTACTCAGTTAACGTGCATGTATGCTCAGTAGAATATACCTTTTGGTGTTTACAAAAACCCAGCCCCTTATACGCTCTTTTAGCTCCACCGTCAAGCCGGTGATCTGTGTTAGTGTGTGTCTGTGTGGTGCCCTCGGCAACTCGCCGTTGTTCACCGCATAACTGTGTTTGTACCAACTCTTATGAAGCACGTGCCAAGCACGCTTTCGAAAAAAAAGAAAACTTACATGCTACTTCCACTTTCCGAAGCGGCCCTCCTCAGCTACTTGCGGTGCTCAACTAGCACCCTTGAAATTCAGTACCTGAGATGAAATGCTGAATATGGCTGCATGAATGATCTGTATGAATGATCATGTGATCATGTCCATTTGTGCACAACAGATACCAAAGTGAATTTTCTTCAAGCTTAAGCCGTGCTAGGAATGCAACGTCCTCGATGGTGATGTGAGCATCCCTCTCCGGCCGTCTCTCTAATTAAGACTGCATCTGCTACTACATGCTCATGACGCCATTCTCCCGGACATGCAACATCTCTGGAGCTGCAGCCTGCAGGCTCCCTACTACATGCTCATCTCTTCTGCTGGCTTCTTGACAACAACAGGCTAAACTCCCAGGCTAACGTTTACAACAAGAACATTTGGAAGCCGGAGGAATCATTCTGCCAGAATTGTCCTGGTACTCTAGAGACCGGGATCACATCTTTGTTTCCTGTCCTATAGCCTCCCATATTTGGGACTGCTTAGGATTTTTGTTTAAGAAGGACTGCTTAGGAATTCATCTCGCCAGAGGAGAGCAACTTCGCCCATGCATGGATGATTGGTTCTGCTCTGCACTTGCCTCATTCGATCAGAATGCATTGCCTGCAATCTCTGAGTCTCGCAATGACTCCTTGAAAGAGGTCATGTGTGATATTATCATCAGGGATGCGGAAAGCTGGACATCAAGGCAACAATGGAACGGTTTCAGATTCTTTTGAGGAAAATATCCAAAGGAATATCGCCATCGAAGTGCGCCGGGCACCAAAACAGTGACACATGAGAGTGAGCCTACGAGAGATCTCACATGGTGATATCGCCTGATCCGAGCCTAATTTCAGAACGCGGCAACGTATATATATAGATAAATTACTGAGTACTGACCGAAGCAACACCGTGCCGATCGGTCTATGTTCGTAGAACTTCAGATTGCCTTTAGCAGCCTTTGTTGCTAGGCGAAAGTATGTGTGCCTGCCGGGTTGCCGGGCCGCCGACGGGTCAGCGTCAGGGCAACTGGCTTGGACGTTAGAACGTGTGGAAACATCAGGACCACACAGGGACAAAGAGGTGGACGAAAAGAAAGGACAGGTTTTCCCGTCGACCGTGGGTGACGAGCGACGCTGAAGATAAGGCCGTCACCGAATCTGACGGGGTAGTAGTACATTTTTGCAGGACGAAATAAAGTTGCTTGACTCGGCTTTGTTGGAGACAGTCCAATCCAAGCTAAAGTGAGTTCTTTTTCGCAAATGCTGTAGAAACTTGAATATATAAATCTTTTGTGAAACTGGAACGAAGCTCTGAATAAGCCAAATAAACTAGGAGCATCGTAATTTAAACTCGGATAAATATTATTATTCTGCAGCATAATCTTCTGCTGATGAACTGATAGGGACATGGTGACATGGAGGACTAGATGATGTTATGTATGGTGAAGGCAGCATCAACTAGAACGAAGTGACGTTAATACTGCTGCAAGCTTGTACTAGAGGTGGTTGCCGGATTATTGGATCGTTAATACACACATGCTAAATCATATACAGTACTATACATTCATGCTCAGTTGAATACTGTAGGCACAGCAAATATTTCGTTCTTATGGGATTAGCCAGTTGAATTGTATGGACACTGCAGGCAGTTTAGCACAAGAGTTAAGAGTACAAGGACAAGGGCTCCCGAATGGTGGACCGTGGACTCACAGTTGTGTCGATGAGTCACCTGCGCGAATCGGAACGATTGCCTCGTGTGGACAGCTGAAGCAGACATGGTTCAGATTTCGTCAACGGGGTGGGGCTACCTTTTGTCGGGTGAAAAAAGCCGTCAAGGGACACAGAATCTGCGCGCGATCTGAGCTGGACCGGGGACGGGGAGAGAAACGGAGTTTTTGTACGAGCAGCAGGCAGCAGCAGAGACGTCAGCGCTGACCACAACTTCAGTTTTCTTGATTGAGGAACGACCACGGCTTTCACTTTGCTGCTTCGATTACTAATCAGCACTCAACCGACATTTTTCAACTGTTTTTCGTTAAGGATGTGGCGCATCTTTCATGTTGGCGATAAACCAATGAAATAAAGTAGCAGATTGCCAATCTCTTTTCTCTTTAGAATGTCTGTGTGAGCAATACTAGTTATAGACTTGTCGTAGGTTGAGTGCTGATTACTAATCGAAGCCTCTACATTTAATCCTTACGGAGATCGATCTGGTAGAGACTAATCATCATAGACAATAGTAATTGACATTGGATATTATAGGAGCTTTTTTTTGAAAAAGTAAATCCATATGTAACATTTTGAGAAATAACATGAAGTAACCCACGTGATATGCATTTGAATTTACATATTTCAGCGAGCAACTCCAACAATTTACCAAAAGGCTTTGGCATCATTGTTTTTTAACAAAAAGACAAAAAAAAAAGACTCCAGTAGTTTAACAAAGGGGTTGTCGGGTTGACATCTTTAGCGAGCTGGCAAAAATCAGCGCTCCACGCGCATATATGCGTCCGGCCCATCCGCGCGCGTCCACGATTTCTTCGACGCCGCCACGGCTTTCTTCCTGGGCGCGCGAGGAAGATTGCTTGCAGGTGCAGCTGATGCGACTCAAGAGCTCGTACTGTTGCTGCACGTGCATCTGAATGCCTGCTCAGATGTGACTCAAGAGCTCGTACTAGTTGCTTGCAGGTGCACATGCCTGCTCTGCTCCTCGTGATGTGACATCATCCCGACCATTGCACAGCATCAATGAATCGTCATCCACGCTGTACCTGGCGGATGGAGGATCGGCCGCCCAGCAGTTGGCGACGGCGAGCTGGAACCACCTGCCGACGGCGAGCTGCAACCTGGCGATGGCGATCTGGAGGCCTGGCGGCCGGCGACCTGGAGACCTGGCGGCCGTGTTTTGGCGCGGCACGCGAAGGAAGACGCGCGGAAAGAAAGTTTGTGGGTCCAATTTTGATTTTGCCAATTGAATTATAGTAAATTATTGGAGATTGATCTTTTTTTTTCTTTGGCATAACATTTGGGAAGTTGTGAAACTCTAAGGTTTGAAAAACAAAAAAAAATCCTTAACTGTTGGAGTTGCTCTCCGAGGATACTTGATAGCAAGCGTTTAGGCGAAAAGCCAGTGCTGTTGCGATCCGAGCCGCCCTCCGCTACAGTACACGAGCGTAAGACAGAGCATCACAGACTGACGGCTGCTGCATTTCGCAGGCTTGACGCATCACCATCGGATAAGCACGCAAGGAAAAGGCGCCTTCAAAAGATTACATGAGATTTTGATCTTGGCGATGTTACTGTCCCCCCGAAAAGTAGTACCTATCACTTGGACAAATGGTGTGGATTAGGATTCAATATTCATTGCCTAAGAATGTTCGGTACCATATTTTGCTTGTGCTTATATATATATTGTTTTTGTATGTGGTGCTTTTGATAAACGAACGGTAATCAAAGAAACTGAAACATTCTCGAGGTTGTGGTTGTGGATCAGATCAGATCTGACGATGATTGAACTAATATATAAAGTTAGGCCTGGTTTAGATGAGCCCTAAAAGTTAGAATTTTTTCACTCTCTCTCCATCACATCAATCTTTGAACGCAGGAATGGAGCAGTAAATGTAGATAAAAAAATAACTAATTGCACAGTTTGATTGTAAATCACGTGTAACAGAACCGCCCAAATTATAAGAGCACAAGTACAAAAACAATCACCGAAGTGATCAAATTCTCGCACTTGAGCCCATATAACTCCGGTAGTCCAATGAAATCACGAGGGATTTCAAACCAACCAACATACCAGCCAAGATCGTAGTGATTCAACATAACAAGTCACATGTTACAACCATTTCACAAGTAATTCAATATACATTGGAGTTCAACGTAGTTATTACAACTTAAATTAAAAAGTAGCGGAAGCAAAGTAATTTGAAACTAACATTTCTCTGATTTCAAATACATGCCAGTACCAAGGTCGACTTCCAACAAAAGCATTAGAGACAAGATAAATAAGAAGGATCATGCCCGTGATCACACTCTGCCACAAGGCAGGAGCCAACCAACTCTTGCAGTCGCCATGATACATCACAACCTGCAACAAGTGGAGAATAAAACCCTGAGTACAAGAAGGTACTCAGCTAGACTTACCCGTCAGAAACCAGAAATAAGGTGACACCAAGGATCATGCAAGGTTGATATAAAGTGGGGCTAGTTTGACAACATTTTACATAAAAGCTTAATATAGATGATCAATCATTAATGCTTAAGCATCAAGTTAATTATCATTAACCTATCATCTATATTAGAACCTGTACTAGAGCACTCACTTTATTAGGAGCAAACAATATTAACCATAGCAGGTATAAATTGAGGCAACCTTTCCATCGTTATTCAATTAACTATCCGTTCAATTTAATGGAATCTACGTTGTCGCTGCTCAAGTCAAGTGCTCACTAACCGGGAGCGACGGCGATTCGAATAAGCTTCCTATCCAGCTGGAGGGGTATTTCTAACACTCACCGCGCAGGCCCCTGCCAGGGTCGCACAAGCCACCTTTCGTACAATTCAGGAGTCGCGGGTTCGAATGATGCCGCATCCCCAAGGGCGACACTCTGTCAGGTGCTAGGGACTCTAACCCCCCTTGGTCTCATGCCAATGTCCCCAAGCACAACATTACTCTCCTTCAAGATGCGACCTACCATTAGACTCCCGGCCTGAACCGCATTACTCGGCTTCGCGGTCGGAACGACTTATCTGGCCAACTAAGTGTTAGACTGCGTTCAACATGACTCAAGGACGTACAACGAATCGGTCCTTAAACGACTCAGATGGGGATAGATCCACACCCAAGACCTCCATGTCTTGTTGCTTCACTATCGTCATCCTGCCCGGTCTCATTTCATTTTATTAACACATGGTTCTTTTCCACGATAGCAATTATAGCCAACCGTGCCATATATGAATATCCCTACATCTCGCAGGTGACAGAAAATCACCTGACTTCTGCCGCTTAAAGAAGGACTAAGCATCTACTCGATCATAGTCTATATAGGATTCAAGGATTCATATATCTGGACAAGGAATGATATAATGCAGCAAGGGTTTCTAACCAACTCCTACCACTTAATGCAACAATACTTATAACATATATAGAATTAATTGCTTTGAAGGTAGGAGGCTTATAATGCTCCGAGGCTTGTCTGGGATCCGACATGAATCAGTCAAGTTAGCTTGTGTCGTCTTGATGATGCCTCCACTCCAAGTATGCACTCCAGGGTCCTTTCATCCTCGGGATGGATCCACCAACATCTTCTTCTGGTTTGCTCCACACCACGTCCTTCACGTGTTTCAGCTAGCGTACCTAAATGAGGTGCAACGATGCATATGTATGAATGCATAGAAGTGCAATAAACAAAGTAATCATGTAAGCATACCAAAGTTCCCATAAGCACCTAGAGCTAATTAACTTAATCTTCATTAAGGCATAACATAGAAGAGGGCAAGCACATCAGTCAAGACACAAGCCTCATAAGATCACAGGGTACTAACCCAAGTACCATCAAAGATATGAGTCACACTTTAACACACTAGCATGACAAAGTGAATCAAAGCACTAAAACTAGAATCTGCCACTTTCTGGACATACATATAGTAGCTGAGTAAATCAATCATATCTAGAGTTTTACAAATCCAAATGATGTGCAATAAGACATTATAGAAAGATTATGAAATTATTTATAATTCATTTAATATCACCTAAGACTGATTCCCAAGTTTACTGGGTCAAAAAGATGAAACTACAGACTCTGGTCTGCTACAAACAGAGAGCAACCAAATCTGGAACCTGACTTTAAACATCTATAACTCAAAAACTACTTGACCAAATGCCACCAAATTTTAACACAAGCTAGATACATGAATTATATACAACTTTTCTAAAGACAAGGTTGTCAGAAAACATCATTATCATGGGGTAATTTACATTCCCCCAGAATTGTCTAGAAACTACTAATTGCAAGAAATAATTATTAACATATGTTGCAAACATATAATTGTGCAAAACCAACTTTACCAATATTTCACACATGACTAATGAACACCAGAAAACATAGTGTCCATCACTAAATAAATTCTTTTAATACATTTTCTTAATTTATTTAGATAATTAGGTGGGATTATGAACACCTATCAAAAGTGCACAATAAATTCTACAAAAATTACAGTGTCCTAGAAATGCTACCAAAAGTCTATTGTCCAAATTTCAAGCCATTTGGACAAGTATATCAACCTCTATGAAAAAGATAAATGGCTAATACAATAAATCATGTGAGAGCAAGTTAAACCTAAAACTCTATATTTTCTATGAACACAAGGCCCTAGCATGAATCAATATGATATATAAACATCATACTAAGCTAATGAAATAACATTTTCTATTTTATCAATTATATATTATTTACAAGCTATTTATCAAGCCATAAACAAGTTAAATCAATAACTTGATCATACAGTATGCAATGACCATGAAATTTATACCACAGTACATTCATAGCATGGAAATACTACCATAAAAATTTCACATAATTAGGAGCAACACAACTCAAGATATAAAAATAACAAGCAATATAATGTAGATTTCCTTATTTATCAAGGTCAAATCAAACCCTAAGAAAACAGTGAAAAAAACCAGTGTGTTTAATATTTTTCCTAGCAAGTACATGTCATTACAAAATTAACAAAGCAAGAATCACTATTTTTGGATTCTAAAACTCCAGATCTTGCTCTGGTCAAGTTTATAAGCATTTTAGAGCATTTTTAAAGCTTAAATAAAAACATCAGAAAACATCTACAAACACCTAACACTTTATGACTCTATTGCATAGATCACTTCTCAAGGTTTCCAAAAAAATCCACATTTGCCATTTTTGGAATTCCCTAGCAAGAGATATGAATTTTTGAAGATTTAACAAGATCCTGAAATTCAAAAACAAAATTACTCAAACCCTAACTTAACGCTAGGTGCACCCGGTTGTTTACCCAACTCAGCCACTACTTAAACTGACACATGGGCCCCATGGTCCGGCTGGGCCCGCTTGTCATATAAGAGAGAGACACAGGGGGGATCGCCCTTCTTCTTCCTCATGCCGTCAGCAGAGCAGGGGAGGAAGGATGCTGGTCGGCCGCTAGGCCCGACGAGCCGCCGGTGAGGGCAAGGGCAATGCGCGGGGCAGTCGCGGCCACGCCCGCACGCGTAGGTGGTAGCAGATTGGCCAGGCGCAGCCGATAGCAGCCTGGCCACGCGCACAGTGGCGGCTGCGGCGGTTGCACGGCGGTGGTGGTGATGGGAGGCATGGCGGTCGCCGGAGTGGCCACAGCGAGGTCACGCGAGCAAGGTGGGTCGGGGGCGCACCAGTGAGATAGAGCAACTCGGTCAGAGATGGCCTGAGACGGCCTGCCTACGAGTGCCGGCGACGGTTCGGCGGCCGTGGCCACGCGGTGATGAGGGACCGGCGGTTCCCGGCGGCGCGGACTCCGGCGAGCATGAGCACGGTGCACCAGAGATGGAGGCGAAGCTAATGTCAGTGCTCGTGGAGGGTGTGGAGGTGCGGAACAGCGAGTTCGCAGGTGGCAGCGAGGTTGGCCTACCGGCCATGGCGGAGCGCGCTCTCAGGTGCAGAGCGACTCGAGGAGGAGGCCAGCAGAGGGCGTGGTGAGCGAGGTGGAGGAGTGGGGGGAAACACTGAGGCCATCACGGGCGCTCCATACAGCACAGGGAGGAGGTTGGGGCGCGTGGAGGCAAGGCAGGAGCTTCACCCGCACATGGTCTCCACGTCCTGGCCACGCGTCGTCCTTTGGTGCAAAAACGCGAACAGGTGGCGGGCAGTGAAGTGGACCGTTTGGAGCTCCAATTTGGGCCTGATCTGGGACGATCTGGGTCTTGGACCTAAAACCAAAGTTGAAGCCCATGAACAGCTCTACACTTTTCATTTAGGGTGCAAGATCATTAGTGTTGTAGATTAGGAGATAATTAGCATCTAAGTCAGCAATGTCAACACATTACTAACCAAAAAGGAAACTAAATTTTGCTGATCAAAATGAGGTCAAACTTAAGCCAACTTTTTGCATGATCTACTACACCACATACACTCCAACTTTTATTTTGGGACCATGTCAAGTTGTTTAACAAAATTTCGAGAACGCGGCATGTCAACATGTCAAGGTCAATTAGTGATAAAACAACTTTTTGCTGTTTTGGAAACTCTTATTGAAGGTCCAACTAAGCTCCATTTTGAGTGACACTTGATCCATTGTTTCCATCATGAAAAGTACTACAACTCATATTAAGGAACCTAATTGAGCTACCATATGAGATTGGAAGATAAAATGTCACGAACATGTTGACTTGATGCTGTCGATTAGGGACTTAGAATATGCAAAGTGTTGGGAAACAGCCCTAAATTTGACTTGTGGGCCCTTTTTGAGCATGTTCCACACATTTTCATGACTTGACTCTTAAACAAAGTTTGTTTCTTATAAAATTCTCTACAACTTTGTAAAAGGTTGCACAGTCATGCAAAGCTTCTAGGTCACACTTTTGAAATGGTCAAACAAAAGGGTTCTAGGGTCCATACATGGTCAACCATCACTTAGAAGCATATTTAGGCAAAATGATCAACATGAACATTGTTCCATTAAGTGTCCTAAGTGTAGTTAAGATGTTGTAGAGGCAAAACATACACACCATGCATAGATTGCACAAAAGTGTAGGCCTCACATGCATTGAAACATAAAACTCGAGTGAAATGCTATAGTCGTTTCATCACCATGTTTCAATTGTTTCATGCGTTTGTTTCAAGATACATGCTACACATGTTCCACTAGGGTGTTCCACATGTGTCAAAGATGTGTTGCACATGTTGCATTTGTATGTTACATAAACACTAGTTCCCATGGGATGTAAGGCAGGTTTTAGATATAATCCAAACAAGCATATAACTTATCATTTCATGTGACTTTTTGATTCCAAATTTCATGAAACTTTTTCAGGGATCAATATAGATAGGTACTAAGGTGAGACATATGAATATATTGTAATAACACTACCCAAGCATATAATTTGAAAAGGGGCCTATATGTAAAGTAATGGTGCAACATCCAACTTTAGGTTAGGCTCCTCTCCATAGTTTGACCTTGACATCGTCATCTCCACATAATCTATCATGTTTGAGCTTAAACCCACTACTTAACGAGTGACAAACACCTAGGGTGTTACATCACGAGATGAATCTTTTAAGCCTAGTTAGTCCATAATTGAACAATAATTGTCAAATACAAACGAAATGCTACAGTTCCAAAATTTTCTAACTTCTACGATCTAAACAAGGCCTTAGGACAAGAAGACTAGGAGAAGCAAAGGCTTGAATGGGTGGCCAAGAGATGTGTGACTACGGACTAGTATCTTTTTTTTCTCTCTCCACACAAGGCCGGACCACGGAGCCAGGAAGTCACGGTGGTGAAAGAAACAGCCTCCATGGAGAATAGTACTCGTACCAGCCTACCATTACCAGGCTACCAGCCGTACCAGGTGCGTGTTGTGTTGCCCGTCCACTACCGGAAACTCCTAATTTGCTTAGTGCAAAAAGGTTTGCCGAGTATAATATGTCGGGCACTCGGCGAAGAGTTGATTTGCCGAGTGCCGCACTCGGCAAAGAACGACACTAGGCGAAGGCAGCCTTTGCCGAGTGTCAAACACTCGGCAAAATTGGGCACTAGGCAAACTGGTGGTTTGCCTAGTGTCTGACACTCGGCAAACTTTTACACTCGGCAAACCTGCATTTTGCCTAGTGCCGGACACTCGGCAAAAGTTTGACACTCGGTAAACACTGACAGCAGCTGACAAGCATGAACTGTCGTTTGAGTTTGCCGAGTGTCACACGGCCGACACTCGGCAAACATATGCTTTGCCTAGTGTCAAGGGTTTGACATTCGGCAAAAACACCCTTTGCCGAGTGTCACACCTTGGCACTAGGCAAACTAATTTTTTATTTTTTTGATTTTAACCTCCCAAATTTTTCTGTAGTCCTCCTATAGTATCTGGAACTACATGTTCAAATTTGATACATTTCTCGGATTTTTTGCTATATTTCTTTAATTTATTTCATTTAATTGATTTTTTTGATAAAGCAAATTTGAACTGCAGGTGGATCGGATAATGAAATTTAATGTATGGAAAAATGATATTCATGTTATTGAGTCGATAGTGAGGCCGTATCCAGGAACAGACTAGAAATTTCGTACATCTTGTTCACGAAACATGAGTACGAACTTGTGGGCGAGTTGGTTTTAAATTCTATAAAAAGTAAACAAAGTCCAAAAATCATGAAACTTAACAAGATGTCGTGATATTGTATGTGGAGGTTGTAATAAAAATTTGAGAAGATTTCGCGCAAGTTGTCACAGCATTGCTTACAAACCAAGACATCTCTACATAACATATAGATATCATATGTGGAGATGTCTTGGTTGGTAAGCAACGCCATGACAAACTTGCGCGAAATCATCTCAAAATTTTATCACAAACTCCACATACGATATCACGGCATCTTGTCAAGTTTCATGATTTTTGGACTTCGTTTGTTTTTTATAGAATTTAAAACCAACTCGCTCACAAGTTCGTGGTCATGTTTCGTAAACAAGAAGTATGAAATTTCTGGTCTGTTCTTGGATACGGCCTCACTTTAGACTCAATAACATGAATACCATTTTTCCATACATTAAATTTCATTATTCGATCCACCTGCAGTTCAAATTTACTTTATGCAAAAATATTCAATTAAATGAAATAAATTAAAAAATATAGCAAAAAATCTAAATAATGTGCCAAATTTAAACATGTAGTTCAAGGTACTGTAGGAGGACTATAGAAAAATTTGGGAGGTCAAAATCAAAAAATAAAAAATTAGCTTGCCTAGTGCCAAGGTCTGACACTCGGCAAAAGGTGTTTTTACCGAGTGTCAAACCCTTGACACTAGGCAAAGCATATGTTTGCCGAGTGTCGGCCGTGTGACACTCGGCAAACTCAAACGGCAGTTCGTGCCCATTAGCTGCTGTCTCGTAAGATTGTTTGGCGCGCAATATTTTCAGCTGCCGCGCAAGATTTTCAGTTGGCTCACATAATAGCCGTGCATACTACAATCCTAACCCCATAAAAAACAAATAAAAATAAATCCCCAACCCTACCTCCATGAGTCCACCCAGCATACTGAAGCAGTCTCTAAAACTCCGTCCCTGCTCTCGGTCTCCTCCCTTTCCCTCCGGCAGCCGCACTCCCTTTCCCTCCGACCGCCACATATTCCGCATCCCCCGTGAGGCCATTCACCATGGAGCTAGTTCGTTTATCCCTCTCCAAAGATCCATGGGGCTGCAGTACCAGCCACCACTTCCTCCATCTGGATCTGGAGGCGCCGCCTCTAGCGCCCTCTACTGAGCTAAAGCCGCTGCGGAGGCCCCCGGCGGCGGCCGCCGCTGACGCGAAGGCGGCCAAGGTAGTGGAGGACAGCACAACGCCTCTGCGACAACCATCTGCATCTCGTATTGAACTACAGCTTCCAGGTTCTGTGGTAAGTCTCTATTCCTCCTAACCCTCATCTTGACCAATCCCTTTTCCACAAAACTAGATCTATGTTGTGGTAGATTTGATTTTTCTACAGGGAGATTTGTTGTTTCTTAAAATAAAAAAACTCGATCTATGCTGTGATATGGAAAGCCAGGTGCTGGCCTATGTATTTTCTTGAAATACTCCCATGTGTTGAGAATGAGGGGCGCACCAACCCTGTAACAACCCTGTATGCGTGGGTGTAGAATTTTGTCTCGATTTTTCACTAGATTAGTTTATTAGACCTTGTCCTTGCAGATCTGCTCGAAATTGAATCTGAAGTACTTAGATGCTAGGCCATAATTCTATTTTGATCGAATACAACATGCTTGTAATTTCTAATCTAAGACAAGTTATAATAGTATTTTTTGACTGGTTGATTCCTATGTTCACATATATTTTTAACCAAATTAAGCCTAGGATTGATTACTTTCTATACTATGAAGGTATGTACTGCCTGTCTTGTTTGGTAGGTAGGTCTAGCATGACTTGGTTCAGTAGCAAAATCATCATAATTCCTTTTATTTATGGTGCATGCTGAGGTTGCTATCTATGAATTTGTCTATATGATACATGATGCGATGTGTGTTACTGTGTTTCTTATAGTAGAAGCTTGAAGGATATGAATGTGTGATCCATGGATTTTTATCCCCCTATTGCACATATATCTTTCTATCTGATTTCTCCTCATGATGATTTTGCAGGTACCTTGCTGAGTTCAAGTCAGGTGCAGAGATGATGGATTCCTGCGGAGAGTACCATGAATGCTTACAAAGTTGCTCAGGTATTGATCTTTGTGTATGGCCTTATATTTTCAATGTAATGATTTTTTTTATTTTCAAAGGAGGATACAATCTTCTCTGTACCAATTTCTAAGTGATCAATTTTAGTATGGTAGTGTTGTCCAAGCATGTCACCTTGAGTCTACTACTATACTACCGTATCTTGTTCTTGCAATGATGAGTTGGTAAGTTGAGTTTCATTCTTGTTTAAATTAAAGCTGGAACTCATTTTCCATTATAGAAAAAAAATGAAGTCCTTAAATTATAGTACGCTCCAATCAGCTATGCCTCATTATCTTTTGCACACTACTGTCTTCTTTTTTAACTCTAATGATGGCTAGTCAGTTCGTGTAAATGATAGAATTTTACAGAGGCAAATGCAAAGATGAGATCCTGCATGACTTGGTTCAATAGTAGGTCCTGCATAATTTGTTTCAGTAGCTAGTATTGTACAGAACACTAGGATTAGTAAGAATTTCCTGTTGAGTTTTTCCAGTAGGATTGTACCTCATGAGCTGATAATACACATTCTGTTTAAGTAGCCTTCTCATGCTTGATAAGTGTGATGCTACAGAATTGCTAAAGAGACGGCTTATGGTGAGGACATCCAGCCCCTTGTCAGTGACAATGGCATCACAAGGTGCTAAAACATTCTCATGTATTTGCTCTTTACCCTTCTCTGTAATCAGTTCATTTAGTAATATTTCATACTTTTTTATTGATCTATCATGGTACCTATATAGTGACCTATCAAGGTACTTATATAGTAGTTACCAAAGGAGGATTAGTGTTTTATAGATGCACTAGATCAGATAGTTTTTACTAGATGGAGAATCACTCAAATAGCACTCAGTTCAGTCAAAACAGTTACAGAGTAAGCAATGCTACAGAATGAGTATGTTGCCCTTTTAAACTGTTGAAATTTTAAAATCCAACTCATATTTACATAGTACTATCTGTTTTTTCAGCTACCCACTAGTTCATAAAACGGTGATAAGGACACCTATGGTGACGACATGGACAGCGAGGACATATGGACGGCAAGTGAGCTGAGACAACTTATTAGTACAACATTAGATGGTCTTTAGCTAAAACCAGGATGTGGCATGTAACATGGCTGTACATGAATTACTTAGGAAGCATGTGCTGGTGGTAGGATGGTGGTACAATGATTTTGTGGAAATTCTAATCTATATGCTATAGATGTGTCTTATGCTATCTGGTACATTTGTGCTTCTTGAAATCAGCTGGGAATCAATGAGAATGGCGTCTTATGCAGATTTGCTGAGTGTCAGAGCCATGACACTAGGCAAACTGGGCTGGTTTGCCGAGTGCCGTGGGCTTGACACTCGGCAAACTAGGTGGGTTTGCCTAGTGCCGTGTGCAAGGACACTCGGCAAAGCGGCCAAGTTTGCCGAGTGCCGAGACTACGGCACTAGGCAAATCTGTCGTTAAAGGCCGTCACGACAAGTTTACTTTGCCGAGTGTCAGGCCGGCACTAGGCAAAGTCTTTGCCGAGTGCCCGACAAATGACACTCGGCAAAGCGCCCTTTACCGTCGATTTTTTTTGCCGAGTGTGATTTGCCGAGTGTTACACTCGGCAAACCGTTTGCCGAGTGTTTTATGGGCTTTGCCTAGTGTCTCCGGCACTAGGCAAAGCCGCTGTTTCCAGTAGTGGTCGTGGTCAGGATGACACAGCCGCTGAACGACAGAATCGGTTGCTGCATGAAGGCATCATGGTATGAACAAATGATATTTTTTCCTTTTTCATTTCCAGTGGCCTGGCCCCGCCTCTTCTTGCGATCGTGCCGGCTCGCAATATTTTTTTTCCCGTCGCGCATATCCGCAAGGACCACAAACAGAATCGACTGACGTCTGACGATCGGGTGCTGCCCGTCCGGTGGCGGTTGGACCAGTAGTAGCGTCGCTGAAAGGTTGTAGGCCGAGGTCCAGAAATCAGAATCCACCGCGAGATCTGAAAAGGATCCGAGTTCATAGAGGACAGTCTGAATGAGATCTGAAAAGGATCTACTAGTACGTTTTGTGTGCTTCTTTAAGGGTCGGAGGTGGGGTAGTAGCGGTACGTAGCACACCGCATTTTGAACTGTTCTTTTCAGGAAAAAAAACAATCACATCTTCCATTTTCAGTGATGAGTGATGAATCTATAAAAGCTGCAGATGCCTCGCTTTTTCTCCCTTTGAAAACGTACTACTACTACTACTCTACAAGAAGGCTAGAAGAAGGGTTTTTTTTTTGAACATTAGAAGAAGGTTTCTGGTAGGTTGAATCACATGAAAGTGCTAGCAGAAGGCACAGGGAATGGAGAGCCAATGTACCCATCCATTCAGATTCAGGAATCAGGACCAAACATCACCCCCTGAAATCACCATTACAGTATACTATTAAGTAAACACAAAATTTTAAAGCCATTCCAGTAGGGGCTCCGGCCCACCAGCAACTTCCACAGCGTACGGCAAACACAAGCTTTGTCCTGCCTGCCGGCTACTCAACGTGCACGAGGGGGGAGGGAGGGTCAGGGGGATATCCCTGATACGCGTAGGAGAGGAGGTAGGAGTAGGACCACTCACTGGACGTCGTCTGGACCAGGGAAATTCACTGTGCATCTGTCGTTAGCTAGCTGGCCCTGTTCACTTCCCATTCCAACCCAAAATATTTCATCTTCCACCCATCACACCAAATCTTTCGACGCATGCATGTAGCATTAAATGTAGGTAAAAAAGCTAACTAATTGCATAGTTTGTCTGTAAATATCGGGACGAATCTTTTGAGCCTAGTTAGTACATGATTGGACAAATTTTGCCAAATAACAACGAAAGATGCTACAGTAACTTTTCACCTACTTTTCGCGAAGTGAACACACCCAGATATGCAATTTCTTCGGAGCGTGAGATTCGCTGTGCATGATACACCTCTTTTTTTTAAAAAAAAAAAATTCCTTGCCCAACAATCGTTCCACACTATATTCGCCCATGGAGGCATGGAGTCATCAAACTGATGCTTAATTTGATTGAGTTCGTTTCTGTTCTGAATCACTATGAAAGCTCGTAGTTAATCTCGGTTGGATGAAATATCATCCACGAAAGACATTAGCCAAAAAAAATCGTGGTCGAGCCGTGTGATACGTTTTTCATTAAGAGGAGGCAGAATGGTTTACACGAATAGTAACAGTAATCAGCGATTACCGAAAAGAAACCCCTCTCAAGTTCCTCCACTCGCGTGGCGTTCGTAAATAAAAAGAATTACATTTTTACGGCTCTCGCAACAAAGCAGCATGTAACCCCGCAAAAAAAAAAGCAGCATGTAGAAAACAACCAAAATCATAGGAGCTGGATGAGCGACTTCAACCTACTGAAACCGGACATGATCCACAAACTGTACATGCCTCCATCTATACAATCATGATGTATAAACTGTACATTAGCAACCAAAGACATTAGCAAATTCACCGTCCATAAACTGTACAATCTCACACTATCTATACACAAACACCTCGTGAATTTTCACTACTAAAGAAGTCATGATGCTGACTTGCTGAGAATACATGCCTCGAATTCAGTTCTACCGTTCCGACATGCCTCGAATACCGTTACACTAGAAACCTGTTGCTGCACTGCACACTGCACAGCCGCCTGCCCGCCTGCGACACGGGCATTGTATCAACCTTCAAGCGGAATTTGCGTGCTCCCCGCCGTCAGACTCGCTCCCGGACTGGGAGTGCACATACGCCATGGCGAGGAGGCCGTCCCCTCCGGCCGCATTACGCACCCTGCGGGAGAAGCGGACGACAAGCGCTCTGCCAGCAACCGTGGCGATTGCGACGCCAACGGGTACGTAGACGTAGGTGATCGGGCTCCAGCAGGGGAAGATGCGCTGTGCGTCGAGGCCACCGGGCGCGGCGGAAGAGACGGCGGCCAGGAGCAGAGCGATGAAGACGAAGCACGCCGTCTGCCTCGTCCTAGAGAAGCGCTCCGAGGCGCGCGCGGCATGGGCGGCGTCCCTGCATTACCCGCACCTCGGACGAAGCGGAGCAGACGGCGGCTGGTGCAGCGGGCCGCGGCGACGGCGATGAAGGAGTTCTTGGCGTCGAAGTACGTTAAGAGCCTCAGTGTTTCAAGGCCGCCGGAGGGGACCGACGGCGGTAGGGCGATGAGGCACGCGGCGACGAGGAACCCCACGCACACCGACACCAGCAGGCTCACCTGCGCGAGACAGTCCGTGGCCGCCGCCCCCTGTCCCTGAGCTCCACCGGCGGCGTCTCCGGACCGCGCGTCGCGGACGAAGCGCACGAGCAGCACGGCTCCGATAAGGTACGCGGTGAGCATGATCATGATGAATATGCAGATCGCGATGTCGAGGCAGGGGCTCTGCCCCGTGAACTCGAGAAGAATGCGGAGCGCGTCGGGGCCGCCCAGAGCGTCGGAAGAGGAGCTCCTGCCATGGCTGGGGAGGTTGCTTGATGACCTACACGGCTACCCCTACCGGAGGCGGGAGGCTGGAGCGAGGGAAGGGCCTAGGGAGATCTCCGACGAGTGTTCTTGTGTAGGCGGCGACTGTCAGGCCAAGGAAGAGTTTATATAGGCACAAACTGGTACTGGTGTGATAACGAAGGCGTTCATAACTTTGCAAGCAAACCTCTCACATAGGCACAGTTAAACTTTTATACAAAGATTATTTGCCACAAAGTTTCGCAGAAAACTTTGCAGTCATGATAACGACCAACAGCATGGAGTGGTTATTCTTTTTCTGAATGGAGTGGGCACCCTTTCTTGATCTTCACAGACCAAACTATCTTTGCCTTGCAACTCTGCCTGGACCGCTGGAATTGGGGTGAAAGTGAAACTGTGACTTTACATGGTTGCAAACTTTGGAAACTTTTACTGTCGATGTTAACAGTATTTGGGATTGATCTACCGTGCGAGCGGAAATGGGCATTGTCATCAGGCCCGTCGATCAGCAGGGACAGAGTGGGCGATTGCACAGGAGCCATAAAAATCAGGGGCCCTAAATTACATAGTTATCTATCTTTCAAGAACATGATCAGGAATAGAAGGTAAAGGCCCCAATGCCCCATTTGTGATGCTTACTGATTAGACCCTTCCTAGTTCCTACTCTAAAGCTTTGAAGGAGACGTCGCCCCTAGCCACGCGCTAGTTCGTTCGTTTGTCTCCTTGTCCCTACCATGGGCCACCATATTCTGCGCTGTGTCGTGTATGGATGCATTCTTATCTTGCCGGCCGTCGAGAAAGTGTTTCGATCATATGAATTTCAAATTTTAGGGCTGCATCTGTAATTCACATCAAGTCAGGGCCCTAAATTCCTACAGACCGTCTGTCGATGAGGCCTGCTGCTGCTGTAATTTAAACTGTCAGAATTAATCGTCATAACTCATACAGTCATAGACACCCTCCGTTCTATGATATGAAGGGCTGATGATCGGACAAAAATCAAAGGAACGATTAAATTGGCATCTGTGGAGAAATTAAAGCTACCGCCTACCATCATGACTCATGACCAACAAAGCTACCATCAAGCCAGACTGATAGCCGCCCCTCTCGGCTCTCGCTCTCACGCTCCCTCCATATGCGGATTGACCATTTTGACATTTAATTGTCGTGGCAAAACAACATGTATGGCAGGGTAGCTGCAGGCAGTGATCCATCCAACTTGACTATTTGAGGAAAAAACGTAATAAAAGTATGTCTACCGTACACCAACTTTCTGTCACAACTCAGAACACCTCTCATTTTTGGGCCTTTTCACCTTTTAGAACATCGAAATTTTATAGGAATTATACAAAAAATTCATATAAATCAGTTTTTTTTATAAATGTAGAAACCATAAAAATTCCCCATATTCCGAGGGGGCCTCGTAGAGAATTGTAGTATGCTCGTCTGCCCTATTCACTAGTTGTTTATGCTTTTAATATATTTCAGTAGGGATCGGCCTTCGACTCCTCAAAAAAAAAATCTAGTATGCCATCAAAAGCTATAAATATCGCTTACTCCCTTCATTCCAAAAGTAAATGTCTTTCTGCTTTTAACATGGACCAAATATATAAAAGAAAATATTAAAATTTACAGCACATAATTAGCATTATTAGATAGTTCATTGAATCTATTTTCATAATAAACTTATTTGGAGATACAAATATTGCTAATATTTTCTGCAAACCTAGTCAAACGCTTTTAACATGGACTAAATATATAAAATAAAATATTAATATTTATAGCACATAATTAGCATTAGTAGATAGATCGTTGAATCTACCTTCATAATAAACTTATTTAGAGATACAAATGTTGCTAATATTTTCTACAAATATAATCAAACTTATAAAAAGTTTGACAGGTATAGATACCATAATGATATTTATTTTGAGACAGAGGGAATACACGCCATCTAAAATTATACATTTCCTTTATTGTTATTAGTTTTATTTTTTCCGTACATGTCAACAAATATGCATTCAAGGACATGGAGGCCCATCCGATTTATAAGTTGGTCTGGAAATCTTGCTGCACGCCCCCAAGTCAATTTTTTTGCGTGGGTCATCCTTGTCAACAGGCTCAACACAAAGACAATGCTGAGAAGATGACACTTGAACACCCAAGATGATCATTACTGCATCATGTGCAATGCCAACACTGAGGGAGATATAGAACATCTCTTCTTCTCGTGCCTTTTGCGTAGCAATGCTGGTCCACCCTCAACTTCGTTTGAGATATGGCCCTCCCTCTCCAAGAACGTTTTTTTTAAGGAAAAGGAGCTCCAATATCTGCCTTCTTTCACGGAGGCTGCTCTCATAGGAGCGTGGGTGCTCAGGAAGCTGCGCAACGACGAGATCTTTCAACGTAGAGACCCCATTCATGTTCTTTGGCTAGCTAATTTCAAAAGTCAATGTTTTGCTCAGTTTCTTAGATTCAAGGATGACCTTAGGTCCTCCTTTTGCTTTTGGTTAGATACTTTTAGTTAATCAGGTCTGTATAAACTCTTGTAAACTCTGTTTAAATTAAATTTGAAAGCTAACCATGGGGACCTCCCTCACACTATTTTGCGTAAAGAAAATGGTACTCTCTCCATTCTAAATTATAAGATGTTTTGTCTTTTATGGATACATTGTTTTTAATATGTATCTAGACATAGTGTGTATCTAAGTACTCCCTCCGTCCGGAAATGCTTGCAAATATGGGTTCCCAAGATGAAGTTAGTGAAGTGAAAAGAAGATGCATGTACCCCTACTGGACTGGCAGATTTTTGGTTTTCCATCACGCACGCATGCCACAGCTCGATGGCTGATTGGCTGGACCTGCAGCCGGTGGCAGATTCCTTCGAGGTGCAGAGGAGAGGTCCCACCGCTGCTAGCCTTTACACGTCGACAATTGCAAGCTTTTGCGGACACACCTCTAAACCTAGAATTGCAAGCATTTTCGGACGGAGCGAGTAGTACATAGCAAAAGCTATGTATCAAGAAAATGCAAAATATTATTTTACTGTCATGCCACTGTCAAATGAAAAGACATTTTTAGCGTTACAATATGCAAAAGATTTTTTTTATCTGGTCTTACCATCCTTTTCGAGAGAGAAAAAAATACTACACACGCTACACGGTAGTACTCAAGGATCCCCCGCTAATCACAAAGGCTTGATGGTGAGGACCTGAGGCGAAAGACGCGTAATTCGACGCGTGGGATGCATGTGTGTGTATGCCGCACGACTGCACAAGGCAGAGCACGGGGAGTAGCTTCGCTTAGCTCTGCTCTCCGCCTCTCCCCGTGCTGTTTGGTCTTATCTTCCCCGGGACCGGGAGGGACAGCGACGTGCCGCCGCCGCTGTCAGCCTTTCTAATGGCCTGTCTTTGCTGGGTTGAGAACTGTCATTAGCCTGCGCGGGCAGATGATGGATGAGGCGCGCGAGATACGCGGGCCGGACGTCAGGACCCACCGACCCAGCTTTGGTTGGACGAGGAAGCTCTAGCCCCTGCATGCTAATGCGTTCCGAGATATCTGCAGCTGCTGTTTCTGTGTTGGATCGGAACATCACATGCATGACCTGGGTTTGGTGCTCAACTTTCCTACGGGAGAAAACGTATAAGAATACGCATAAAACAACTATTACGCCTTAAAGCCAACTGAACGTTCTATAACGTTAGAAAGGTGGTATATTTGGCAAAATTTCTTTAAACCGGTCTCACCTAAGAAGTCACGGCTTCAATTTTGTAGTAAAAACGGCTCCTCCCCTCTTAGATTTTCTTTTTTCAAGTTGAAGGGTTCCCCCAAGAAGGCAAAGGAAACTATAGCCGAGGCCTCTTTTAAAAAGCCTTGTCAAACAAAGCAAAAGTATTTGCGCGTTCCGAAAAAGTATAGGTTGTTTTGTTCCGTGCATATTTTTTTTCCAAATCATTATACGGATGTAGACATTTACAAACACATATTCACCACTATGAATTCTGACAAATGCACTTTACTCTTGTTAGCACCTTGAAAGATTAAACCGACAGATTTGGTGCATCACAAGTAGAGGCAGAGCTAGAAACATGGATTTTTTTCCCTTTGTTAAGGGGGATAGCAGTATAAACTTTATGAAAATTTGATTGATCTTTTTTAAAATAATGGAGATTATATTAACTTGGGAGGTGTTTACCCTCCCCCTTCCCTCTCCCCTGATCACAAGCTATCCTAAAGCAACCAAATCCATGTACTGAATGAAACAGAGGAAACGTTTCCACCAAAAAGAAGAATTAGATCCTGTAATCCCAGTTCAGACTTGAGAAATTTATATGCAGAAAAAAGAATAGATCACCGGATCGACGAACAGAAAATTTGGCAAGTGAAGAAGTCATCTTGACAAAATGAACTTAGCCGTTCGGTTCACACTCCAAATCAATCAAACAGATCACACCGAAAATACCTGCAAGAGGCCAGAGGGTAGAAAGATACTAGTACATGGCAAAGAATGACACATCACCATAGTTTGAGTTCAAGTAAACCAGAAAAGTATGAGACCTACGGTACTTGCTGGCGTTGGTGACTTCAATTCGTGCACGTACCAGGTCGACGATAGCCAATTTGGTGGTGCAGCCGCTGTCGCATCCGCTGCCCGACGGTTGCAGGTCAAGCAGCAGCGCAGGAGCACATGCCGCCGCCCCCAGTTCCGGCGAGGTTGCTCGGGACGACGAGGAGACAGGAGGTGACCACGAACATGACAGCGAGAGCGACGGTAAGAGTCGGCCTTGCAAAGCGCTCCGTGCCCGGCGCCCGCGCTGGTGCTCCTGCACCAGTGCACGCGTCGCGGAAGAAGCGCGCCAGGAGCAAGGTCCCAACGAGAAGCGCCGTAAAGGCGCAGAAGAGGAACACGCAGATGGCGACGTCGGCGGCGGCGGCGGCCGTCCGCCCTTCGAGGGCGAGCAGGAGGCTGAGCGCCTCGGGCCCGCCGACCACCGCGCCACCCACGGCGAGAACAATGGCCACCGGAGGAAGGTCCGCCATGGGGATGAATGAAGAACAAGAACACGTACGGCCGGCTTCGTCTTTGTCGGGTGCAAACTAGGAGGAAGGACGACGAGGCTGTGGAATTTCAAGCTGGAGTTGTGTTGTTTAAATAGGGGGCCAGGGCGCACGCTAGGTGCCGGGTCCGGGGATGTCCAGGTGGCGGTCGGAGGGAACAGCAGGATCCGCCATCGGGGTGGCGGCGGTGGAGAGTAGTCTGGATCTCTGGGAGAGTGGGTTTTTTTTTCCTGATCGGAGACCTGCTAACGGCCCTGTGTGGTTTCTGAGTCATTCGGTTTAACTTCCATCACATCAATGTTGCGGTAAATATATGGAGTATTAAATATAGACTAATTGCATGCATGTCGGTACAGATTAGGAGTAATTTACGAGACGAATCTATTAAGCTTAATTAGTCCAAAATTAGAAACTTTTTGTCAAATAAGACGAAAGTGCTACAGCGTTTGTTAAACTTTAACACCTCAAACCAAACATGCCCTTAGTTAGTGTGAAAGCGTGTGCCCATCTTGTTCAATAAGGGTATGTTCGGTTAGGGTTGTTTATTTCGCGAAAATTTTTGGCTTTGATTACTGTAGCACTTTCGTTTGTATTTGTTAATTAGTGTCCAATCATAGACTAATTAGGCTCAAAAGATTCGTCTCGTGGTTTTCTACCCAACTATGTAATTAGTTTTTTTCGTCTATATTTAATGCTCTATGCATGTGTCCAAACATTCGATGTGACGGGAAATCTTGAAAATTTTTAAGAACTGGCCTTAGTACGGACTGAGACCAGAAATTATTTCCGCTAATCGATGTTATACAAATTAGACTATCGTTCCGGCCGGGAACCAGGTCTCAATTCCGAGATAACCGAATAGGCCCTAACCGGTCAAACTTCTTTTCCAAAATTAACTAATACAACTCTAGGAGTTGATTTACTAAAGGACGGTGGGAGCAATATTTATCATACTAAATAAATATCATAAAATTTATCATAAATTATAATTTTATAGTATACTAATATTTAGAAACATTCTAGTATTTTTTGTGTAAACTTAACTAATAAACTATAAAAGGATTGGCTTTGGCTAAACTTAGAATTGCATTCTTTCAACAAAGGTAGCTAGTAGCTCACTTGCCATGGTGCCGTTATTGTGACTTGCCTAGGCCCTCGAAGCCACATCTTCTACGACTCTACCTCAAGTCTTGTTTGGAATAAAGGAATATAAAACAGAGAAATAAAAAAACAGCAATAGGATAGGGAATAGTGAAAACTATAGGATTTCAAAACACAAGAATGGATGGAACGGAGGAAAAAAACAGTACAGGAACATGAGCGAGCATAGCAAGCAAGAGAGCAGCAAAGATTTTTTTTTCACTTGGGTTGGGGGTGGATGTTTTATTTCCTATGCATTTGCACTACTATGGTTTCCAACTTTCCTTCATTCCGAACACTATCGTGTGATTCCTTTCCATTGAAATTTATTCTTTCAAAATTCCTTTGTGAATCCTTTGATCCAAACAGCCTACTTAATCTGCCCATCTGGTGCACATCCAACAACCCTCCCTCCCCAACCTGGAGCCTCTTGGAGTGCAGACAATATATCAGCGATGATATTTCCTGTAGGGCGTTCGTCCATCTGAACGCTCCTGTTGGTGGGCCGCGAGCCCAACACCTCCTTTTATCCTATCCTATCTGCTCGTCCACTTGTTTCTCCATCCTATCGTATCTACTCATCCACTCGTTTTTCCAGAACCAGTCACGCAGAAATCACTGCAGCGTCATGACTGTTCCCCGTTGCGCTGCCTCTTGCGTCTCCATCGTGCCCGATCGTGGCCACCTCCCTTCCTCCCTCTCCATCGCGTCTCCTGGCTGTTTTTCTCCTGGCCCTTGCGTCGTCCTCGCCTTGCTCTGGTGCCAGATGTGGCTACCCCCCTGGCTGCTTCCTACGCCACCCCATGGCACAGCCCTCCGCCAGCGGCGCATAGTAGATGAACTCCTCTGCCACAGGCGTACGCAGCCGTGCGGCCCTCCTATTTGTTACGTCGCCTGTGCTGATGGCCGGATTGCTCGTGGATGATCTTGGATGGCAGCAGCATGGTGGCTTGGCGCAGCGGGGCCGCACGCTTAGCTGCGCTCCCTCCGTGCGTGTAACATCCGAGAAATAAAAATAATTAATTTAGCGTCTCTTGGGTTTAATGGGCTTAGAGTAGTGGAAGAAAAAGACCTAATTACAATTGGTCCTGGAGAAGGGGGAAAGTGTGAGGTAGAAACGTACATAACCCACATCATTGATGTTGCCGACGCTAATAGCGGATCACTCGATTAGATAGGTTCTCGTCTCCTCGAGGAGCATCTCTTGCGACTACCGTCGTTGGGAGGTCGGTCTGCTCATCGCTGTCGTCCAACATGTTTTAAGGAACTTTATATATAGAGTTGTTTTGCCAAACGATTTACCAAAACGGATGAAGCTGTTTATGGAGCTAAAGGCAAAAAAAAAAACAGCTTCACTAGTGAAGTGGAGCCGTGCCAAATGAGACCTTTATATTCCAACAGTATCAGAAGAGCAGTTAAGGATAAATGCACCAGGGATTAAGGAACTTCGAAAAGACTGATTCAAAGTTAGATGGTTCTTTGCAGCGGGAAGGAGATGCTGCATGAAAGCGCATGTTGCAAGCGTATGTTCTAATTATTTCAAATATTTTAGAAGTATGTTGCAAGTGTTTTCGCATGGATGTTGCAAAAGTAGATCGGGATGTTACATATGTTGCAATGGCTATACACGCATGTTGCAATCGTCCATTCCAAATGTTTCATCTATTTTTCAGTCGTATGTTACAAGCGTTTTATCTGGATGTTGCATGTGTTTCACTTATATATTGCAAGTATTTTATTTGGATATTGCATATGCTAGCAAAGGTTCCTGAGTGCAAGTGAAGGGCGCGAGCAGGGCGACGTCCACGCGACATGGGCGTGAGAAACGAAGGAGGCGCAGGAAACGGAGAGGCGCGCAACAAAAGCAAGCGCGGGCGTCTGGACACACGCTAGCGTGCGAACGTTCGGGCGCCAGCATCTACCGTATATGAGGACCTCAAGAGGGTGAAAACTTGGGAGTTGGTCAGCAACTACTGCTGCACTGCACACGTCATGGACCAGTAGTCAGACCTCAGGAGCACCCAAGTGTTGTCATCACTCATCAGGAAGACCACGTAGACGTGATCAAAAGAGTATTTGACTCATAGTGTTCCTGGTGATCAAATTAAAATTTCCTGGGCAAAAGTAATATATATATATATATATATATATATATATATATATATATATATATATATATATATATATATATATATATATATATATATATCAGCCATCCTGAGGTTTGTTAGGCCCCGTTTAGATGACAAAATTTTTGGGGAAAAAATTCCTGTAGCACTTTTCGTTGTTATTTGGCAAAATTTGTCTAACCATGGACTAACTAGACTCAAAAGATTCGTCTCGACATTTACAGACAAACTGTGCAATTAGTTATTTTTTACCTACATTTAATGTTCCATACATGCGTCCAAAAATTCGATGTGACAGGTACTGTACAAAAATTTTTGGCCCTTTTCGGCCATCTAAACAAGGCCTAACAAACCTTTGGATGCTCAAAAAATTAAACAAATTTTCAGGAATTAATGTACTATCGAAATTTTGTTTAGTTTTTTTTGAGCATTTTAGCGACCTTAAATTAAAAAACTCAAAACTAGAAAGTCGTAGATCTCATCGAGAGCTACAACTTTCATATAGAAATCATCTCCATTTGACAGCATATAAAAAATATATGATTTTTCCAAGGCGACAAGCGCTTGTACGCGATTAATATACTGCTGAAAATTTGTTTATTTTTTTTAAGTATTTTAATGATCTCAAATTAAAAAACTCAAAACTAGAAAGGTGTAGATATCGTCGAGAGCTATATTTTTTCATATAAAAATCATCTTCATCCGAGATCATATGAAAAAGATACAATTTTTAGAATATTTTAGAAATTGTAGCTACAGTACCTCCGAAATAGAAATATAACCGACTGATATGTGGGCCCCACATGCAGGACCGCGCCACGTCAGCATTGGGACCTAGATGACACCCGAAGCCAAGTTCAGGGACCCAGATGACACCCGAAGCCAAGTTCAGGGACCCAAAAATATACTATTCAAAGTTTGGGGACCTAAGTGACACCCAAAGTCAAGTTCAGGGACCTAGATGACACCTAAAGCAAAGTTCAGGGACTCAGAAATACACTGTTTAAAGTTCGGGGACCTAGGTGACACCAGCTGCCAAGTTCAGGGACCGCCGGTGAATTTTTCTCTTTCTGATATGCACTAGGGCCTCGTTTAGACACCCGATTCGGGGGCGCGCGAATCACTGTTGATCACGGTAGTAATTTTGTTTTTATTTAGTAATAATTGTCTAAACATTGATTAATTAGGCTTAAAATATTCGTCTTGTAAAGTACAATAAAATTGTGCAATTAGTTTTTGATTTAATCTATATTTATTACTCCATATATATGCCGACATTTTGATGTGACGGGAAATCTTCTTTTTACATAATGGAATTTAGAGTGAATTTGGGTATCTAAACTAGGCCTAGGAGTACGAAGCAGTGCTTATTAGTGATTTGCAGTTTCGTTTGGAGCGTGAAATCCTCTGTGCGTGATACGCTTTTTTTTTTAAAAAAAAAATCCTTTCCCAACAATCATTCTTATGTATATTCGACCATGGAGAAAATGCAGCCATCAACTGCTGCTTTAGATTCAGTTCGTTTCTGTTCTGAATCACTATGCAGTTCGTAGTTAATCTCGGTCGGGTGAAATTTCATCCACGAAAGACACTAGGCAGTCCCAATAATTAAAACTATACACGATTTCTTCAGTGAATATGTAAGAAAAAATCATCTCTAGAAATTATCCTTACAACGGTGGTTTCTTTAAGCAATAAATGACCGCCGTTTTATACTTAAAAAAAATGCCAGCCTTTTTTTTTTCTCTCCCTTATCTCTTCCAACCATCCGAGCTCTCTCTCCTCCCGGTCTAGTCCTCTACCAAAGAAAGCACCAGAGACAAGCAGCTGCAGCACCTGTACGCGAGCAGACGAACGAGCTGGCTCCGCGGACGAGCGCGCGGCTCCGGCGAGGGCACGACGCCAGCGTCTCCGGCGAGCACACGCGGCAAGCGCACACGAGAGGCCGCTCTGGAGCTACGGGCAGCATGGGCGTGAGGGCGGTGGCCAGCCGGCACGCAGGCACGCGCGCGCGGCGGCGGAAGCGCTGCGTTGCGGGCGAGCGCGGCCAGCGCATGCGAGCGTTGCCGGCACGTGAGTGCAGCCAGCGCACGCGAGCACGCACGGCGCAGACGACGGGCGAGCACAGCAGCACGCGACCGCGGCGGCGCGGGCGAGTGCGGACGATGGGCGAGCGCTGCGGCACACGAGCACGGCGGCGCGGGCGAGTACGGCCGGGAAGCGAGGGCGCTGCGCGGGCGAGCACATGCAGGCTCCGTCCAGATCGAAACTGGTAGTTTCTTCCCAACGGTGAATCCGTCGTTTCTTGGTGCCTCGGGTGAAGGTTAGACGTCGTTTCCCTCTCAAGAAACGATTTCCTCTAATTCTCTTCTCTTTCCTTATTAATTAGACGGCCACATCAGCATTTTGCTTAGCTGACAGGTTATTTAATAGATATAGAAACTATCATTAATATCTCATTGGGAGTGTCCTTAGCAATTCACCGTCCATAAACTGTACAATCTCACCCAATCTATACATACATTCAAACGCAACCTCCTGAATTTGAATTTTTTTACACTACTCATGATGCTGACTTGCTGAGAATACATGCCTCGAATTCAGTTCTACCATTCCGACATGCCTCCGACATGCCTCCAATACCGTTATTAGACTATCCGTACTCATGAACTTTTATATTCATCTTCTATACATTCTAATCATCAAGATTCTCCCCTCTATACCTAATTCTTCCACACTCATCCATCCTTTATATCATCCTCTATCCACTGTGGGGTTCACTTATCACTTTGTCTAAATATATCCATGTGAGATCTTGTTTTGAAGAATTTATTGAAACAAATTTAATGGTGCAATCAGAATTTAATTTGGTGTTTTAGTTTATGAGTTATAACATTTTTTAGTGAGTTCAACAAGTGAGGCCCACCTCTGCACCCTTCCGCGCATGCACGCGCTGTGTCTGCGGGGTCACGCGTGTGGGCCCGCCAGCTTTTACCATAGGTCCGGTATCACGCTACATATAGAGGATGGGAGTGCATAACGCATGGCATGCCGGATCCCGCTGCAGGCACTTGCACCGCTATTTGCATCCTGCAGGACGCCTTTGGCGTATCGAGTGCAGGCAGCCTCAGAAACCAACCTGCTGTTGCACTGCACAGCCGCATGCCAGATCCGCGTACGACACGGCTTCATTGTTTCAACCTTCAAGCAGAGTTTGCGTGCTCCCCGCTGTCGGACTCGCTCCCGAACTAGGAGTGCACATATGCCACAGCGAGGAGGCCGGCCCCGGCGGTCAGGGACGTCAGCTTGCCTAAGCGCCGCCACCGCGTGCCCGTGGCACTGGGAGGCGTAAGGCGGGCAGCGGCGCCGACGGCATTACGCACCCTGCGGGAGAAGCGGACGGCAAGCGCTGTGCCAGCGACCGTGGGCCCGTGGCGACTGCGACGCCAACGGGCACGTTCGTGGTCGGGCTCCGGTAGGGGAAGCCGGGAAAGAGGCGCTGTGCGTCGAGGTTGAGGCCACCGGACGCGGCGGAAGAGACGGCGGCGAGGAGCAGAGCGAAGAAGAGGAAGCACACCTTCTGCTTCGTCCTGGAGAAGCGCTCCGAGGCGCGCGCGGCATGGGCGGCGTCCCCTGCATTACCCGCCCCGCGGACGAAGCGGCGGAGCACAGGCCTGGCGCAGCGGACCGCGGTCGCGGCGGCGGCGACGGTGACAGCGATGAAGGAGTTCTTGCCAGTGAAGTACGTGAAGAAGGTGACTGTGCCGCCGGACGGGACGGACGACAGGGCAATGAGGCACGCAGCGACGAGGAACCCCACGCACACCAACACCAGTAGGCTCACCTGCGCGTGGCAGTCCGTGGCCGTGGCCGCCGCGACGTGCCTCTGACCTCCACCGCCTGCGCTGGCGGCGTCTCTGGACCGCTCGGCGCGGACGAAGGGCACCAGGAGCACGACGCCAAGAAGGTACGCGGTGACCACGAACATGAGGAATATGCAGATCGCGATGTCGAGGCAGGGGCTCTGCCCCGTGAACTCGAGAAGGGCGCGGAGCGCGTCGGGGCCGCCCAGAGCGGCCGCATCAAGGGTTAGGATAATGATCATTGGAAGAGATGCTGATGCCATGGCTGGGGAGGGGAGGTTGCTGTGGTTCAGCACTTGGTCACACGAAATGTCCACTGCTTGATCTCCGACGAGCTCAGGCCAAGGAAGAGTTTACAAGCTGTGAGTGGACTATATAGGCACAAACTGGCACGGGTGTGAATCGTGTGATGTGTTTGTGAACGGCGGCGTCCGTAGCGGCGGGCGTGTGTAAGCAACCTCTCACATAGGCACATTATAAACTTTTATTATACAAAAGAAGAGACTTAGTAGATTTTAACTCGCCGCAGCTAGATCTCTACCTGCGTGAGACGGTGAGAGACGTGAGGGAGGGAGAGGATGAGGCTCACCTCGTGCCGTCTCCTAAGTCCACGCTGTTATAATCTGTGGATCATCTAGGGTAGATCTAGCGGGTAATTTCTATTCTGTTCGGTATAAAACTGATCCAGAGAGAAGAGAGGGGAGTGGAAGGTGATGTTACCGACCATCGCTAGGGTTGGTGGAGGAGTCCGTCATGTAGTCGGTGATGAGTGCGCCGGCGAGTCAGGGAAGTCCGGCGGTCTAGGGTGTCACGGTATAGAGGCAGTGGCGAAGACGGCCCGGTGGCGGAGCTTCCCGCCGCTGGCTGCGCCCCTCTCGAGATCGGCTTAGGATTAGGACAGTGGGGAGTGGTGGCAGCTGGTGAACCTTGTATAGTGAGCCGCGGCTCCCACCTCCTTTTATTGCGCAGTGCGATAGGGGGCCACCAACCGCTAATGGGTTGAGCGCCCCCGATCAGGGCGCGAGTCAAGGGCCAAGTGGTCGTTGGGCCATCTTGGTGGGAGATCAATCTAACATTCTCCCTCTTGATCTCACCTTATACTTTAAACTTTAGACTTTACTTTACACTTATTTCTTTTACCATTCCATCACTGATCAGCGTATAGAGCATGTCTCATCGTCACGGTCAGTTGCCGATAGATTTAACAGCTACAATATACATCTCTGATCTGAAATAGATTCTTTAACTTTGGGCCTTTTATTGTCCGGAAATCATAGGCTATACCATAAATCCATGTTGACTGTGTGTTCTCTGAACACACTGGGTGGTAAGCCTTTGGTAAGCGGATCCGCAAGCACTTTCTAGTTACTTATATGTTCAATACATTTTAGTATGATTCTAGACTTTCTCCTTTACAACGTATAACTTTAATGTCAATATATTTGGCAGCACACTTGACCCGTTGTCTTAGGAGCAAACTACTTAAATCGTTATTGCTGTTGACAACCATTATCAATTTCGGGTATAAGTTCACTTAACCATTTCGTCTGTCCCGCAGCCTTATATCATGCTATACTGTAACTTTACATCACTGATGATACTAGAACTGTTTCTTTAGAGCTTTTTCATAATAAAACTCCAACTACGAGTGTTAGCTACTATGTGGGTTTCACTAAACATCTCGCCAAAATTTAACATTTGTACCCACAACTACTTGAGAGTACTTGTACTTTTTTTCTTAGCATGAGGCCGACATTCATAACTACATTCTAGTGATCTATATCTGGACTGGACTTTTGCCAAAACAACCTGGATACGTAAACTGTGTCAGGGTAAGGTCTTATCTTTGTACTCATTAAGCTTCCAACAGCTGAAGCATATAGGACGTCCATCTATAACAATCTCACATTGCTTTTTGGAACACTAAAGTTTTCAAAACTATTGCCTTTGACCATGAGAACAGGCGTAGATTTATCCGCATAGGTACACTATTTCTTTAGAAACTTTTCTTAGCATGCCTATGCGATAGTCTTAATACCCATTTTCTTCTATCTCGATGAATTTCAATTCTCATAATAAGAGATATTTCACCGAAAACTTTCTTATCGAACCTTGAGGACAAGAACTTTTTCTCATATAGTAAATTGACATCGCTACTAACAAGTAAGATGTCATCCACATATACAGGATTAGGAAATGAATTTCTCATTCTATAACTTTGTACAAACGTAATTGTCCTTTTATTCTCTTTAACCCAAAATTTCTAATTGACTCTTCAACTTTAAATGTCACTGTCTAGAGATTTGCTCTAGTCCATAAGAGATTTCTACAGGTGGCATCCCTTACGTTCTTTTCTTTCCATGACAAAACCTCTGAGTTGTGCCACGTAATCATTTTCATACAAATCCCATTGGAAAATGCCATCTTTACTTTCATCTGATGTAACTCAGATCATGATATGCCATTAACACTCATTGTAATCTATTCATTCGCTTCGCACAAAATCTTTTGATTCAAGTCACGCTCTACATCTTTACATATTCCCTTTGGAGTCACATTTTGTCTTGTAGACCCATCACAGTCTACTGTTTTGGCTCCTTAGGAATTTATTCTAGATCCCAAAATATTATTGGTATTATCGATTTCATTTCATCTTCCTTTGCTTCTTGCCACTTGGACGAGACGCCTCTCATGGCTTCTTCAAATTAGTTGGGATTACCCTTTATTTGAATTTCATTAATATAGACTTTATAGTCATCAAAAATATCTGATTTTCTTATTCTTTGAGATTTTCTAGGGCCTTAGCTACTTGATTCTACAAGGTCCTATGTAACAAGATCCTTGTTTACATTATTCATCCTCCTTGCAGAGTTTGGTCTCTTTGTATTATGTTCCCCCAGATTGTCCCATCTTTAAACTTTCTTATTTTAGGTTTAATCTACTAAAACTCATATGGCGCGTTTAGCACCGCCTTAATAACTCTGAACGCGTCCAGTATGAATACTGGTCGACTATGCTATCTTTCTATTGGAACTGTAAAAAGTCTATGAATTTAGCTATTTCTTTACTTTAGGGGTATCATTATTATGACCATCTTACTCCCCCGATGATTACATTTTTCTTTTATAGATCACTCTTGCCTTCAATACATAGTATGCATCACATTATTTGAAGTATGGGGAAGTATCTTTCTTAATTGTCTTTCTTAATTGATCTCATATTTCTCCCCCTCGAAATGTGGTATGAACTTTTTTTACCATAATTTTTGAAAACTATTCATAACTCTTGTGAATGAGGAAACTTTGATTACTTACTTCATCCACATGATTACATCATGTAAAATAAAATTATTTCTTAATTTGTATGGGAGTACTTTTTTCTCATTTCACTTCAAGAACTCAACAGAGTCTTATACCATTAATACTTTCGCAAGTCACGCTTGCATGTCATTCTTATCTTGAGGTTCGTCTGTAACTTTCTGTTCTCCTTAAACTCATTAAGTGCTTAATTATTATGACACAGTAGAAGAGCATTGTCAAGCACATGAGTCATCACAACTTTCTCCCGCCATGCAGGATAAGTACTATGCCAAACTTCTCCCGCCAAGCAGGATTGATTGACATAAGTACTATACCAACTTTACCCCATCATACGGGTATTTTCTCAAACTTTTCCCGCCATGAGGGTACTATCACAAACTTTTTCCTGCTATGCGAGATAATTCCCTTGAGGGGACATAAATGCCAGGATTTGCTCATATTCAATCATCAAATTTAGGAATAAATCTAAATACTCTTTAGCACACATGCTTAATCTGACGTTGGTCAAATTAAACATACATGTCACTTATTACATTTCATATCATGATGATAAAAACTAAAAACTAAATTCTTCTTCATAAGGAGTACTTAAAAGCCATCTCTTAAACTAAACTCTTATTGTTCTAATTTTTTTTTGGATCAATATCTTAGAATTCTTTTCTTTTGAAGTCATTCTTTAAAGAGAACACAATCCCTCATACAATGGTCTTCTTTCTTTATCATCTTCTGAGTCAGTACCCAACTCATTTCCTTTTCTGCCTTCCAGAATGAAAGTATTAAGTTCTTTGTCTAAAAAAACATTAATCAATAATCATCAATAATGCTCATTAAACTTTTAAAAACTTTATGTTCTATTCTACATCACCGTTGGGCAGAAATAGAATAAAACAACATTCTTCTACATTAATTCCACATCACCATTGGGCAGAAATGGAATTAACATATGAAAACTCAATTAACTTATAACCCTCTTCAAAATTAAATTCTCCCGTTGGTTCGAATTTAATTTTGAAGATTATCATCATCATTGCAGTGGAAACATGAAAATACATTACATTCTGTTCGCTCTGGAGCATCTCTTGTTTCTTATCTATTCTCTGAAAATTGGTCACTTTGATGCAATATTTATCAGAGATTTAAACATTAAACATAAAACTCATATAATTATAATATTGTCATCATCAACATTAGTCAGAAAATAACAATATCATAATTAACTTTAAATTTAAACTCATAAATAAACTTATAATATTATTACCATCAACGTTGGTCAGAAAATAATAATATTATAATTTATCTTAGCTATAAATCAACTATTCCTCCAATTAAAATTTTTTTAGTTCCAACTTTAACTGGAGGATAAACATTTCATCATTCATTGAATACCTATAACTCCTCTTCAAATTAAATCCTCCCGTTGGTTCGGATTTAATGAGAAGACAATAAACCTTTAACTTTGCAGCAGAAAACATAAATCAACAATAAGTATCTACTTTTTAGAAGCATTCTTTATTGATCAATTCTCTAAACAATATGCACGTTGGTGTAAAATGAATAGAGATCAAAACTTTATACAAATTTCATCAAAATATCATTCAAACATGCTTCTGAAAAAAGATAAAACATAATTCAAGACAACCTTGTGCATTTTGTCATTTTGGCCTGAAGGCCTGGCTCGCAGCGCTGCCAGAAAATACGGTCGGTCCGGCCCAGCGCGTGCAGCCACTGTTCGGGAAAATAAAATGAAAATTCAAATTTCTTTCATTCTTGGCCCGAGGCCCATTTCGCTTATTCAGCCCAGCGCACCGGCCCGCTACCTCCCGCGGCCTAGAGCCGAAACCGGCCCATGGCCAAGGCTAGCGCCTGCGCTCCCCGCGCCTAGGCCGAAACCTGGGCCTAGGCCGGGAATCGCCTTTCCCGCTTGGGCCGAAAGGGAGCCCAGCTGCTCTCAACCGCACATCTTGACTAACGGCTTGGAGGCGATTTCGGTCGATCAAAACTGCGACCCAGCCACTCAGTTGAAACCCTAACTCCATTTTTCATTTCCTTCCTCTTCTCAACTGCGCCGCGAGCGGCAGCCACAACGACGGCAGCCATGGTGGCTATCCGCGCCGTCGCAGAGAAACTTTGTTGGAGCGGATCCGGCTCTTACTCTTCTTCTTTCTTTCTATTCCTCCCTCTCCAGCTCAAGCGCCGCAACCGGGTGAGAACGCAGAGTAGTCGCCCATGGCGGCCGGAAGGAGAAAAGAGAATGGCACTGCCACGGGCCCCCTCGCCGAAGCTCGCGCTCCCCCAGTGGGTAGAGCGTAGCCCCGTCGAGCGGCCGCGCGTCGGTGCCCTAGGCTCGAGACACGGTGGCGGCGCTCTGTGCCACCCACTTGTGGCATGGCTCGATCCCGCACGGTGGTGGGTGTACTTTCCGCATGACATCTAGGTGACACCCGGCAGTGTTAAGGGGGCCGGGCGGAGCCCAGGTAGTACCCTTTTCCTTTTCCAGTTAGGGTTAGGGTGCTCTTTTCGGATCGAAATCCGTCACATGCTTTTCTTTCTGTGATTTCTTTCTACCCAATCTAGATCTACACAATAGTAAATAACTAGGCTCTGATACCAATGTTATAATCTGTGGATCATCTAGGGTAGATCTAGCAGGTAATTTCTATTCTGTTCAGTATAAAACTGATCCAGAGAGAAGATAGGGGAGTGGAAGGTGATGTTACCGACCATCGCTAGGGTTGGTGGAGGAGTCCGTCATGTAGTTGGTGATGAGTGCGCCGGTGAGTCGGGGAAGTCCAGCGGTCTGGGGTGTCGCGGTACAGAGGCAGTGGTGAAGACGACTCAGTGGCGGAGCTTCCCACCGCTGGCTGCGCCCCTCTCGAGATCGGCTTAGGGTTAGGACAGTGGGGAGTGGCGGCAGCTGGTGAACCTCGTACAGTGAGCCACAACCCCCACCTCCTTTTATTGCGCAGTGTGACGGGGGCCCACCAACCGCTAATGGGTTGAGCGCCCCCGATCAGGGCGCGAGTCAAGGCCCAAGTGGCCGTTGGGCCATCTTGGTGGGAGATCAATCTAACACGCGCCACGAGCATGGCTGCGGTGCATCATGGAGGGGCCGCCACCACCGCGAGATCAGAGAAGGTGGAGGGGGAGATCGGTGAGAGAGAGACAAGAGATGAGAGAGGCACCTATGGGAGAGCTAAGAGAGGTGGCTGTGGGAGGGCCTAAACCCTAAGTTTCGTGTATATGCTCTAACACTTTGATGTACTTTTTTGGGCTTCAGGTCTATTTCTTGAGGTGAGCCTCTTAAGAGGTCCACCTTTGAAAATGGTGTCCATTTCTAGAAGCGGATCTCTTAGAGGCCCACCTCTAGAAAATTGATTTACAGAGACGATTGTCTTTTTGTTGCCTGCTAAAAGGTCTGACCGCCTCCATAATTCGCTCGATATTTTGGGAGACAAGAATAATTAATTTATGTTTGCCTCTGTAAATAGTTTTTGTAGTAGTGCTCTCGACCTGTGCCTTGCCAGGCGCATCCGAATTCATACGGGTCCACAATCGAAGGCGGTGGGGAGAGGGGACACCCGACTGGGAGAGGTCGGAGGTGACCGGTGTGTGAGCTGGTACCATGCGCCGACATGGAGCATGCCGGACCAAGCGTGGCATTGCAGGATGACCATCCACGATGAGGAAGGAGGAAGTAGAGCCACCCTGACTAGAATTGTGTCCCGCGTAAGTGAGTGGGTGCGGGTGCCCACCTGCTTGACCTCGGACTCAAGGAGCTAGAATTTCGGGTGGTCAGGTAGCACTGTGCTCATGAACATCGGAGCACCACCGATAGTGGCCGGAATAGTGGTGGCAACCAGATGTCATAGGCGGAGGGGCAGCACCGAAACGTCGAGCCACGTGTTGATAGGAATGTTCACAAAGAAAGAAGGTGCAAACCAGTTTGAAGAAGTTTGTGTAATATGTGATAGTGGTGGGTAATTTCTTACCAATTCCATGAGAACTTATGAGAGAGATGTTTCTAGAGTACCTAATCCTCTCGAGAAGCTCTAAAAAAACATAGAGTTGGCTTAGCTCTACCTTTTTTTTTCTTAGAGAAGAGTTCTTAGATTTGGACCTATTTGGCTAGACTACTTGGCAGCATACCTAAACAAGCTTTGAGCAGAGCTATTCCAAACACCTCCTTTATATTTTTTTTCTAAGAGCATCTTCGAGAGTTTTTTTTAAACTCACTCTTTGAGTCATCATTTCGAGAACCATTTGTATAAAAATCGCATATCTATATCTTTCCACCCTCCAACTACTTTATATCTTATGAAAATTCCTTTCACAAAAAAAAATCTTGTGAAAATTCGAAATAGGAGATGACAATATTTTAAAAATCTAATTAAAGTTGGAGGGTTATTTTTCACCAAAATCTCTATTGGAGGGTAATTTTGTCAGCTAGAAAAGACATAAAGGAGCCTCTTTAAGCCCCATTGAGACGATCGTGGCCTCACGGGTAGTTTTTTTTAATCTCCGAAACAACTAGGTATTTTTTTGGGCTCGGTCCACGAAATGTTAAGGTCTATTGCAAACAAACAGTCTCTACGTATAAAGCCACTCAAATAATCATATGGCCTCCCTTTGGTTTGGGACAGTTGCAGCCTCATGTTAAGCAAGACAAAATGCCTATTTATCTCCCGAAGGACGATAACAACTGATGTACTCGTACTCCTATCCTGTACTCTTATAAAACAAAACTCTACTAGCAATTTTTCTTTACATGCAAAGTGTTCACCTTAACAGTCCACTATCACTTACATGCAAGTTGTCCATCTCAGCAGTCCACTATCACTTATAATTAAAGTTCATTAGCACAAGTAATTATGATATCACGTTAGCGAGATACATCATCCACTAACATACATTTAGTTATCCACATCAACAGCCATGTTATCCACTAACATTAGTTTATAATAGTTTAATCTCTTCCTAAAAATCGTATGAATAATTAAATTTTATTCCAAATCAGTAGTTCCCGCAACAACACGCGGGTGTTCTTCTAGTTTAGAAGATTGTCCATCCATGGCTTTTCTTTTAAGCGTAACACCTTTTGTAGCGAGCAGTCAAAATGTCAGATCTGTAGCAGTATCACGTTTTCCATTTCAGAGGACCTGCTTGATGGCCCCAAACCAAACACATACTAAAACGAATTGCTCTGCTCGGAAGAAACCAGGCAACTAGATTTGCCCCCAAAAATAAGGAAAGCAAAAAGGACAGCTAGCTTTCTCACAGGAAACGAACGCTGGAGAAAGGGAGACCCGGCAAACCTGCCCGTGCCACGGCACGAGTGGAAGCAGCAGAGCTCCGCTGAGGCCATCTCACGGTGTGCAGTCTCCTTGCCCAGCTGCAACAGCTTCGGCGAGCATGGCGACGAAGAAAGGCCGCCTAGATGTGGAAGCTCTGCTCATTTGAGCCGGAGCACGTTGACTTGCAAGTCTCCCCCTCCACCTCGGCACCTAAATAACACTAGTATATTGCCCATGCTAATGTTACGAGTCACGTTAAGGGCATGTTTAGTTGCCAAAAAAATTTACAAAAAACACTGTAGCATTTGTTGTTGTTTGGTAATTAGTGTCCAATTATGTACTAACTAGGCTTAAAAGATTCGTCTCGTGATTTACAGCTAAACTGTATAATTAGTTTTATTTTTTATCTATATTTAATGCTCCATGCATGTGTCTAAATATTCGTTACTGTAGTTTTTTGGGAAAATTTTTGGAAACTAAACAGGCCCTAAGTCCAAAGCTAATTGACTATATAAAATATCGAATATATTTTAGTAAAGTTAAATGACTACATAAATTAGATGGAGCAGCTGATTTTTTTATTCCAAATAGCAACACCAAAGCTTCCAAGAAGTCAAATCACAATAGTTCAAATCCAGTAAAAATAGGAATGCAGCAAATCTTCTATTTATACCTTATTAACAAATTGGTTCTATCATGTATACAGTAAAAACGATAATTCTCATTAATCCATGGACTTAGCAAGCATCAGCATTGGATTTACGTTCAAATCCAGAAAATAAATCTTCTGGAGCCCCCTCTTCCACCTCGCCGCTAGTATACTGCTCGTGCTAACACTACGGCAACATTCTGAACATCCCGGTATTACGCAAGCATTTAGCATTGTAAATCATACGCATGATACATCATTGCATTCATAATCACATGTGAAGTAGAGTGCATCTTGAGTTAAAGCATTTCTGTGGAACATGATTGTTGCATATAATGGTCTAGAATTGTTTCACCTAAATTATACTAGTTAGGCTACTAAAACATGTGTGGCTATAATTTTAAATCACCTAAAACTAGTTAGCACAAATTTTGGAGCAACTTTGGTATTCAAAGTTTTATCAAAATTTGCTTTTAAAAATATTATTGGAAAATGGTCAAAAATCCTCCCTATTTAGCTTTTATTCTCTAATTTAAAATCTGTTGAGAATTTTTAGTTGGTCCCTTAATAAAAGTTGTAGAGAATTAAATTCTAAGCAACTTTCATTTTTGGGCCATTTTCAGAAAAAGCCATCTTCTTGCTCAAAATGGGATTTTAAAACTGTTAATTGAATTTATTTGAAAAATTATTAGAAATAAAAATGGAAAAGTCATTTCTTACCGTAGCAGGCCGCCGCTTCCCTTTCGGCCCGCTGGCCAAAGCGGCCCGGTCTTCTCCCCACGCGCGCGCCCGCAGCAGCGCCGCGGCCCGGCCCACGCCCGCGCGGCCTTCTCCCTCTCTCGCTCGCGCGCCCCGCTGTCCCGACTGCAGCAGGCCGCGCCCGTCGCGTGGCGAGCGCATGCCGGCGACGCCGTCCGGGTGGCGCCCGGTGGCCCCCGCGGCCGCGCTCTCCTTCACCCGCGCCCCGGCACACCAGTCCGCGCCCCACTCACTCCTCCACTCCCTCAGCTCGCCAGCAGCAAGAGCAGAGTCCGCGCACCGCCTCCGCCCCGTGACCGAGCACGCGCTCGCCGGAGTTGGCTGCTCCAGCCGCCTCAGCTCACCGCTGTAGACTCCATCTTCCTCCGAGCACCCTCGCCCCGTCGCGCAACCCGTGCTCACCTTAGCTCGCCACGGTATAGCCCCTATCCCCGGTAATCTCTCGCCGGAGTTCGGGTCTGCTCACCGGAGAAGAACCGCTCCGTGGGCACCTCACCTCCGCTTCACCTCCCGCTCTCCTTTCTCGCGCACTAGTACCCCACCATGTCCCCGATGCTCTCGAGCGCCTCCACGCACCTTGTCGTGGCCGAAAGCGCCTCGCCATCGGTGAACCGCACCGCCGTTCCGCCATGCATGGCGGCGGCCGGCTTCCCGAGGTCGTTAGGTCACGCCACGAGCACCGTTGAGTTCGCGCGAGGGTGGAGATCACCCCGGTCCTCTTGGTCTGGCCGGAGATCTCAGCGCCGGCGAGCTGTGGCCGCCGGCGTCTCTCTCCCTCTCCCTGTGACTGACCCGTGGGGTCGCGGGCCCGCCTGTCAGCTCCTCTGTGTGGATCTAGGTGCACTGCACCGGGTGCACCTAGCGTTTCAGCGGCTGAATTTTAAAAGGATTTTTGAAAATAATTTTTCAGAAAAGATGTAAATGCTTTAGAAATTCATAACTTGCTCATTTTGGCTCCAAAAATTATGAAACAAATTTTGGTAGACTTCTTAGGACCAGATCTATGATGTAAAAATATTGCATGTCAAGTTTGAAATACTTTTCTGTAGGATTTTTATTTAATCACTGAAATTGTTGTTTTCTTGATAAATATGTAATAAATCATATAAAGCTCAGAAAAATATGGTTTCAATTTTGTTAATCTTTTTGTGTAATGTACTTTCTAGGAAAAATATGTTCCATGCATGTTTTGTAGAAAATTTTTTATGTGTAGTACAAGTGCTTATTATTGTTGATAATTGTTATTTTTGATAGAGAGAAAAATATGAATAAAACATGCATATAATAATTTTTCTATGGTGATTGTTTATTGTGTAGAATGTAGAAAAATTCTAAATCTATTGTTTGATACTTTTCATAGTATAAAGTATTTTTATGCTTATTTTTAGGCCCTAGATTGTTATTTTTGTGTAGGCAGTTCTAGTACTACAAATGTAATGAAATTTTTGTGCATGCTAGATTAGATGATAGTAAGCCACTGTAATTTATTAAGATTTTTCTATGCTACCAAAAGAAGTGTTGCTATTCAAACATAGTGTCAACTAGGGTTTAATTAACCTTGTTAATGCAAGATTAGTTAATAAGATTTGCTTTGGTGTATCTTTGAAGCATCTTAGATTTCTAGGGTGACTTGACATGGTAGAGAATGTTTGTAGTAGTATACTAGTACATGTTCTTAGATGATGTGGACTACCTTATAGAAGAGTTGTATTCCCACTTTATACAATAAAGTAAACATGTTCATCTACATTTCATTCATTATGATCATTACATGTCATCTTTGCAACGCACCTAGGCATGAGCACTTATACATTTGCATCATATAGGATCGCAAGAAGTAACTCCGGTAGCAGTTCCCGAGGAGCCGGTAGAGCAGCCCGAGGTGCAAGAGCAGGAGGTGCCCGAAGCCGACGAGGAGGTCGGTGAGGATCTTCCAAAGTGTCCCGACCACCGCCCGAGCTCTTTCGAAAGAGGCAAGCCCCGGAGCATTTCTCTCCTAGTTTACAAATATTTGATTAATGCTTTACTTTAACTGATGCATTACGTTTAGGAGTTGTTTGCAACCGTTGCTGCATTATACCTTGTTTACCCTGTTCTACCATATCCTTGTTACCTTGGTATTCGCAGTCAAGAAATGCTTAGCATGCTTAGACCGGTAGAAGTCAAGTGATTTCCTGTCACCTGCGAGCTATAGGTGGTTACCTGGATCTGCTTGAAAAAGTATGTCATCGTAGAATAACTAAGTGTTAATATGAAATTGAGACCGGATGGAGACTTGCAGGGTTTCGGACTGTAGTGTTTTCCGTCTGTGTCGATTAAGGACCGACCGTTGTTGGGCCTCGAGTCATGTTGAACGCATGCCTTATATTTAGCTGGCCGAATAATGTACCTTTCGACCGTGAAGTTGGGAGATTATTCTGGCCGAGTGGATTGCCCGCAACGCACTGTACCGGAGCAGGTGTGGTAGAACACGGGGGCGCGATGATAAGGCCAAAGAGCAGTCGGGCGGCCCCCGGGTACATGTGGTTCCTGACAAACTCGAGACTTTACCTGAATGGTTGACTCGGTAACCAATATCTCACTTTAGCAGGTGAGTGAGGTTTGTGTGAGGAATAAATTACCAGCTGGTTAATAATCGATTCGAATCGCCATCGTTCACTGGATAGTGAACACTTGACTTGAGTTACTTCATCGCAGTAATATTGATGGAATACTTAGACAATTATATGGAATATGACATGATGGAAGTTGTTAATGATCATTGATTGTCCTTACCTGTTTAATTATATGTAACTCTAGTATAGGTGCAAATGTAGTTGACAGGTTAATAAAGATTTAACTTGATGCAAAGCTTCTGAAAAAGATTCTTTAAATACTAAAAAAATCTTTTTGCAAATGAGTCAGCTACCCTACCATAAAGCCTGTCATGATCCTTGGAGTCATTTTATTTTCGGTTATGTCGGGTAAGTCTAGCTGAGTACCTTCTCGTACTCAGGGCTTTGTTCCCACTTGTTGCAGATGGGCAGATGTATTACGGCTACTGTATCAACTGCCTTTTATCCTGCGATGGGTGAAGCTTAGGACTATAGGCAGTGGTCATTCCCTACTTCTCGTCTGATGTTTTTGTTGAAGATGATCAGCAGTTGGCACTTTATTTCGAACTCTGTGTGAGTGTGTGTGGTTTAAACTAAATGCTTCCGCTACTTTTATTTGAACTTGATTTGTAATAACTATATTTAAACTCCGATGTATCCGTGATGTGAACTTTTATGTAATTTGTGATGGTGACCGCTAAACTTATTACGATCTAGGCTGGTATGTAAGTTGGTTTGAAATCCGTCGTGATTTCACGGACTGCCAGGTTATACGGGCTTAAGTTTGCTAAATCGTCTGCTCGGTGGATGATTTTCTTACTTAATTTCGTATAATTGGTCGGTTCTGTTACACATTCGGTTATATGCAAATTAGAACTGAAATATCATTATCGAAATCTTAACAATACTGCTTCATCTCCACCAGATGCAGCGAAGGGACAAATATCTGCATATAACTAAAATAGAAGAAACAACACAAATATGGTCCAACAAGAAGACCACAAATATATCGGTCTGAAACTCTGAATACAAGAGCATGTAATTCTTTTTTCATAAACAATTAGGAGGCATATATCTTCTCAGATATTATCACAGCAGCAGCTAATACCATTATCACACAGAGGGGAGTAATTTAAGAGGTAGTGTAATGGTAAAATAGTACTAACATGTTCATACTATTATCAATCGGACAACAGAATGGAGCAATGGGTGCAGGAAGAGGAAGATGTCATTTTCACACCTAACAATAGCAGAATGCAGCGCGGCAAAATTAGGGTCCTTCTGTTAATCCACAACCTACAGAAACATTAGGAAACACGCCATAGACGCCAAATCGATCCAAGTTGCAAAGTCGGTGCATATCCGTGGCCATCCCCGCAGCAGAGCAGATGAAGTGGGCGGGCCACACGACCTTCGCCAACATGGACGCCACGAGAGGGTTCCGAGCTGTCTCCACCGGAGGTAATCAGACTGTTCGTTTCGCTGGTTTATTGTGCTGAAAGCACTGTTCGCTGGTTTGTTGTGAGAGAAAAACACTGCTGGATGGCTGCTGATTCTGCTGATAAGTCCAAACGAACAGGAATGAACACGAGGGACCACAGCCTGCAAGGCCACATCCGCCGCCGCAGGCGTTCCACGGCGACCATCGGCGCGCGTCAAGCAGGCTCGACCCCCGCGGAGGAGGGCAAACAGCCGGTGGCCCACGCGTCCTTGCCCAGTGGCGGCCCCACCCGGTCATGCGGCCTCGCCTAGGGCAGCGCGCCTCACCGGCCTTGCTGCGTCCCCTCCCTGCGACGCCTTTGCCGCGGCCTCGCCTTGGCCGGCGGCGGCCCGCGCGGCCTCGACGGCTCCGCTGCGCTTGCTCCTCCAGCGGCAGGAAGGAGGGGGCGGCGTGAACTGCCGTGGGAGTCGAGCTTCTCCGGCGAAAAAACTCCATTCGATCGAGCAACACGCATCACCGTTCCAAATATGTTATTTTCGCCGGATCGCATGAAATTGGGGAGAAGAAAGCAAGGCAGGTCGCAATGGAGATCTCTCACATGTTGAGGTTGCCCGCGATCTGGCGCTCGGCCTCGCGCACGCAGCTGAGCATGACGTTCTGGCCTACAGCCGCTGCCGCCGTCCGCCCACCTCCACGTGCGCGCTAGGGGAAGCGCGCCCCAGCCAGGCCAGCAACAACCGCGGCTAGGGGGGCTGCGGCCCCAGCCACAGGGCCGGCCAAGGCGGAGGCCCGACCGGCCACTCCCCCAGCCAAGGAGCCAGTCGGCCACCGAGAAAGAAGGGGGTAGAGAGGCGGCGGTGGAATTCCAGCAGTCGCACGGTGTTCTTTTTTTTTTTCTCTCGAGCCGTGTTTTTTTCTGAGAAAAAGAGAGAGAAGCAGGAATCGAACTGTGGCTGCTGATGCGGGCGTCGGGTGCTGGACGCGGGCGTGAGAGATGGTAGGGGCTGACGAGTACTGTACACACAATCCTGTTGGTCCGATTTAAGCGAGGAAGGAGTGAGAAAACTCAAGAGTGATCTAGATCGTTGATTTCTACGAAATTGTTTTTTTAGTATATTTTTTTAGGGTGTGTGAAGAGAGGCTGTCTTAGCGGAGGATATTTCTTTAGGCGGACCTAGCAAAGAAAAAGATGGTGAATTAGTAGGGTTTTCTAGGGTGTGTGAAGAGGAGCCATCTCAGCGGGAGATGTTTCTTTGGGTAGACTTAACAAAGAAAAAGATAGTGAATTAGTAAGACAGAAGTGAAACAAAGCACCATCACTCCTCACCACAGACATCACTGTGGGTCTACAATACAGGGTCCACCTGTCAGGGGTAAGAAAACAACAGCGCATGTGTTCAAAAACATACATAAGAATAATCCAGCTCCTTGGCTTTTGCGAGGGAATCTGTGGTTTCATGATTGATCAGTACTAGTAGGTGCCAAACAATGTTGGACTCGGTCGATCAGGTCAGTCCGTGATCTAGGTCGGGTTTCTTTGACCGGGAAAGGTGCAAATCCAGAACGTCCATGCCCAGAACAAACGTAACTTGTTGTGTGGTAACAGGATTTGCTCTCCATCGTCTCATGGGTAAGGGTAAACATGGATTCGTTTTGCGAACTAGGACCGTCAAAATTCGAATGTGTCAAAGTCAAACCATGGAGTGGATAGTTGAGTGCTATGCTATTAGAGCCCACGTTCAGCACTTGCATATGTACTGCAGGTAGGGATGAAAACGGTACGGATATTTTCCGACCGTATTCGAGACCGAATCCGTTTACAGGGATTTTAATCCGTCCGTATCCGAGTCCGGATATTTAACATCCGATACCGTATTCGTATCCGAATATTTAAATCACATATTTATGATGTCGATATCCAATTGTATCATATCCGGTATTTTTTATACTATCCGTATTCGAATCCGAATCCGAACATAAATATGAAAATAAATACGATATCAGTGATATCCGTTCGTATCCGATCCGTTTTCATCCCTAACTGCAGGAGGTGCAGAATTTTCCAGCCAGGGCCTTGCATTGGGCGCTTGCTGTTCAAAAAATGAACTTCTTCTGTCTTTTCAATGTTGGATTTATTGTAGGCTTGACCCATAATACATTTAATAAATCAATAAACTTTATGGTCCGTAACATTATGTGGTTATGATTTGTACCGTGCGGGAGTTTGACTAAACGTTGACTTAACTTATATGGTTGGATTTTATCCGTCTATATTGAGAAGTTGAAGAAAGGATAAAAGCGTGCCACACGCGTGCGCGCGCCGGCGGCCGGGCCGAGGCAGGCGACGAGCGGTCGTGGCGTGGCTCGGTTTTGCCACTCACATCTCATGATTACGGGAGTTTCAAGGTGCCTCCGAAGCTTTTGCCGCTTGAGAATCCTGCTCAGGGTGTGCGGCGATTAGGTTCTTAGGGAGCGACTACGCGACTGCTCGTTTGTTTTCCCGGCAATATCATCTACTCGTTCTTCTTTCTGGAGGCGCGAACGGCACTGCGATCCTCTTCCTGCATCAACTGCGGTCCACTACTTCTAGCAACTCACTGATTCTACCATGGGTAGTACAAGTGAGAATGGAGCCTCCAATGCTTTCGGCATAGGACTCTCCTCTGGGTACACCCTAAACTCTATATCTTGTATTAATATCTTGGTATTCATGCTTTGCACTATCTCTGTTACGTATAATATGCCATGGATGTATGTGTTTATCCTTGTTTATGTTATGTTCATAGTTTGTGCGCTTCCTGGTACGTTTTATATAACATGGTTATATGTTTTTGATAATGCTTTTGGTTCATACATGTTTTATGATCTTGCTGGTATGTACCTTTTGTCATGGTTTGATGCTTATAATCATGTTGATCATGTTTATGATTTTCGGATAAACATATATGATGTCATGATGTTATTGCTTATTTTCTCATATGACATGATCGTGATACAATTATTTTTTCGGATTAAATTGACTTGGAAATTATCTAAATATCTAACATTCAATCCATCAGATCGGAAAAGGAACAAAAAAAAACAGAAAAAGAAAAAAAACGAGCTATTCGGTTGATGGTTTTTGTGGTGCGGCTGATAAGCTAATTGATACTGTTTTGTTGCGAGAGAAAAACGCTGTAGCCAAGGCGGACCGATAAGCCGGAGAGTTCGGTTCAGGCTCCAAGCTCTCGAATTCATCGTCCCGCTTTCCAATCAGCTGATCATCAGCTCTGTCCCATGCACCGATCCAAAGGAAAAGGACGCGGTCGGTCGACGGGAAACAACGTCTTGCAGCTTGGACCAAAGGTGTGCCATCTGATCGAATACCTCGTGCTCCCATTTTGCACGCAAGGCACGATTAAAAAAGAAGGTGCACAAAAGCCCAGTTTGCACGCATGACAAAACTAGCACACCACAAGTCCACGACTTGGAGTTATTTTTCCTACTATATATATAATATTGACCAACTGGTTTGGTTTTCTTTTAGAGATCAACGCGTTCTTGCACAGTTAGGACCGTAAAAATACGAAGGTAAAATAGCATAATGTTCAACTCCAAATACTATTGCCTTGACTTGAGAACATGGTTAGCAACGTATAACATATATGTGCATGTGCATCAGGTACTCTCAAGAGTCCTGTATGTTGGCAAATCATCCATGACAAACTTGCATGATATATGCTGACAGTCACAACCCAGGATGATGAAATGGCAGCAATGTAGGGAGTTCAATGTGCTTGGGACAATCACACAAAACACACAATCCCACTCCCATGGTGGAAAGATCATCAATATTCAATACATCAACATGATGAGATTGAAGATAAATGTGCATCAATAAAATAGAATAATCAGCAAAGAACTCACCACAAGTCAGATTGCAAATTTGCGATACAGCTAGAAAAAAGGTTGGATAGCAAGCAAAGATGACACCAGGATGCGACTAAGGGTCAATCCTTGGTCTTAGTGTACTTAGGTTCTAAGGCTAACCTACAGAATCATGTCTCTTATCTCCAAGTAGTGATATGGTCAAGACGGAGTTAAAGGAATATGCTTACACTTTTTTCTCGAATACGCACAAGTGATGCGTATCATTGTATTAGATAGAAAGAGTTTGAGCATTAAAAATGCCATTCCACGGCCACGTTAGTGTTCTTGTGGTGCTACATTTTGAAAGCAACGACAGACAGACAGGGATATCATCCCAGCTAGAGATGACCCAAAGCTTCAAGCCCCCATGCGCTGGCCTCGATCCACCGATCAGGCTCGGCCTTGAAGAGTTGCAGGACCTCGTTCACCGAAGAGGTTGCCTCCCTGAAGCACCTAGCGTTTCGCTCCTTCCATATGGTCCAGCAGACAAGCGCGAACAATGAGTCAATCCCTCGGCGCTGGCCACCATTGAAGGTCAGTCGCAGCAGACGCCACAATCGCAAAGTTGTTGCTGCAGCGGTTGCTGCAAGGCCTGGACGATGTGGAACCATAGCTCTCTGGTGAAGGGGCACTCGGCTAGTATGTGATTAATTGTTTCCCGACTTTGGTCACAGAGGTAGCACATGTCCCTCGCTTGTAGCCCATGCCTAGCTCTCTGGTCACCGGTCCAGTGACGACGCCTGAAGGCCAGCCAAAGAAAGATCTTGATCCGCAATGGCATCCAAGTCTTCCAGATGAGTTTGTGACCCCAGAACGGAGTGGATGCCGAGTGCAGCATGGAGTAAGCCGATTTTGCCGAGTAGGTCCCATCATTTGCCCAACGCCAAACAATTTGGTATGGTTGGTCATTGAGCTGTATGTCATGCACCGTATCCCATAGCGCCATGTACTCATGAATGGCTTGCATTGATACTCCACCGGAGATGGCGCGCACCCAGGACCTGTTGAGCAGACCCTGCTGCACGGTCTGCCTTCTGCGCGTTCTCGAAGACACGAACTGACATAAGCATGGAGCAATGCCCGAGATGGCTTCACCGTGTATCCATTTATCCTCCTAGAAGAGCGTGTTGCGCCCGTCACCAATGACCGTGTAGGTGGAGGCCTTGAAGAACGCCAGGACTTCAGGCGATGTTCTGATCGGCAGTTGGCTCCATGCTCTGTCCTGGTCCATCTTCTAAAGCCACAGCCACCGTGCTTGCAAAGCGAACCCGGCGAGCTTTAAATCGCTGATTCCTAGCCTGCCTAGCTCCGTCGGCCTGCAGACGGTCTGCCAGGCCACCATGCACTTACCCTGGACTGAGGCATCACTTCTTGACCAGAAGAATCTTTTGCAGATGGCGTCAATTTCCTTCCTCGCCCAAGGCGGCAGGTTCTCTGCCATCATCGCGTAAATCAGGACTGTGGGGTATAAACCCCTATACCCTTACGGCTAGACATGGGCAGGTCTAGACCAGACGGTCCGGCCCATTACATGACGACGTGTGATCCAGATCATCGGGATGGAGTCTCACGCAAGCCATCAAACCAGACTTGAAAATCAAGCAAGGTCTTGGTCTGTTAGATTAAGAATCCTTATCTGGCTCTATATGGCAATTGTAACCGGCTAAGATTAGTTTTCAGATCTGTAACCCTGCCTCCCGGACTATATAAGGAGGGCAGGGGACCCCCTCAAAAAGATCAAAACATACTCTATGGCAATCTAACTTGTAATACATTATTCAAGACAGCAATGACAAAGCAGAGCAGGACGTAAGGTGTTACGCCCACGCGGCGGCCTGAATCTGTGTAAACTCGCGTGTTGTTTTGCATCACCATCTCGTTCGTGGCTTGCACACCTGTCTGTCGACAATCTACTACCTTAGGCATACCCCTCGGTAGACTGTCGGCCAGGTTTTGTCGACAGTGGCGCGCCAGGTAGGGGGTGTGTGTACTGCTTTTCAGGCGTGCGAGATGGTCATCTTCCCCGATTCCATGGCCACGGCGGTGGGCCTCATGTTCAAGATCGGCTAGATCACTTGGACCACCGGCTCCAACGACCTCATCATCACAGCCATGGAGGAGGTGCAGATCCAATCTGCATCGACTACTTCCCTGACACCGGCATCGAAAAACTACGCTGGCCCCGGCTTCGCCTGCACCAGCACCGTCATCGACCACGCCGGCAACTCATCGACTCCTTCCTCGCTACTAGGGGAGGAAACTCAACAACACCGACCTGATCGACTCCATTGACCGACTCGGTGGCAAACTCTCATTTACCCTAGCTCTAGTCGACTCGCTCCAAGAGCAGTTTACCAAGCAGAATTCAAATGGCTACAATAGATCTACTCGACCTGCTCGAGCCACCCATTTTCAACGGTTGGGCACAGATCTAGTGGTCACTTCAACTCCTGAAGGGCGCTCCGCTCGACCTTGATCTCAACCACGCAACTTCATCAATATGGTGGGCTCTGATCGAGTTTCGATCCATACCATCTAGATAGATAGCCGTTCGAGCTTCGGATCGAGCACTGCGTCCGACGAGACTACTCAAACCATGGTATTACACCATGTGAGTAGCGGTGATGAAGAGAGGCTACATCCTCTAGGCTTTCCTCAAATCCTGGCTTTCCCTCCAAGGCATGGCGCCATGATCAACATGGTTAGCCAAGATGAAGATCCACCTGCTGGGGGCGAGACCGATCAACAACGACAAGAGAGACAACAGCGCAATGTCGACTGAGCTCAACGTCGCATAGATGAAGATGCATGCCTAGCATAATAGCAAGCAGATCACGACCAGCAAGAAGCTGACGCTGCAGTTAGGCGTAACCGACTGCAAGGGCGCAACCTCAATGATGCTTTCGACATGGTGGGGAACATACCAGTGTTCAAAACCCCAAGCGCCAACGTGGTCGTCGCCATTGAAAGCCTGAAGCGGTTACCAGATACCCCAGAAATCCAAAATATCCAGGAGGATTTGCAGGCTTATCTCCAGGCAGCCATGGTTCAGACCAATGAACGTGCCACAGGCCCATCGGCGTCTGGCGTGACTAGCAAGAGCCGCTAGCACTCTAGTCGACCTTTTAGGTCTGGTCAACGTGGCTTATGTGCACCCGCCGGCACAGACCATCACGTAGGCAACGATAATTGCGGAAACAACATAGCTCCTAGTGTCAATCTAGGAGCTGACGAAGGCAACGACGGAAATCACGGAAACCCTCCCCGTAATGATAATTGTCAGCTCGGCCACCGCCGCAATAATAACGACGACGACCGACGCAACGACAATCGGTGTAATGACCACCGAGACCACCGTCGTCAGGGGTTACAACATGGTGACGAACGAGATCGCCATGATGGCAATCACGATCTCCGTCGCGACCTCAACAACCTTGACCTACGTCCTCGCATTGAATAGAGAGCTTAGGACCATGCGTCCCATGAAACCATTCGTCGCATGGAGTATGATATGGTCCACGGTCCCCCGGGCCCCAAGCAATTCACCAACCACCTATGACAAGTCATCTGGCCTAGAGGTTTTAAGCTTGAAAAGCTTAACCATTACGACGGCAAGGTCAATCCCGAGCTATGGGTCCAACTTTATGAGACCATTTGCAGATCTGCTATGGGTGACGAGCACGTCATGGCCAATTACTTTCCCATGGTGGTCGGCCCGGTGGGGCACCAATGGCTTGTCAGTCTCCCAGAGAACCAATTCGACTCCTGGCATGCTTTGCGTCAAGCCTTTGTCGAAAACTTCATTGCTACCTGTGAACAGCCATGCAACAAGTACGATCTGCAGCGCATTCGTGACGCCAGGGACAAACCATTGCGCGAGTACATCCAACGCTTCTCGGATATGCGCATCAGGATTCCTAGAATCATCGACAACGAGGCTATTGAAGCCTTCATTACTAGTCTGCGCTACCACAACAATCTCAGGGACAAGCTCCTTCGTAAATGGCCTATAACAGTGGTCGACCTCCTCACCACTGCTAAGAAGTATGCGGATGCCGATGACGCCAAGAAGTTGCTGAACGAGGGCACCAGCAAAGCACCGAACTCCCCACGACGCGACGACTACCGTGACAACCACCGCCATGATGACTTTAGAGGTCGCAGTGACATCAGGGACTGTCATAACGATAATCGTGATCGGCACGACAACAGAAATCAGCACGGCGATCACCGTGACAACTTCATGGGAAAGCATGCTCGCGATGACGACGGCGAGGTCAACGCCGTGAAAAAATTTGGTGGGCGTCACAATTATGAAGAAGACTACGCTAAAGCCTTGAAGGGGCCCTGCCTAGCTCACTCTAAGTCCAACCATACGTTGGAAAACTGCAAGGTCCTCAAGGAAATCTACCATCGCAAACAGGCTTCAGAAAATGCTGACAAGCCTAATGACACAATAGACCAGCATAACCGCAGGGACGAGGACGAGGACGATCCTGACAAGAACCCCAAGCACCAGTATCAGGAACCAGTGAGGCATGTTGCAACTATCATCGGGGGCAAGGTATCTGTTGAAAGCAAACGCGAGTGGAAGCTGCTTGCCCGTGCCTGCTTGAACGTGGCTAAGACAGACGACCTCATTGCAGATCCAAGATTACCCCCCTGGTCACACTGAGAAATCAACTTCAGCAGGGCGGATCAATGGGCTACCATCCCCGAACCAGGTCGTTTCGCTCCCGTCCTCAGTCCCTGTATTAATAAAGTGCAATTTGACAAGGTGCTCATTGATGGTGGTAGTTCCATCGATATCCTGTTTAAGAATAGCCTGTCAGCATTGAACATATCTGAAGCTGACTTGAAGCCATACGACGCACAGTTCTAGGGGGTCCTGCCTGAACAGAGCTCTATGCCTCTCGGGCAGATTACCCTACCTGTGCAGTTTGGCATGGCAGACCACTTCCGTACCGACTATGTCAACTTTGTGGTCGCTGACTTCGAGGGTACCTACCATGCTATCCTTGGTCGCCCCGCAATCACCAAATTCATGGCCGTACCTCATTACAGGTACTTGGTGCTTAAGATGCCAACGGAAAAGGGAGTCCTCACTCTTAGAGGCAATGTATTCATTGCCTATACCTGCGAAGAGGACAATTTTTGTATAGCCGAAGCTCACGACCTCTCCCTACGCATGGCGACAACGACGATGGAGGCAAAGAAGCCTCCTCCAAACCAACTGGAGATTCCAGAGCTCGAAGCACCATGAAAGTCTATCAAGTCCAAGGAGTACAAATAGATCCAGTTGGTCGAGGGTGACTCCAGCAAGACGACACTGATCGGGTCAAACCTTGACCCCAAATAGGAAGACGCGCTCATCCAATTCTTGAGAGAAAATGTAAGCGTGTTCGCCTGGAAACCATCGGACATGCCCGTTGTATCTCGAGACTGGATCGAGCACTCCTTGAACGTCGACCCTAAGGCAAAACCCGTCAAGCAGAAGCTGCGGCGGTTCAAGAAGGACAAAAAGGAGGCTATTAGGGTAGAAGTTACACGGCTTCTTGCAGCCGGTTTTATCAAAGTGGTGTATCACTCGGACTAGTTAGCCAATCTGGTTCTTATACGCAAAAAGAATAATGAATGGAGAATATGCGTTGACTACACCAATCTCAACAAACACTGCCCTAAAGACCCCTTCGGCTTACCTCGCATTGACGAAGTCGTGGACTCCACGGCCAACTGCGAGCTATTATCTTTTCTCGACTGTTACTCTGGTTATCACCAGATCGCTCTAAACAAGGACGATCAGATCAAGACGTCCTTTATTACATCCTTTGGCGCTTATTGCTACACGACCATGTCATTTGGGCTCAAAAATGCCGGAGCAACTTATCAGCGTGTAATACAAGAGTGCCTCGAAAAGAGATACAAGATGAACTAGTTGAAGCTTATGTAGATGACATAGTTGTCAAAACCAAGGAATCCCACTCCTTGATTGATGATCTGACACGTACTTTTGCAGCGCTCAATCAATATCAATGGAAGTTGAACCCTAAAAAGTGCATCTTTGGCGTTCCCTCTGGTATATTACTAGGCAATGTAGTCAGTTGTGATGGCATATGTCCTAACCCAGAGAAGGTGCAAACTATCCTCAATATGAAGCGACCAGCAAACATCAAGGATGTCCAGAAGCTTACAGGGTGTATGGCCGCCCTAAGCTGATTTCTATCTCGATTTGGTGACAAGGGCTTACCTTTTTTCAAGTTACTCAAGGCAGGCCAGAAGTTTGAGTGGTCAGAGGAAGCAGATATTGCCTTTACACAACTGAAGCAGTACCTTGCATCACCTCCGGTACTTACTACCCCCAAGTCAGGAGAAGTCCTCCAACTCTACATTGCTGCGACTAATCGAGTCGTCTCCACTGTCCTTGTGGTCGAGCACGAGGAGCTCGACCACGCTTATGGTGTTCAACGCCCAATCTATTTCATCAGTGAAGTGCTCAATGAGTCTAAAACTAGGTACACTCAGATTCAAAAATTGATCTACGCCATACTTATTACAACCCAAAAGTTGAAATATTACTTTGACGGGTTCCACGTGGTGATCAAAACTGAGTTTCCTCTTGGTACTATTATACACAACAAAGATGCAAATGGGCGCATTACCAAATGGGCAATAGAGTTATGTCCTTTCAACCTGGAATTTGCACGTCGCGACACTATCAAATCCCAAACATTGGCTGACTTTATGGTCGAGTGGACGGACTTAAGTATCTTGACCTCTGAAGGACCCATTGACTACTGGAAAATGTATTCTGATGGCTCACTAACTATTGATGGTGCAGGAGTGGGCATATTATTCATATCACCAACCAATGAGCGATTACGCTACGTCCTCAGGATTTACTTCCCGGCATCTAACAATGCTACAAAATATGAGGCATGTTTTCATGGTTTGCGCATTGTAGTCGACCTCGGTATCAACCGCCTTTACGTCCACGACGACTCGGCCCTAGTTATTAACCAGCTCAACAAGGACTGGGATACAACTAGCGAGAAGATGGATGCATATTGCAAGGAAATTAGGAAGCTTGAAGGCAAATTCTATGGCATTGAATATTTCCATGTGGTCCGAGACAAAAATCACGCAGCAGATGCGTTGTCGAAGTTAGGATCTTCTAGAGCTCAAGTACCGCATGGCGTTTTTGTTCAAGACCTTTTTAAACCATCAGTTAAGCAAAAAGGTTACCCCGTGGTTGAGAAGCCCCCGGACGAGCCTCTGGTAGCTATGGTTCCATCACCGACCACTATGGAACCACCTCCCACCACCGCAGGACCATCTCAGACCTCTACTAAGATAGCAGACTGGCATGTTCCATTCATTAAGTATCTAACAGATGGCACTGGGTACTCTGATCGAAATGAAAATGAACGTCTTATACGCCGTAGCAGACAATACCTGGTGGTCGAAGGTAAGCTGTGGCACAAAAATGCGAAAGCAGAAGTATTGCTGAAGTGCATTGAACAAGAAGACGGTATTAAACTCTTGGAAGAAATACATTCTGGCACCTGTGGTAATCATGCCGCATCTCGAACACTGGTCGGTAAAGCGTTTCATGCAGGTTTTTACTGGCCATCTGCAGTAGCTGATGCAGAGAAGCTTGTTAGACACTACGCCAATTGTCAGTTTTTCTCCAAAAGAGTTCATGTGCCAGCCCATGAGATCCAGACCATACCAGCCTCCTAACCCTTTGCGTGCTAGAGCCTAAATATGATTGGACCCTTCAAACCAGCACCAAGTAACTTCAAGTTCGTATTCGTGCTGATTGATAAATTTTTCAAATGGATAGAGTACATGCCCTTGGTCAAGGCATCTTCCGAAAAAGCAGTCGAGTTCCTCGACCAGGTCATCCACCACTTTGGTATATCCAACAACATCATTATAGACCTGTGGACTCAGTTTACTAGGAACACTTTTTGGGACTTCTGTGATGAACGAAGCATTGTAGTGAAATACGTCTCGGTGGCACATCCCAGAGCTAATGGACAGGTCGAGCGGGCTAATGGAATGATTCTGGATGCATTGAAGAAAAGGATGTATAGAGAGAATGACAAAGCCCCTAGATGGTGGATTAATGAGTTACCAGCCGTGGTTTGGGGACTTCGGACACAGCCTAGTCGCAATACTGGTGTCTCCCCATATTTCATGGTTTACGGCGCCAAGGCTGCGCTCCCAGCAGACATTGAATTCCGGTCACCTCGGGTTGAGAACTACAATGAAGTTCAAGTTACTGAACAACGAGATCTCAAGGTGAATAGTGTAGAGGAGCGACGCCTTGACTCCTGTATACGTATGACCAAGTATCTCGCTGTGTTACGAAGGAACTACAACAAAAATATTTAGGAACATTTCTTTATGGTTGGCGACATGGTATTGAAATGGAAGACTAGCCAAGATGGTGTCCATAAGTTGGAAACTCCATGGGAAGGGCCATACATCATCAAGGCTGTTACGCGACCTACTTCTTATAGACTTGCAAGACTTGACGACACTGACGTGCCCAACTCCGTTCATATCGACAAGCTTATGCGTTTTTACCTCTAATTCTCAAATATAGATATGTACCCTTTTTCTGTACTACTTTTGTACTTTGAATTATGATACATTATGATACATATACATATATATATATATATATATATATATATATATAGCTACAGTTGACCACACTTGTTTACATTGTTGATTCTACAACTACAACAAACTTTTTTGATAAACCAGTACATCGATCACCAATCCTTCCGGGTTCTCGGAGCAGCTCTGTCCTCGACCTCACTCATAGCATGCACGAGATCCGCTCTCTGTGTTTTGGGTGGTCGGCAGATGCCCTTTGGTCAGACCAGTTGTACTCTTACGTGTATATAGGCTCTGACAGCCTTACACTCGGATCACTGGCCTCTCCAAAGCCGTACAGACCTACAGGATGACCTCAATTACGCTGGAACAACTAAAAATAGAACATTCCATTGTTCTAACTTAGTTCTCATCGATTGCGCCAGAACAACTTAAACAGAACATTCTGCTATTCTAACTTAGTTAAATTCACACGCAATACAAAGCTTCAATGTTTTTTTCATACAAAAACATAAACAACTTTACATTATTACCTTATTACAAGCTCCCCTCCTCGGAGGCACGAGTTTACAATAAGCTTACAAAAAATAACTTTTCCTATGAACTATTCGTAGGTTCCTCCTACTGTGGGCCCTTTGGTAGTTCTGAGACCTTTGGCGTGGTCAAAGATGGAGCAGAATGTGCTTCGCAGGAAGCCAGGGATGGTGGCATGGGTATTTGACCCACGTACAACTGAATTGTTCCTCCAGTTGATGGGGCTGCAGCTAGGCATAAGATGATGTCCTTGGTGATCAAGGCAGCATGCTTCATTTTCTCTGACCGCAGCTCGTCAGCTCGCTCCACCCAGACCTCCCTGGGATAACCGGCTTCCAGGCGAGCAATATCCAACAAAGGGTAGTGGGCACGTACCAAGCTTAGTACATGTGCACCCACATACTCCTTGATGTCCTTCGTCCATTGTTGGAGCCATCCCCAGGTTTTTTGGGATTTCTCGACCAGGCCTATCTTTGGTGCCTCCACTTCAGATTCGGTGGAGTCGGTGCCAATGACATCGAGCACTGGTACGATCCCTTTTGCCATCTCAGCGTAGGCGTGCTTCTAAGTCTCTCGCTTCTTGACGAGTATCTTGCATTTGCCATTAAGGGCTTCTTGCTCCGTCATAAGCTTGCTGCACTTCTGGGACCACGCCTCGATCTTTTTTGCACCAGCTTGGTTTTGAAGCTCCAGGTCGTCGCAATCTTTCTTCATCTTCTCATGGTGCATTTTGACATTTTTCTTTACAACTACAAGGCGTCACGTTGATAAGAATTTAACACCGCAAACTTCAATAAATGCTACGACAATGCTGAGGAATATTTACTCTCTAGATCATTGGTTAATTTAGCATTCTCCTCCTTCATGGCCCGCTGTGTTTGCAGTCATTTGGTCTTCTCTTCGGTGAGCCGATCACGCTCAGCAGTTACTTGAGCATTTTCTTCACGAAGCCGGCTGACTTCGATGTCCAGACCTGTATCAATACTCTGATTATGAACAGTATAGTAATACAGCACCCTACAGAGCTCGAGTACTTAACAACAGAAGGGACCCTTACCCAATCTCTGTTTCTCGATCACTTCCAGCCGTTGGAGTACCGTGCGCATCTTTTCTTCATGATCAATACTTTGCCTCGCATAACTCTCCAACTGCTGCTGCAGTTTCTTCTATTCTGTGTTCAGCTGTTTGTTCTTCTCGGCCATAGTCTGTAGTATACAGGGTCATAAGGCAGTTCTTATAGATTATATAACAACAACTTTTACAGTTATGTGAGGCTTAACTTAACTTCCTCCAGGAATATTTTTCCAACCACTTCTACGGCCCCGACCTCGTCTCCTATCGGGATCTCCACAGTGTAGGAGCGGGTACCACAAAATCTGTTTTCTTCTTCATAATGCTCGAGGATTACTTCCGTGGCTAGGGCTGAAGACTCGGCTTTGTCTCCTGGTCTAGCACTTCCAGTTGGCTCCTTGGTGGTCCCACCAACTTCTGTAGATTTTGGGACTTGCAGCTCTGAGGCCGACTGGGGCTGTTCTGGGTTTTCTAGGGCTTTCTGAGGTTGTTCTGGCAGCTCTAGGGTCCCACCATCTCCTGTCTGCCCTAAAATTTTAGTTTGTGGACCAGGAGCAGATGCTGAAGGAGCTTGCGGCTCGAGGACTGGTCTCTCTGCTTTGCTCTGCTTAAGGACCTGCGGCTCGGCGATGGCAGTATTAGGTGGTGGCGGTATTGCACCGCCAGACAGTTCTTTTGGCCTTTGGGTCGATGTAGAGCTATACAAATCCATAACAAGTTACAAAGGTGATGATATTGACCAATTATGTTATACTCAAACAAGTTTTTGATAACTTACAGGTCTGTACCACGGAATACGGTGGCAAACCGAGATTTCTTCATCTTCTCGGGCCCGGCACCCTTCTCTGCCACTGTTCTGGTGGTCGGGAGTGGCTTAGCCACGTTGCTTCTAACAGTGGCAACAGGCTTTGGGATTCCTGAGGCCTGTGCCTATGGTTGCGGTGGACGAGGTGGTGGCTCAGTTGTTTGCAACGGCAGTGCGGCTCCTGCCTTCTAGCAAGCCGCTCCCTTCGACTGCTTGCTACGATACCAGAGACCTCCTCGACCTCCTCATCTTCATCTTCTGGCCAATCTGCAATAACGCGTCGATGTTTGCTTGTCGGGTCCTGTGCTTCTTTCAGGTCAATTACCCTTTCTGGATTTTCATTTGCAGAGGTTCCTTGTGAGGTCTGGCCCCTTTTCTTCGTCGGGGCAACCACTGGTTTCTTGCCTGCAAGTCAGCTGGCTTGCTCTGATTCATCCTCAATTTCAAGCCAATCAATTTAAGAAGGATCGTCATCCACGGGCAGCGGCTGTGCATCATGGGCTCGCGGTACGACCTCAGGCCACTCCACACCTAGAGGGCAAGAGACGAATGCTTGCGCTCTCTCCTATCCATTAAACTAGGTAACAGATAGCAACACCAATTTCAGAATGACAGCACACCAAAAAAGTGGTTATTATGTAGAGTTTCAATCACAAGGATAAACTATCTGACAGCATTTGACTTACTAGTGGTGGTGGGCGAGTAAGCTTGAATGCTGGCTCGATGACTGTCAGCTTCTTGAAGTTGGGATCTTTTAGATTAAACAGATCTCGGACCCCGATCTTCACTTCTTTCGGTTCGAGGTCTTCATTCCTCATTCTGGTCGGGTCTATGCGACCTTGGTATTCATATACCGCGTGCACTCTGGCCTGACACGATTGGATCCGACGACTGATAAAATTCCCGACTACACTTGGTCCATCCAACCTTGACCAAGGTAGCAACTGCATTATTGCTTCAATCTGGATTGTGTTCTACGGCAGCTCTTTCCAACTGTTCGTCTTCTCTGGGATAAAGGATACGTCACAGTATGAGGCCTGGCTTGGTTCTTCACAGATGTAAAACCAATGCCTGTACCAGTCCTCTGATGTGGTCTTCCATGGGCAGTGTAGGTACTCTGACCTGATCCCTTCTCGCATGTTCAGATAGCAGCCACCAGCCACATTGGAGCCGCCTCGACCTCCTTTCTTCTTCAACCAAAACAAGTGATGAAAATAGTCGAAGTGGGGTTGAAAACCACCGTATGCTTCGCAGAGATGGATGAAGCAAGCAACAAGCAACACAGAATTCGGATGCAGATTGCAGATACTAATTTCGTAATAATTGCAGAGCCCTTGCAAGAATGGATGTATAGGAACACCAAATCCATGAGTGAAGTATTCTTCAAAAACAACAATTTCACCTCCTTTGGGGTCCGGGAATGGCTCCAGATCGGGTGCATGCCATCCCGCAGTTCTTGGGCGTGCAGCACACCCATCCGCACCAGTCGCTCGAGGCTGAGTGGGGTGCACTTTGACATATTCCACTCCTTCTTCATGATCTCCTTGCGCACTTTGGCCTCCGTCTTTGTCTTCCTTGCGGCCATTCCCCGACTCTTTTGACTCTTCCTTTCTACGGAGGAAAAGGAGGGCGCCGCTTTTCCTAGTGGCTAGGGTTTGGTGGCGGCGACTCAAATGGTGGCGGCGCGTGAGGAACTTGGGGCAAGTTCATCGATGCCTACGGTGGCGATTGTGGAGTGCACTATGGTGGTGGCAATAGGGCTCGAGAGGGCTCTATGAAGACAATGGCGTGGCGACGGCAGAAACAAGAAGACGGTTGATTGCGAATATGCGAGTGTGAGTAGATTAGAATCCATCCCTTTCCCGGTCTTTAAGAGGTAGGGTCGATTCGTTTCCGAAAGAATGGGGCACGTGGCGCAAGATTTGTGGTAACTGATATATTTTCTCCGCAAAAATTGTGTCCCTTTTATTCTGGCGCCGTTTGGTACGTTACCCAAACGTGTCTTGTTACAGACACTGGGTCACTGTTCACATGATGCGCCAGAAAGCAACTGCGGCGCCGCCCACGTCATTAGCCCGTCAGATTGGACCGGTTTAAAAAAAGAAAAATGAAAATCAAAAGAAGAAATTAGAAAGAGAGATACAGAGACAGCGTGGCGATAGATTCGCTAGACTAGTGTGCTCTGGAACCTGTAGCCAGAGCTCTGAGTTATGGGACCTGCAGCCAGACCTCCGAGCTCGGAGACTCGTCGCTAGACCTCCAAGTTCGGGGACTCGCTAGACCAGCGTGCTCTAGAACTTGTAGCCAGAGCTCTGAGCTCTGGGACCTGTAGCCAGACCTCCGAGCTCGGGGACTCGTCGCTAGACCTCCAAGTTCGGGGACTCGCTAGACCAGCGTGCTCTAGAACCTGTAGCCAAAGCTCTAAGCTCTGGGACCTACAGCCAGACCTCTGAGCCCGGGGACTCGTGCCTAGACCTCTAAGCTCGGGGACTCTTTGCCAGACCTCCGAGCTTGGGGACTCTTTGTTAAACCTTCGAGCTCAGGGATTTGTTACACCAGTTCCTGCACCAGGATTCGTCTTGCTCGACTACATGTACTATGCTTGCATACAGTCAATGGACGCTTGATATTCTTAGACCTTGCTACAAGGCTCGTCTTTCGCCTTCCAGCAAGCTCGGAGACTACATCATATATGATGCACCTGACGGTGCATAATGTTCATTGGTTCTTGAGGATTCTTTTTTAGACCCTGGCACCACGTGCCTACGTCACCTACTACTAGGCTCGGGGACTAAGTGGGTATACTTCACCTACCGGTGAATTGTTTTTATTTTTTGACCCCTACGCTCTAGAATTTTTTGTAAGTTACTTCCATCAAGTACGCACACTTACATTTCTTTTTAGAAATACAAGTGGGTACACTTCACCGGGAAAGAAAATTTTTCTTTTTGGACCACTATGCAATCTTCACCGACAACTGCAATCTTCATCAACAATCACGGTTTACTGATTCCTGATCCAAACGGAACACTAGCGCATGCTCGGCTAACATTTCAAGGTGATTTGAAGACAAACCTCGTAACTTGAAGAAGACTAAGACAGTGTGTTGATACAGAATACATAGTGCTCGAGGACTAGCTGTGGGGGTATAAACCTCTATACCCTTACGGCTAGACATGGGCAGGTCTAGACCAGACGGTTTGGCCCATTACATGACGACGCGCGATCTAGATCATCGAGATGGAGTCTCGCGCAAGCCATCAAACCAGACTTGGGAATCAAGCAAGGTCTTGGTCGGTTAGATTAGGAATTCTTATCTGGCTCTATATGGCAATTGTAACCGACTAAGATTAGTTTCTAAATCTGTAACCCTGCCTCCCGGACTATATAAGGAGGGCAGGGGACCCTCCTCAAAAAGATCGAAACATACTCTAGGGCAATCTAGCTTGTAATACATTGTTCGAGACAACAATAACAAAGCAGAGCAGGACGTAAGGTGTTACAACCACGCGGCGGCCTGTACCTGGGTAAACTTGCGTGTAGTTCTGCATCACCATCTCGTTCGTGGCTTGCACACCTGTCTGCCGACAATCTACTACCTTGGGCATACCCCTCGGTAGACTGCCGACTAGGTTTTGTCGACAAGGACAGAACTCATCACCGATTTGATCCACACGAGCCTTCCGCTTCTGGCCATCAGGTTGCCATGGCACGGTGGCAACTTCCTGGCGATGCCCTTGACAACTGATTGGAAATGGGATTTTGGTATTTGTTTTGTGCTCAGTGGAATGCCAAGATACCTGATGGGGAACTGCTGCACTTGACAACCGAGAATGGACACAATTTCACCAAGTGACTCTTCCCCGCTAAAAATAGGAGTAACGGAGCACTTGGCCAAGTTAGTTTGGAGGCCGGAGGCTTCGCCAAAGATGTGCAGGATTTGCTTAACAGCCCTTGCTTCCTGGACGTGTGGCCGGATGAATAGAATGACATCATCGGCGTATAAGCTGCACTGAAACTTGACTTCAGGTGGTTCCATCCTCCTCAGAACTCCATCAGTGGCTGCTTTCTGGAATAGCCGGTGTAGGACATCCATAGCAATGATGAAGAGCATTGGGGATAGAGAATCACCCTGACGAACACCTCGGAGGTGCCTGATTGGTGGCCCTTTCTGGCCATTGAGGATGATTCTGGAGGTTGCAGTACTCAGGAGCGTCTCAATCCACCTGAGCCAAGTTTCCCCGAACCCCCAAGCCTGCAAAGTGTCTAGCAGGAAGGGAGGATTTTTCAGGACGTAACAGATATTTTGAGGTAAAAGGCCATTTGTATTAATCCCCAGGTTGAGTAGAAGGGTGGAATAAGGTATTACAAAAGCAAAGTAAAAATAAAGAAAAGTAACCCCAACAGATTTTCTAGTTAATCATGCGCGATTAGATAGATATGGCCATTAACCAAATACAGAGATCTAGAAGAGTATAGAATCTCAAAAAATAGCATAATCAACAAGAACTAGCCACAATCAAACTGTAATATAGTTAGAAGATGCACAAGGTCATTGGTTACCAGATGCAATGAACTTGGCATAAGTCTCGAGAGAGATAAATATATAGGCTCTGCCTACTGACTCATATATTATTTCTGGACTGTGATATGAAAAAAATGGGATTTGAAGAAACATGCTTAGGACTTCATCACTACAGGTTAAAACTGAATAACCCTAAAAAGACCCCAAAATCCAGAGCCAATTGAAACATAAAAATGTTAAAGCTGAGTCATAACCTGCATCAGGTCTTCCCTTCCACATGAAGCTCTTCCAGTTCTGCTGGGACCCTGTGAGCCCCAAGTCTGAACCTGCAAATGGAAAGAAATGGATCAATTCCATCAGAGAGAAGGTGACCCATTTTGACACCTACGTATACCATAAAACCAATACAAGCACCTCACATTACATCAAGCAACCATTACGCTCAAACTCAGAGCAACTTTCCAAGTACTAAATCAACGCCAAGCAACTGGAATTCTGGAAGCAGATCAGGAGAAAATAAAGCAATCATGGTATAGAATACATACTGTATAGTGAAACTTGGAAGATGATGACTTCGTATCCTTCAAACCGTTATGGTCTAAATCTTGCAGATGTTTTGTTAGTACAGTCACTCTCAGGTTTCCAAGTCCGAGTCTAAAGTTGCTAGTAGAAACATAAAGTTTTTGTTTAAATATAGTAGGATGATCTCAGAACTTTTAGCTGTTCCAACAAGACTAGGTAATATGATTGGTTCGAGGAATGCCTTAAGAATTAGCCATTTAGGCAATTGCAGCTGATATAACTAGTAAGCATGTTTTGTTTTCCTCAGCATGTCATTCTGTTTTCAGAGAAAACAAAAGCCATCTTTGTCGGCATCAACCCATCTAGGACAAAATAGCATGATTCCTTTTTGCTCATTTCACATAATTTTAATTTAACAGTTCGCGTAGGTAGGAGCATCAAACTACAGTGCATATTGTCCTAAGTATCATGTTTGTCTTCTTTGATGTTTTTGTCTGAAACGTCTTCTTCATGAGTGGAAAATCACAACTTAGTAGCTATCTGAAAACCATATAGGACCAGGCGCTGTTGTGCAATGCATGTGCATCAGATACTTTCAAGAGTTATATTGTCAAATCATGCAATTTATGGCAAACATAAAAAAATGACAAATAGGATTTATAAACTTATTTACTGCCCTGGGATCCAATCGGTAGCGATCTAAGCAGTTCAATGTACATTGGCTCAACCTCATAATCTGATGACTGTAACATAACCAGATAGCATGATTTTATTCTAGATGGACAAAATACCATAGTCAATGACCAAAAAAAATACTAACCATAGTCAGATTGCAATATAATAGAGACACATAAGGTTTGATACCAAGAAAAGATAAACACAAATAATGTTATGCACTCCTAACACATTCCAAAGAAGCCCAAGTGGTCTATATATGGTCTTACTATGATTAGGTGCAGAGGCAAACTTACAAATAATCAAAATGGGGTTGAACGAATGTACTCACACCTTGATGCTACCTGCACAAGACAAAAATGCAAACAAAATAATCAATGAATGTCATGTGCGGTCGCACATATTCCAGGCACAGATGCGCCCGCGACGTGCGCCGCGCGGCTGAGCGTGCTGGGCAGGCGCTGCATGGGTTAGCCTGTAGTGGCTAAATATAGAAACTTAGATTAGTAAGTTGTTTTTGGAAATTCCTAGAATCAGGGAGAGCCTTCCCCATTCGGTTGGGCCATTGGCCATATATGCTTGTAACCACTTGAGAATCAATTAAGCAAGAATTATCACCCTAATCTCTCTCTCTCTCTCTGTTAAGCCTGCGGTTGAGGGGAATAACCTCACCGGAGAAGACGGTCGACGGCTACGAGTTGCGTAGCCGCGGTCCGACTGGTCGGGGGTTCGACGCCCTTGACAACCTGGTATCACGGTCACGTCGGTCCTCTCCCACCCGCTCCACCCAATCTTCCACAGCCGCCACCCACCACCCTAGCCCTCCACCATCGCCGCAGTCCTCCACCACTTCCGCGCCGCAGCCAACAGCCATGGGCGATCCCTCCATCGCCGACGTGATGGAGCTGTTGCAATCCGTCACCATGGAGTTGAAATCCCTGAAGGCTGACATGGTGGCTATGAAGGAGAAGTCGGCCTCGTCATCGGACAGCGGCGCCGACGGCTGCACAGAGGGGCAGCGCGATCTTGATGGCCCCCTAAAATTCCAAAAATTGGATTTCCCCGATACGACGGCAAGACCGATCCGATGCTCTTCATCAACAAATGCGAATCCTATTTTCACCAACAGCACACCATGGCGGAGGAGCGCGTGTGGATGGCCTCGTACAAATTGGAGGACGTCGCGCAACTCTAGTACATCCAACTCCAGGAGGACGAGGGCACGCCGCCGTGGGGGCGATTCAAGGACCTCCTGAACCTGCGGTTTGGGCCGCCCCTCCGCTCGGCTCTGCTGTTCGAGCTCGCGAGTGCTGGCGTACAGGGACCATGGAGGAGTACTCCAATCACTTCCAGGCCCTTCTGCCTCGCGCGGGTCGCCTTGATGAGGCTCAGCGCATCCGGCTCTTCACCGGCGGAATCCTGCCGCCGCTCAGCCACGACGTCCGCATTCACAACCCATAGACACTCGCGGCCGCCATGAGCCTGGCGCGCCAGGTGGAATTGATGGAGATCGACCGGCAGGTGCTGCCTCCCCTCGGGCGCCCACGCGTGGCCTCCTTCCCGCTCCCGCGCCCTGGCCAGCGCTCCCGGCGCCCCAGTAGCAGCTGGCGCTCCCTGCCCGGTCGGTGGCCACCCAGCAGGGTCACGGCGACGGCAACTAGAGGTGCCTCACCCCGGACGAGATGGCGGAACGGCGCCGTCTGGGTCTCTGTTTTAATTGCAATGAAAAGTATACCCGTGACCATAACAGGTTCTGTCGGCGCATCTTCTTCCTTGAAGGCATGGAGATCGAGGACGCCGCAGACGCCACGGGCGACGCGGAGCACGACGCCGAGGCGCCCTGTGTTTTCCCTGCAAGCCGTGGTTGGGGTTCCCATGGTGGGCACCATGCAGATCGCCGTGGCACTCGGCGCCGCGTCCCTCGTGGCCCTCCTCGACTCCGGTAGCACGCACAACTTCATCTCGGAGGAGGCGGCGCGGCGCTCCAATCTACCCCAACGCCAACGCCCCCGCCTCACCGCCCTGGTCGCCAATGGCGAGCGGGTCACCTGCGCCGGCGTCATCCGCGACGCGCCCCTGCTCATCGACGGTGAGTCATTCCTGGCCGACCTCTACGTCATGCCATTGGCTAGGTACGACGTCGTCCTCGGCACCCGGTGGCTCGGCGAGTTGGGGCCCATTGTTTGGGACCTCGATCGTCGGTGCATGTCCTTCCAGCGCCGGGGGCGCCCCGTCACCTGGACAGGCGTGCCCAACCTCTCTGTGCCGGCCCTGGCCACAACAACAGAGGTTGGCTCCCTCCTGGAGGCACTATTGCTCTCGTTTGGGGGGCTCTTCGCGGACCCCGTCGGTCTGCCCCCCAAGCGTGCGCACGACCACCGCATCATTCTCAAGCCCGACGCCCAACCGGTCGCCGTCCGCCCGTATCGGTACCCCATGGCACACAAGGATGAGTTGGAGCGGTAGTGTGCTGCCATGATTGATCAAGGGATCATTCGCCGCAGTGACTCACCGTTCTCGTCGCCCGTCCTCCTCGTCAAGAAGCCCGATGGTTCGTGGCGCTTCTACATCGACTACCGAGCGCTGAACGCGCTCACCATCAAGGATGCCTTCCCGATCCCGGTGGTCGACGAGCTCCTCGACGAGCTCCATGGCGCCAAGTTCTTCACCAAGCTGGACCTTCGGTCCGGGTACCACCAGGTGCGCATACGCCCAGAGGACGTGCACAAGATGGCGTTCCGCACCCATGACGGCCTGTACGAGTTCCTGGTGATGGCGTTCGGGTTGTGCAACGCCCCGGCGACATTCCAGGCCTTGATGAACGACGTGCTCTGCCCGTTCCTGCGCCGCTTCGTCCAGGTATTTTTTGATGATATTCTGATTTACAGCAAGTTCGTCCACAACTATGGGGCGATCGCTGCACCACCGACGGCCCTACTCAAGAAGGAGGGCTTCTCCTAGGGCGACACGGCGGCCGCGACATTCACAGCGCTCAAGGCCACTGTCACGTCCGCCCCCATCCTCGCCATGCCCGACTTCGCCAAGCTGTTCACCGTCGAATGCAACGCGTCGTAGTTTGGCTTCGGTGCGGTCTTGGTCCAGGAGGGCCATCCGGTCGCCTTCTTCAGCAGGCATGTGGTGCCTCACCACCGCTCCCTAGCCGCCTACGAGTGTGAGCTCATTGGCCTCGTCCAGGCGGTATGGCACTGGCGCCCGTATCTCTAGGGGCGATGCTTCATCGTCAAGACCGACCACTACAGCCTAAAGTACCTCCTCGACCAGCGCCTCAGCACGATCCCTCAGCACCACTGGGTCGGCAAGCTCCTGGGCTTCGATTTCTCGGTGGAGTACCGATCGGGCGCCACAAACATCGTTGCCGACGCCCTCTCTCGCTGTGACAATGACGAAGGTGAGGTGATGGCTATTTCGGCGCCCCGCTTTGACTTCATCGAGCGCCTCCGCCATGCCCAGGCCACTGATCTGGCCCTGGTCGCCATCCACGATGAGGTCCGGGCTGGTACCCGCACCGCTCCGTGGGCGTTGGTGGACGGCATGGTCGCCTTCGGCGGCCGCCTGTACATTTCCCCGGCGTCGTCGCTGCTGCAGGAGATCTTGGCCGCGGTCCACAACGATGGCCATGAGGGCATCCACCGCACCCTCCACAGGCTCCGGCGGGATTTTCATTTTCCCAACATGCGTCGTTTGGTGCAGGATTTCGTGAAGGCCTGCGTCACCTGACAACGGTACAAGTCCGACCACCTCAGGCCGGCCGGTCTGCTGCAGCCTCTGCCGGTTCCATCGGCTGTGTGGGCGGACATCGGCATCGACTTCATCGAGGCGCTGCCTAAGGTGCAATGCAAGACGGTCATCCTCTCTGTCGTCGATCGCTTCAGCAAGTACTGCCATTTCATTCCCCTGGCGCACCCCTACACCGCCGAGTCCGTCACTCACGCCTTCTTCGCCGACATCATTCACCTCCATGCATTCCGCAATCCATTGTCTCAGACCGCGATCCAGTGTTCACCTCGGCGTTCTGGCAAGAGCTTATGCGGCTCACTGGGACGAAGCTCTACATGTCGTCCGCCTTCGCAGACAGACGGCCAAACCGAGGCCGCCAACCGGGTCATCGTCATGTACTTGCGCAGCTTCACCGGTGACCGTCCCTAGTAGTGGCTCCATTGGCTGCTATGGGCTGAGTACACCTACAACACCGCCTATCAGTCATCGCTCCACGAAACTCCGTTTTGGGTAGTCTTTGGCCGGGACCCCCCGACCATCCGCTCCTATGAGCCCGGCGAGACCCGCGTCGCAGCGGTTGCCCAGGAGATGGAGGAGCGCGCTGCCTTCCTCGACGACATCCGATATCGCCTTGAATAGGCACAGGAGGTCCAGAAGCGCGTCTATGACCAGCACCACAGGCCGGTGACCTTCCAGGTTGGCGATTGGGCTCTGCTTCACCTTCGGCAGCGGGCAGCAACATCCCTCCCACGCTCGGCAACAGGAAAGCTCAAGTCGCGCTACATCAGGCCGTACCAGGTGGCATAGCTCATCAACGAGGTGGCTGTGCGGCTATAGCTTCCTCCTGGCGCCCGCCTTCATGATGTGTTCAACGTCGGTGTCCTCAAGAAGTTTGTCGGTACCTCGCCGGATGTTCCACCGCTGTTGCCTCCGCTCCTGCATGGGGCTATGGTGCCTGCGCCTACCCAAGTGACTCGAGCTCGGCTGGCCTAGGGAGTAATGGAGACGTGATTCCCAATCTTCCGTTAGGTTCAAGATAACTATCGATTTGGTCGGAAGCGACACACCGATCCGGCTTCAGATCACAAAGCCCCGAACCCTGCAACCTTAGCACCACGTCTCCTCAGGTTATTAACCGTGTCACAATCCGGTTGACCTCACCACGAAGGCTAATCCCTGCTGTGAATTGAAGAACACAAGCAAGAACAAGATAAAATGCAACTCAATTGAAGTGACAATTGCAGATGAATGATTAAGCACTCGAAGTTGGGGTCTCGCAAACCGAAAGACGGCGACTATCAATGGACAGAATAATCTAAGCAAAACCCAAACCCTAACGTAGGTGGCGGCTACTGATTATAAAGCCTAAGGGGAGTCCAAGGACCCCCACTTATGTCTCTAAGGAGTCTCGACACGTTACATGGCCCAAACGGCCCAAAAGACGACGACGCAGCGTCCTGACAGATTCTGGATGTCAACTTGTTTCGATGATTCCCACTGACTCTGATAGAATTTGGGCCTCAAACCAAAGTCATTGGTTATCTTATGAAATTATTTTTCCATCCATATGTGGATCATCAAAAACAGAGTCTAGATGTGTCCTGGGCGTCCGTTTTATTGCAGACTAGTACAGAAGACCGAGGTAGACTTGAACTCGAATTGGACTGGGCCTCCAGCTTGGCTTGGACGTCCTTGCTGGCCTCCTTAGGTGGTGGCTAAGGAGGAGGACGTCCTTAGGCATCTCTTAGGTGTTCTTCATCTTCTTGGGGCATGCTTCAACTTGGGCCTGGGTCCCAAGTGTGAATAACAAGCCTGTGACGACGCCGTAGCACCCGACAGAAATAGTGGCAGAATGTCTTGATGATTTGGAGACCTTACCAATGTGATATTGAGGTGGGACTAGATCTATTTGAAATCTTATCAAATAAGTTTTCCATCAAGTACTCATTGACCTTGATCGCACTCCGGATGGATGAGTTATGACCTTCCCAATGAAGCACTATCGGGCTGCCGATGAATCAAAAGTTTAACTTTGATGGACTTACACTTTGAGACATATTTGTACCTACATTCAAATAACGACATGTACATATGGAATCAAGTGAATTATACTAAAAATCACTGTGCAAATATAGGAATGAGCTCACCTTATCATCAATGTTTATATCCGAAGGTGTCATGTCCTCATCATCCTCCCCTTCCTGACAACAAACCATCCTCGGTTTGAGCTTCGTTGGAGGGCAGGTTGTAGGTAGTAGCCAACATTGATCCCCTTCTTAAAATTTAGCCTGTTTCTTTATAACAAAACTTGGGGATCTCGAGATTACACGATTATATCTAATGCAGCCTTTTGATTGGTCATATTGATGCACAGAAAAAGGAGATTTTAGATTTGAACAAATATAAACTTGGTGTACCATATATTCTCCTTTATAATTATATTTGTCAATAAATTGATATATACATGTAGACAACCATGGTAATGCATCACATAAAAATTTCTCCTCCAAACTACTCAGAGCACAGAGTGTTTCAAACTCAATATATCCCAAAGTATTTAAAGAAGTCAACAATTTTAGTTCATCTTGTTCAGTAGCAATGGGAAGCAAATTTTTATTTTTAGCACAAGTATTTGGTTCCAAAACAAAAGCATCATACCCATTCAAATTCTTATTTTCAGCACAAGTATTTGGTTCCAAAACAAAAACATCATGCTCATTCACTAGTTGTGGCATATGTATATTAAAAGCATTGTCACACAACTCTTCTTTATCATAAGCACTGTCAAAACAATTATTTTGTGACAAAGGAAATTCAGACTTTGTGTCCACTAAATGTTACTCTATTATAGCATGAGTGGTGGACAAATTCAGCACATCATCATCAATTTGAACATTATAATATTTTATAGTAAGCATAAAAGGATCTTCTAGTTTAGATACTTGATGATTTTTATTTTTAATATCAACCTCTTTGTTCTTAGTAGAAACACTCTCTTTATGAAGTTGTACAATTTTAGTCGAGTTTAAAATTTTACCATGCTCCAAAGTGGGTGTGAGAGGTGGTGGTGAAGATGCTGCTGTAGTAGTGGAAACAGTCACTCGTCTGCTTATGACAGTCTCGATCTTCGCGAATGCTTGCTCCACCCTTGCTAAAATCTGGTTGAAGTTATCGCCAATGTTGGTCTGGTTCTTTTATTGATGTCCCTGCAATTCTTTTTCTGCAAGCATAGTTAGCTGAAACAACTGGTTTGTAGTGTTAAAATCTTTATAATAAATAATATCCTAAATTTAACGTCTCAAACCACCATAAAAACGACATAATTTATCCTTCGGATCCTCCTCTATCCCACAAAGAATCATGCCCTTTCGAAGCTCTGCAAAATATTCTTGAACAAACATATCTCCTTGCTCTAAACGCTGTAATTTCTTACGCAAATCTCGTTTATACGAAACCGGAACAAATCTATCACGCATTGCTTCTTTAAGTCTATCCAATGATTGAGGTTATTGATGCAAATTAGCTAATTGTCGCCACCAGATTTGAGCAAAATACTTGAATCCACTAGTAGCAAGTTTAACCTTATGTATCTTATGAACTAGGCGAGAATTAAATTCTTGTTCTATAGTCATCTCCCAATCTAAATATGCTTCTCCATCATAAGATCCAACAAAAGATGGTATGGTAAATTTATCTCTTATACCTTGATGATTATAGTCAATATGTGATGACAGATTATTCGTCATGCGGTCCATCCTTGCAAACATCTAGGCCATGATTTCCTACAATTCACTCTTAAACAGAAATACGTTGTTTGATAACGTTAGAAATCAAAATAAATTCCTATCAACTATTATATGTGTCGGTGGAAATACACTCTCACACGTCTTACCTAGTTCTTACAAGGTTATTATCAACGCAAAGCAGTAGATGGTACAACCGGTGGCTGGTTCGTGATACCTGTGAGGGCGTGGCACTAAGATTGCAATGATCTTTTTCTATACTGATCTGGAGTATATATGTGGAGCTTGGAAGGCACACAAAGAACAAATATATATCTGTGGCACACAATTTAGTAACAGATAGCAATATTGAATAAATGTCCAGAGCACTTGTCCTAATTGCTGGCCTATACGTGTTCCTAGCACCAGTTGTGACAAACAAGAGAGTGAAACAAGTATGAAAGGTAGCAGTGGAAATACGGACAAGGTAAAAAGGCACCACAAATAATAGAGATATTGAGGTGTTCCTTATGTTCTCCCTTTTCTCTTATCTTCTCTTTTCTTTTACTATTTTTTTCTTTCCTTTTTTTGTCCAAACTTTTTTTTAGATTTTGCTCTTTTGATATTTTTTTTCTCATCAAGGAGCACACAAGAATAAATCTTAAAAAATTTGAGCTTAATTGGACAAAAGATGTGGCCTATACAAATTCAGGATTGTGATCTAAAAAGCTGGCAAAAACTTGTGGGCACAAGATGCAAACTGATGATGAGACGGGATGATGGCAGATGGAGGGAGCAATACAAACTAGAAAAGAACACAATCTAAACCAGCAACAAAACCTTGATCTAGGACACAAACTCAATACGACGGACTCTAAAACTGAAATATGCAAAGGCTATGGCGCGGATGGTTGTAGGATAGGAAACAAATATGGCGGTGGACTATGGGAGAAGGCAAAAATCAACTAAACTAGGGTAAATATGAACTTGATGGTATACCTTAGCTCTGATACCACTTGATGGGGACGTGATTCCCGATCTTCCGTCAGGTTCAAGATAACTATTGATTTGGTCGGAAGCGACACACCGATCCGGCTTCAGATCACAAAGACCCGAACCCTGTAACCTTAGCACCACGTCTCCCCTAGTTATCAACCGTGTCACAATCCGGTTGACCTCGCCACGAAGGCTAATCCCTGTTGTGAATCAAATAACACAAGCAAAAACAAGATAAAATGCAACCCAATTGAAGTGACAATTGCAGATGAATGATTAAGCACTCGAAGTTGGGGGTCTCGCAAACCGAAAGACGGCCACTGTCAATGGATAGAATAATCTAAGCAAAACCCAAACCCTAATGTAGGCGGCAGCTACTGATTATAAAGCCTAAGGGGCATCCAAGGACTCCCACTTACGTCTCTAAGGAGTCTCGACATGGCCCAAACGGCCCAAAAGACGACGACGCAGCGTCCTGACAGATTCTGGATGTCAAATTGTTTCGACGATTCCCATTGACTCCGATGGAATTTGGGCCTCAAACCAAAGTCATTGGTTAGCTTATGAAATTATCTTTCCATCCATATGTGGATCATCAAAAACAGAGTCCGGATGTGTCCTGGGCGTCCGTTTTATTACAGACTGGTCTAGAAGACCAAGGTAGACTCGAACTCGAATTGGACTGGGCCTCCGGCTTGGCTTAGACGTCATTGCTGGCCTCCTAAGGTGGTGGCCAAGGAGGAGGACGTCCTTAGGCATCTCTTAGGTGATCTCCATCTTCTTAGGGCATGCTCCAACTTGGGCCTGGGTCCCAAGTGTGAATAATAAGCCTGCGACGACGCCGTAGCACCCGACAGAAATAGTGACAGAATATCTCGATGATTTAGAGATATTGCCAATGTGATATTGAGGTGGGACCAGATCTATTTGAAAGCTTATCAAATAAGCTTTCCATCAAGTACTCATTGACCTCAATCGCATTCCGGATGGATGAGTTATGGCCTTCCCAATGAAGCACTATCGGGCTGCCAACGAATCGAAAGTTTAACTTTGATAGACTTACACTTTGAGATATATTTGTACCTACATTCAAATAACGACATGTACATATGGAACCATGTGAATTATACCAAAAATCACTGTGCAAATGTAGAAACGAGCTCCCCTTATCATCAATGTTTGTATCCGAAGGTGTCATGTCCTCATCAGGGAGTGTGCCAGGTGCTCGTTGAATGGCAGGGCGAACCACCTGCTTCGGCTACTTGGGAGGATCTGGACGACCTCCGTGCTCGGTTCCCTTCCTTTCAGCTCGAGGACGAGCTGGACTTCGAGGCGGGGAGAGATGTCATGTGCGGTCACACATATTCCAGGCGCAGATGCGCCCGCGACGTGCGCCGCGCGGCTGAGCGTGCTGGGCAGGCGCTGCATGGGTTAGCCTCTAGTGGCTAAAGATAGAAATTTAGATTAGTAAGTTGTTTTGGAAATTCCTAGAATCAGGGAGAGCCTTCCCCATTCGGTTGGGCCATTGGCCATAGATGCTTGTAACCACTTGAGAATCAATTAAGCAAGAATTATCTCCCTAATCTCTCTCTCTGTTAAGCCTGCGGTTGAGGGGAATAACCTCACCGGAGAAGACAGCCGACGGCTACGAGTTGCGTAGCCGTGGTCCGGCTGGTCGGGGGTTCGACGCCCTTGACAATTAAATTTCAGCATGCAACTGAAACATTTAGAGAATAAGGGGATTTTTATATATTACCTCTGGATTTTAACATTAGCCAAAGTCTTGTAAACGAATGAGAAGGAAAAAAACTATATGGTTGCGAGGTCACAAGAAGTATCACAAAATTATAGTAATTTGGTATCTCCATATTTGTAATTTTGTAGTTACTTCTTGGACCACAGAAATCTCAAAACTAATATAGAATACAATCAGACTTTATCTTGATAATCCTATTATGAGTAGATCAATAGGGTCATCAACAAAGTATAGAAATATGCAATTCCATAGTGATCTGATCACTAATCTCAGAAAATTGCATGACCAATAAGAACTATCCAGTAGCCACAAACAGATTGCAATAGAGCTACACAAGGTCTATATATAGAAAGCATGACAAAAAGATGCAATTAGAGCATGCTTTGTTTTCATTAAAATGAAATTAGGAGCTACCACTTTGCCACACTCAACTCATTAAGAAGTTTGGAAAAACGCCTAAGTTTTCATTCAATGGTCTCATCTCATCATATCTTTGTTTCTGGGCTGTGATATGATCAAGGTTAAGCTGAAAGGAATGCTTAGGCCTCAATCGTTACCTGCACACAACAGAAAAACAAACAAAGACAATCACAGTAATTATGAGCATTTACTTCAATTTTTTAAGAGCAAAGAGGATGTGTCCTAACACACAATTTGGACAGAAGCCAGATAAATATCTAACAAAAGAAAATGGAACATATAACTAACTAAAATTAGATAACCTCAACAAGCCCCCAAACTTCAGAGCCAACTGAAACTCCAAATCGAGAGATGAAGTCAGATCTCAAAATTGCAGAGAGAGGGAAACCGTAAACGTAACCTGCATGAGCTCCTCCCTTCCCCATGTAGCTCTTCAAGTTTTACTGGGTGTCAATCGAGATCCAAATCTCAACCAAAAGAAATGGATCTCTTCCAGCATAGGAAAAGGCCAAACCGTTTTCACATTTGCATATAACAGGACACCAATACGAATACCTCAGATTAGTAAAATCAGCAAGACAAAGCACATGCACCAGATATAAGATTGCATCACATTAAACCACCACAGATTTCCATATTTAGTAGTACCAAATGGTAACAGATTCATAGACACGTTTATATACCATAAATAATAATAGACACACCAGTTCAAATTCTCAACCCTGACTCGACGACTCCCATAGTAACAATAAGTAACCACCACGGCCATATTCAGTACAAAATTATTCATCTGAATACAAATACATATGACAAAGTTCAATGTGGAGATGTAGTTAGTCTCCTCTGTAGATGGCAGTGTCTCAGGAATATCCCAAAGATGAATCTTAAGTATAGCCGGCCAGCATATCTTCTTCTGGCTTTGTTTCAGCATCTGCAAGACCCAAAATTACCGACATCTTATCAGCTGCAGGTAACTACCAAATTCACCAAAAATTGCAATAGGGAAACAAGTAATCTACCGACTACCGTAAAGAAGATTGTATATATAACGTAAAGCATACAATAAATTCTTGTGATTGCCTGATCACACCAAACATCGACGGGTAATCATGCGATCCAATGGCAATTCTGTTGTAGGGGGGAATGAAAATGTTGAAGTTGAACTCGAAGACGCGTTCCAAGCCTCGAACGGGTACGTAATCAACAGTGAGTCAGTGACCACTCCCTTGCCATCGCCTCCTGTCTCTGGGCTAAGGATATTGCCAACGCGCTCGCTGTCTCGCATTCGGACGAGCGCGATAGCAGGTACAGCTCCGGCACAGCAGCATGAGGTGGGGAGGGCAGGAAGCGCGAATCTCCGTCGAAGTTTAGGAGGGGTTTGAGCCTTGAGGTGGGGCTCCGATCCCAGCCTCTCACGGGCCACGGAGACTGGTCGGCCTGTGGTAGCCTGGTATAGGTGTCCGTGGGTGCGCGGGGCGGCGGGTCCGTGCCTTCGTGGACGTGGTGGGCCGTGGGCGTGCTCGGCCTTCGCTGGTGCCTGGTGGTGGAAAGAGATCGGAGACTCGGAGTCGGAGGTGGTGACGCGGCGAGAAGCCGTGGCTTCGGAGGTCGGACCAACGCGGTCGCACGCCGGGGTAGGGTGAGGGCGGTGGCCGCCTGGCCGGTGGGGAAATGTTTCGAGGAAACTTACATGGCGGTGTCGCCGCAGACGCAGAGGGCCATGGCCATGAGCCAGGCGAGTGCCACCGCCGCTGCATACGCCGCCTTCGTGAGGAAGAAAAGGTGGAGGGTGGCAGCCGAGGTGCATAGGATAGCGAAGGGTTCCCAGAGGCGGCGGTTGCCGCCGCCTGCGCCTGCGCCCGCGCCCGCGCCCGCGCCCGCCGGGGTGTGGTGCAGATGGTGGTAGATGACCGCGACGGCAGTGAAGAGGCCAAGAGGGCCGCCAGCGCCGCCAGCGGCAGCAGCAGCTCGACCGCGCTTTCGAGCTGTGGGGCTTGAGCTGACGCTGGATCCGCACTCAGCCCCAGCTGCGGCTGCGGGTCGAGGAAGGGGATGATCTCGAGGGCGATGATCGCCGTGCACAGGTCGACGGCGGCGGCGGCGGAAACTGCAGCCAGCATGGTGGTCGCTGGGAGAGAATCTGGCGGTTTGGAATGGCCGGACAGCTTGCCGTTGGCGGAGAGGCGTTACCGTGCTAGGGTTTAAAGCCTCCTGGAGCAGGCGATTTCGTGGCGGTGGTGCCCGCTGCCCGGTGCTGGGTGGTGTGGCCTGGTGGTGGTGGTGGTGGGTGCGATGGTGTGGCCTGTGGGGGTTGTGAGGAATATTTGTACAGGGGAACGGCACGTTCGTGTGGGGGAGGACTGAGAGGGAAAAACACGGATTTGGCGCGAAGTAAGCTTCCTCCGGCGCCACGGAAGCTTCCTCCGGCGAACAGGAGGAGTTTTTATGTACAGAAGTGTCGACGTCTCGGATTCTTAGACATTATGAGAATCCTCCGGAACCACACGGATAGTAAGTAGTGAAGACAGGGAGAAATTTTCAGGAGTCATCTTTAGCTAACCAGCGAAGTGTCGACCTCTGGGATTCTGTGTTCATACTGCACATTATAAACAGGGTCGGAGTTTATTTGTGGGAATGTGTATGCGAAATTCTGTGTTCATACTGCACTTATACTCACCTACATTTTTTGTGATCAGACTCTTGTATTATAATAATATAATTTATTTGAGTTTCCATCAGGAGTGAAGGAAGCGGGCACGACGCCAAGGCCTCCTTAAGTTCTTATGGTTTGGTTTTCGCTTTTTTTAAAAAAAATTTAATGAGAAAATTCATCAGCACACCTTAAATTTGTCTAGAGGTCTTATTTAGATCCCTAAAGTATTAAAATGCATTTTTAGCCCTCTAAAGTTGTGACTGGTCACCGGTCTCATCCAGGTCCCAACGGGCGTTTATCCAACCCGCTATCCTACGTGGCATGGATCTAATAGATAGGATCCACATGTCAGCAGAAAGCTCTACTTTAGAAAAATCGTATATTTTTCGTATGACCTCGGATGAAGATGAATTTTATATAAAAATTATAGCTCTCGATAAGATCTAAAACTTTCTAGTTTTAAATTTTTAATTTAAGATAGTTAAGATACTAAAAAAATAATATAAATTTTCAGAAGCATATTAATCGTGTACCAGAGCCAGACGCCTTAGAAAAATCAAGTCTTTCTTTTATGGTGTCAGATAAAGATACTTTGTATGAAAATTGTAGCGCTCAATGAGATCTACAACTTTTTTGTTTTGAGGTTTGTACCTAAGTTGTTTATATTTTTAAAAAAGTTGAGACAAAACATGATTAATATGTTGCTAAAACATTATATTATTCTTTTGAGCATCTTGATGACCTCAAATGACAAAACTCAAAACTAGAATTTTGTATACAATTTCCATGTACAAAGTATCTTTATTCAACACCATACAAGAAAAAGATATGATTTTTCTAAAACGACAAGCTTTGGTACATGATTAATACGCTAATGACACTTTATATTATTTTTTTAGTATCTTGATGATCTCAAATGACAAAACTCAAAAATGAAAAGTTGTAGATCCCTTTGAGAGCTACAATTTTTGTATACAAATTATATTTATCCAACAACATATAAGAAAGATATGATTTTTCTAAAACGACATGACCTGGTACGTGATTAATATGTTCCCGAAACTTTATATCACTTTTTGAGCATCTTAACTACCTCAAATGAAAAAAGCTCAAAACTAAAAATTTGCATATCTTATAGAGAGCTATAATTTTCATACATAAAGTATCTTTGTTCGACGTCATCTTAGAAAGAATATGCTGCTGGAATTTATATTATTTTTTTAACATCTTGAAAATCTCAAATGAAAAAAAAAGATACAAAACGTAGATCTCATCGAACTATAATTTTCATATAAAATCATCTTCCTCTGAGTTCGTACGAAAAAGATACGATTTAACTAAGGTGGAGCCTTGCCAACTAAGGTGGAGCCTTGCCACTATACGTGGATCACATGTGTCAGATCCATGTTACGTACGTAGGATAGCAGGTCGGGTAAGCCTCCCTTGGGATCTAGATGAGACATGGTACAAGTTTAGGGAGCTATAAATGCATTTTAGTACTTTAGACTTCAGGACCTGTGAATACCACAAACGAAGGAAAAATGTCATTTCTGGTCCTGCCTCTGGCTTCCGCTCTGTCTAACTTTTTTTCTAAGCTTTGTTGAATCCTTTACTTCTCCCAAAAAGAATGCTTTTCTGGATTTGTGGTAGGAATAGTTTATGGGAAACACAAGAAGCGAACTTCTTTCTTCCTCGACAAGGCTGAAATGGTTTTTTTTTTTGGCGAAACGGTCTATATTCTTACATGTGAGTACAGAAATATATGACCAAAAACAATTTCTTTGGACGAAATATATGACCAAATAATTCTACAAGGCTTTTTTGTCTGAAAATGTGTGCATCTGTTATTATTGGGCTTTTCTAGTGGTGAGATGGTCCAGTGCAGCTTGAGGTGGGGCCGCGGTAGCTCACCTGTTCTATACTAGGCCCAAGCATCAATGTTTTTTCTAATGTTTTTACACGGGAAAAAGTCTACTTTTCCTCCCCCAACTTTCACGAAAGTCCGCTTTTCCTCCCTCAACTCCGAAACCGGGTAAATCACCTCCCTCAACTTTTCAAACCGTGCATTTTACCTCCCTGGAGCGGTTTCGAAGACGGTTTTGCTACAGTAAACGGTGGTTTTGCTACAGTGAGGCGGTTTTGTCTTTTTCTTTTTTATTTATTTCGGCTGAATCTTTGGAAAATCATATTAAATCACAGAAAAATCATAAAATAAAAAATCCAATTTTGTTGCACTCCACATGAGTAGATCTACACAGTGAACATATAATATGGTATCCTTTAGTACAAAGTTTTTGCTATGAAGGTTTTGCCTTTTTCTTTTTTATTTATTTCGGCTAAATCTTTGAAAAATCATAGTAAATTACAGAAAAATCATAAAATGGAGAATCTAATTTTGTTGGACTCCACATGAGCATATCTACACAGTGAACATATAATATGGTATGCTTTAGTACAAAATTTTTATTGTAGCTTTAGATCTATGCTTTTCTGTAATTAATTAAAATAATTCATAACTGCAGCTTCTATAATTATTTTGTTGGACTAAAGCATACCGTATTATATGTTCACTGTGTAGATCTACTCATGTGGAGTCCAAAAAAAATAGACTTTCTATTTTATGATTTTTCTATGATTTACTATGATTTTTCAAAGATTCAGCCAAATAAATAAAAAAGAAAAAGACAAAACCTTGGTAGCAAAAATTTTGTACTAAAGCATACCATATTATATGTTCACTGTGTAGATATGCTCATGTGGAGTCTAACAAAATTAGATTTTCCATTTTATGATTTTTCTGTAATTTACTATGATTTTTCAAAGATTTAGCCGAAATAAATAAAAAAGAAAAAGGCAAAACCTTCATAGCAAAAACTTTGTACTAAAGGATACCATATTATGTGTTCACTATGTAGATCTACTCATGTGGAGTGCAACAAAATTGAATTTTTCATTTTATGATTTTTTCTGTGATTTAATATGATTTTTCAAAGATCCAGCCGAAATAAATAAAAAAAGAAAAAGACAAAACCGTCTCACTGTAGCAAAACCATCGTTTACTGTAGCAAAACCGCCTTCGAAACCGCTCCAGGGAGGTAAAATGCACGGTTTGAAAAGTTGAGGGAGGTGATTTACCCGGTTTTGGAGTTGAGGGAGGAAAAGCGGACTTTCGTGAAAGTTGGGGGAGGAAAAGTAGACTTTTTCCTTTTACACGCTTCTTCAGGTGGGCCAATAGACCGGCTTTTTCCTGGGCCGAGCTTGACACATGCTCAAACGCTCACGGCCACTAGCCGGCTGCACAACACAAAATGGTCAGACGTAACAGAAGCCAACCGAGCCTCCCTTTGGAAGCAACTAATAAATGAGAGATGTATAAAATAAAATAAAACATAGCACTAGACTATCCTAAAATATAAACGTACCCACCGAAGCTCATAGCTGAAAAGCTAGCTTGCTTTTTTTCCCTTAAATGAAGGATACGAAGGATCTGTTCACCAGCAAAGAACAGATCTTCGATTCAGCATATTAGTCCTGACTATAGTTGGACTCGGGATAAAGTGAGCATTAGTCCCGGGTCTAAATTTGATGGACGTCGGAGGACCTTTAGTCCCGGTGGGTAGGTCCTCCAACAGTTTAGTTCAAATTTCAAAAAAAAAACATCTTATTCAAAGTCACGTGTGCTGTGTGTAGACACGCGAGGCAATGTATGGGGTCTTAGGTTCGAGTCCCATAAGTCACAAGCGTGGGAAACATTATTTTTTTAGCCTCGAAGGATTTATAGTCCAGTACAGACAACCAGGACTAAAGGGATCCCTAATCCCCGGTTGGGCCAGGACTAAAGGCCTTTCCCAATCGAGACTGAAGCCACTTTTTCTACTAGTGTTTGATACAAGAGTTAATTGCTAGCCAGCTAAAGATTAGTTAAAATTAGCTCTAGTGCATCAAATAAGATGGCTAATAGGTAGAATAATTTTTTAGCTAAGCCTCCAACTAGCTAATCAAACTCAGGCAATTTTTAGCCCAACTAATAACTAGTCCTAGCTCATCCAAATGAAAGTGCTCCGTGTGCCCAGAATTCAAACTTCAAAGAGAGAAAAAAAAACATAAAGTTCTATTTGTCCCTTGATGATCAACTTATATGCAGATACCTTATGTGCTATGTAACCCGATGGCAGCTAAAAGAAACTCTCCATGCTTAACCACTGTATCTACAAGTGTAACGCACACCCGAGCAGCCAGATCCGCAGGAACTGTACTATGCGTTTTCCGTTTCCGAAGCGCTATTAATTAGGTTGCCATCTGAGAACGAGGAGCTGGAGACTTATCTGAGGCCCTGTTTAGTTTCCAAAAAAAATTTACAAAATTTTTTAGATTTCTCGTCACATCGAATCTTTGGACACATGCATGAAGCATTAAATATAGATAAAAAATAAAACTAATTACACAGTTTAGACGAAATGGACGATACAAATCTTTTAAGTCTAATTAGACCATGATTGGACACTAATTGTCAAATAATAACGAAATTTGCTACAGTGTCATTTTGCAAAAAATTTTGCAACTAAACATGCCCTGAAGAGCACTATGCGGTTTGCTATCTAGGGCTGGTGTTGCTCACTTGCATGGTAGAAAGTCGCCTACTAGATTTGGGGCTGGTTTAGCTACTGAAATATTTTGTGAAATGTTACTGTAGCATTTTCGTTGTTATTTGATAATTAGTGTCCAATCATAGTCTAATTAGGCTTAAAAGATTCGTCTCGTCCATTTCGTCTAAACTGTGTAATTAATTTTATTTTTTATCTATATTTAATGTTCCATACATGTGTCCAAAGATTCGATGTGACGGAGAATCTACTGTTTTTTTGTGAAATATTTTGGAACTAAATAAGGCCTTAGTTAAAAAAAAATGAGCAAAAGTGGAACATCAGCACAAGGATCGGAGCAGTAAAGATTGTTGGCTGTGTTTACTTCGGGTGTGTTCACTTTGCGAAAAGTAGGCGAAAAGTTACTGTAGCATCTTTCGTTGTTATTTGGCAAAATTTGTCCAATCATGGACTAACTAGGCTCAAAAGATTCGTCCCGACATTTACAGACAAACTATGCAATTAGTTATCTTTTTTACCTACATTTAATGCTCCATGCATGCGTCGAAAGATTTGATGTGATGGGTGGAAGAAGAAATATTTTGGGTTGGGATGGGGAAGTGAACAAGGCCTTCCTCAAAAAAGTACTGTACAAACAAAAGATTCCCCGTCACATCAAACTTGCGATACATGCATGGAGTACTAAATGTAGATAAAATAAAAAACTAATTGTACAGTTTTGTTATACTTTGCGAGACGAACGTTTTGAACCTAATTAGTCAACGGTTGGACACTATTTGTCAAATAAAACTAAAACGTGCTACAGTATTTTTTTTACGTTTTTTTACACAACTAAACACAGCCGTTGTAAAAAAAAAAAGGAGCAGTAAAGATGTGAGAGAGCAGGCAAACCTGCCGTTGCCGCGTGGCACGAGTGGCAGCAGAGAAGCGCAGCTCATCTCCGGCGGCCAGCCTTGAGGGCCCATCTCCGGTGGGGATTAGCAGCATCCAGCAGATCGGTGAGCATGGAGATGGAGAGCGGAGCGGCAGACTAGTTGGTAGGTTAGGGCTTGTTTGGTTAGAGGTGTTAAAGTTTAATAAATATTGTAGTATTTTTATCTTATTTGATAAAAAAAAGTTTTTAATTTTGGACTAATTAGGCTTAATAGATTCGTCTCGTAAATTACTCTTAATCTGTGCCGATATGCATGCAATTAGTCTACATTTAGTACTCCATATATTTGTCGTAACATTAATATGATGGAAGTTAAACTGAATGATTCAGAAACCAAACAGGGTGTGTTCAGTTCCTTCAAAATTCCAAAAAATTTACAAGATTTCCTGTCACATCGAATTTTTAGACGCATGCATAAAGCATTAAATATAGGTAAAAAAATAACTAATTACACAGTTTTAGTTGTAAATCACGAGACAAATCTTTAGAACCTAATTAGTTTATGATTGGATACTAATTGCCAAATACAAACGAAAGAGTTACTGTGCTTCTAAAAATTTTACAGACGCAGCTAAACACACCCCGAGCCTTAGGGGTGTTTGGTTGGAGGAGTTAAAGTTTAATAAATACTGTAGCACTTTCGTCTTATTTGACAAAAAGTTTCTAATCTTGGACTAATTAGGCTTAATAGATTCATCTCGTAAATTACTCCTAATCTATGCCGACATACATACAATTAATCTACATTTATTACTCCATGCATTTAAGAGAATATTAATGTAATGAGAGTTAAACTTTAACTTCTGAAACCAAACATGCCCTTATTTGAGCCGGAGCAGACGTTGACCTTCAAGGCTGAGTGCAAGTCCCCTCACCAATCCTCAGCCAACACCATAAATAACAAGTGGACAGATCGCCATCACTCCCGGCCACAGACATCACTGTGGTTCTGCACTGTGGCTCCACCTATCAGAGAGCACACACCTAGTACAATAATCCAGCTCCTTGTACGGCGGAATATGAGGCTCATCACGAGCAGCACTAGGGAACTACTAGGCGCCAAACCACGTTAAAACAATTCGGTAGGTGTTAAACAACCATCGTCCATCGACCTAATCCCTGCCCAACCGTTGGATTGCTTCCTCCTTTTCGACAATTCAGAGTGCAGTGCGTTTTTACAGCAGGGCGAATTAATGATCGTCTGGAAGCACAGCTTGCATGAGTGATCAACTAGCATGCTTGAAATTCAGTACCTGAGAGTCTGAGACGACATGCTCAATATGGATGCTTTGGACGTGATGAACCGCTCACTTAGATCTGCACTAGAAAGCAACGCGCGGAGTTACCGCGCGCCCGCATGGAGTGCCAACCATTTTGAGTTAGTTTGGTCATTCGTCTATGTTGACACGACCTGTTTGTTGCTTCTTTTTGTTTTTATGAAGGAATGCTGTATAATTTGGGGATTTGGTTACTATAGGTTTCGGTGATTGTCTATAGGTTATATGTACCACGTATAGTGCAAGTATATTATTTTGTTTGTGTATATTCATTTTAAATTTTTATATATGAGACATGACGTGCTCGCGTATGCGAATGTATAGAATATCATGTACCATATGTATTTTTTTATGTATAAGTATATACGTTAGAATTTGTATTCCGGTGCCTGAGCTTGGCTCAGGTTTAGAGTTGTAGAGATGAGTGACCATGTCGATTTGTTCACAACACAACACCAGATACCGAAGTGAACTTTGTTCAAGCTTAAGCCGTGCTACAAATATTCCTTCATCTCTAGAGACCGGGGATCACATGCAACGTCCTCGATGGTGATGTGAGCATCCCTCTCCGGCCGTCTCTCTAACACCGCGTCTACTACTACATGCTCATGCATGAAGCCATTCTCCCGGATATACATGCTCATCTCTTCGGCTGGCTTCTTGACAACAACAGGCTTAAGCTCCCAGGCTAACGTCTAACGAGAACATTTGGAAGCTGGAGGAATCATCCTACCAGAATTGCCTTGGTACTCTAGAGACCGGGGATCACATCTCTGTTTCCTGTCCTATAGTCTCCCACATTTGGGACTGCTTAGTTTTTTTTTTGGGTAGAAAGACTGCTTAGGAATTCATCTCGCCAGAGGAGAGCGACGTCGGCCATGGATGATTGGTTCTGCTCTGCACTTGCCTCATTCGGTCAGAATGGATTGCCTGCAATAGGCTGAGCTTTGAGTCTCGCAATGACTCCTTGAAAGAGGTCATGTGTGATATTATCAGGGATGCGGAAAGCTGAACATCAAGGCAACAAAGGAACTGTTTGAGTTTCTTTTGAGGAAAATATCCAAAGGAATATTGTCATCCCAGTGCGCCGGGCACCAAAACAGTGACACATGAGAGTGACTGAGCGAGAGTACGAGAGAGCTCAGTGACATCGCCTGATCCGAAATTTCGGAACGCGGCAACGTATGGCCTTGTTTAGATTAAAAAAAAACTTTTCACCCAAAATTATCGCATCGAATCTTGCAGTACATGCATGGAGTATTAAATATAGACGAAATAAAAAATCAATTGCACAGTTTGCGTGTAAATTGTGAGACGAACGTTCTGAGTCTAATTAGTCCATGATTTGACATTAAAGTGCTATAGTAACAAATGTGCTAATGACGGATGAATTAGGCTTAATAAATTCGTTTCGCGGTTTCCAGGCAAGCTATGTAATTAGTTTTTTTTATTAATATCCGAAAACCTCTTCCAACATCGCACGGAACATCCGATGTAACATTTTCATCAAAAACTTTTCGTATCTAAACAAGGCACTTACTGACCAAATCAACACTGTGCCGATCGGTCTACAGTATATTTTTCTCACCTAAAAAATTTTCACCCGTCACATCGAATGTTTAAACATATGCATGAAGTACTAAATGTAGACGAAAAAACTAATTACACAGTTTGGTTGGAAACCACGAGACGAATCTTTTAAGCCTAATTAGTCCATAGCCTTAAGTGCTACAGTAACACACATGTGCTATGACGGCTTAATTAGGCTTAATAAATTCGTCTTGCGGTTTCCAGACGAGTTATGTAATTAGTTTTTTTATTAGTATCCGAAAACCCCTTTCGACATTACATAAAACATCCGATGTGACATCTAAAAACTTTTCACATATCAACTAAGGCCTTGTTTAAATTGTAACTTTTTGCAATTCAGACTACTGTAGCACTTTCGTTTGTATTTGACAATTAGTGTCCAATCATAGACTAATTAGGCTTAAAAGATTTGTCTCGCAAATTATAGACAAACTGTGTAATTAATTATTTTTTTTATCTATGTTTAGTGTTCCATGCATACGTCTAAAGATTGATACGACAAAGAGAGCGTAAAAATTTGGAATTAGGAAGGTACTACGTAACTGAACAAGGCGTAAACACCCCCAGCAGCCTTTGTTGCTAGGGGAAAGGATGCGTGCCGGGCTGCCGGCCGGTCAGCGTCAGGGCAACTGGCTTGGACGTTAGAACGTGTGGAAACATCAGGACCACACAGGGACAAAGAGGTGGACGAAAAGAAAGGACAGGTTCTCCCGTCGACCGTGGGTGACGAGCGAGGCTGCAGATAAGGCCGTCACCGAATCTGACGTGGGTCCTACATTTTTGCAGGACGAAATAAAAGCTGTGTTTAGTTGCATTAAAAAGTACACTATGTAAAAAAATTCTCTGTTACATCAAACTTGCGATACATGTATGGAGTAATAAATGTGGATAAAATCGAAAACTAATTGCACAGTTTGGTTGTACTTTGCGAGACGAACGTTTTGAGCCTAATTAGTCAACGGTTGGACAATTATTACCAAATACAAACGAAATGCTATAGTGTCACTACAGTGAATTTTGACACTCTAAATTTGAGCAACTGGCTTGGACGTTAGAACGTGTGGAAACATCAGGACCACACAGGGATAAAGAGGTGGACGAAAAGAAAGGACAGGTTCTCCCGTCGACCGTGGGTGACGAGCGAGGCTGCAGATAAGGCCGTCACCGAATCTGACGTGGGTAGTACATTTTTGCAGGACGAAATAAAAGCTGTGTTTAGTTGCATTGAAAAGTGCACTGTGCAAAAAAAAATCTTCGTCACATCAAACTTGTGATATATGTATGGAGTAATAAATGTGGATAAAATCAAAAACTAATTGCACAGTTTGGTTGTACTTTGCGAGACGAACGTTTTCAGTCTAATTAGTCAACGGTTGGACAATTATTACCAAATACAAACGAAATGCTATAGTGTCACTACAGTGAATTTTGGCAACTCTAAATTTGAGAACTAAAGTTGCTTGACCTGCTGCTTGCTTGGACTTGGAGAGAGTCCAAGCTAAAGTGAGTTCTTCTTCTTCTTTTTTCTTTGCAAATGCTGTAGAAACTTGAACATATAAATCTTTTGTGAAACTGGAAACGAAGCTCTGAATAAGCCAAATAAACTATGAACGCATCGTAATTAAACTCGGATAAATGTTATTCTGCAGCATAATCTTCTGCTGATGAACTGATAGGGACATGATGACATGGAGCACTAGATGATGTTATGTATGGTAAAGGCAGCATCGACTAGAAAGCAAAGTTAGTAGTGCTGCAAGCTCCTAGAGGTGTTTGCTGGACTGGATCATCACATGCTAAAGCATATATATGTTCATGTTCAGCAAAAAATTGTAGGCACAGCAAATATTTCGTTCTTGTGGGATTAGCCAGTTGAATTGGATGACACTGGCAGTATAGCACTTAGCACAAGAGTACAAGGACAAGGGCCGCCGAATCGTGGACTAATGAGTGTAACAAGTGTTCCAGCCAGACGGTCTCTGTCCTTTTCGTCAAATCAAAAAGAAAGAAAGGGAAATGGCAAAGGACAAAGCTAGAATATCCGAATTCGGTGTGGCAACGTCGGCGACCAACGGCCAGCCGCATGTCCTTTTTACAGGTCGATCGTCTTCGGCGAGTCGTCCAAGAGCCGAGACGATGAATCCGCCGTTAGCTTCGCTTGTGGCACAGTTTCGGGCTTTCGGTGTTGGTTTGGTTGATCTTCAGCTGAGGATGGAAAGAGGAATGCTGGAGCTGGACCACGCCCATCACCTGTCCGAGTCTCGGCGCTTTGGAGATCATGTGTGGATGCTGGCCGTCTCCCACACGCCGGCCCTGAGGCCTGACCACGAGCGCGGCGAAAGGCTTCATCTGTGGCCGGCCGCCCCCGACACGTCTTTGCGTAGTACCAGACGACGCCAGTGACTGTGACCGGCGATTGTGGGTTTCGGGCCTTTTGACGACGCTTCATTCATGGGATAAGCAGGCAAGCAAATTAAGGCTGTGTTTAGATCCAAAATTTGGATAGCCAAAATACACTGTAGCATTTCGTTTGTATTTGGTAATAATTGTCTAATCATTGACTAATTAGGCTCAAAATGTTCGTCTCGTAAAGTACAACCAAACTGTGCAATTAGTTTTTGATTTTATCCACATTTAGTACTCCATATATGTATCGCAAGTTTGATGTGACGGGGAATCTTATTTTGCATAGTGCACTTTTCAGTGCATCTAAACACAGCCTAAAACGAGGCTTTGGAAACTCTATGGTAATCGATTTTACATATGAGGCTGTGTTCACTTGGCATGCGAACCCAAAATATTTCCTCTTCCACCCATCATATCGAATCTTTGAACACATGCATGGAGCATTAAATGTAGGTAAAAAAATAACTAAGTTCGAGACGAATCTTTTGAGTCTAATTAATCCATGGTTGGACAAATTTTACCAAATAACAACGAAAAGTGTTACAGTAACTTTTCACCCAAATTTTCTCAACTAAACACACCCTGAGATTCGATATATATCATCCTGATTTCGGAACGGGTAGGAGTACTCACTGGCTGCTGTCAGGTGTGGATGGAATTTACAATGGTCAGGCTATATGGCTGTGGCACAGTCGAGAGTCGAGACACGCCAGTCGCCACTGACTGACTGTGACTGGAGATTGTATTTCCGGCCTTTTGACGACGCTTCATCGGATAAGCAGGCAACGAAATTAAACACAAGGCTTTGAAAACTCTATGACCATCAATTTTACACATGACATGAGATTCTCTATCATCCTGATTTCAGAACGGGGCCAGCCGGAACGACGCCGATGTTGATGGCTGTGGCCCTCACAGTTGGACGTCAAAGACTGGCTTTCATATACTCCGTACTCACTAGCTGCTGTCAGGTCTGGATGGAATTTGACTAGGGGTGTGTTTAGTGCCCTCGTAAAATTTTTAGAATCATAGTAACTCTTTCGTTTGTATTTGACAATTAGTGTCTAATCATATACTAATTAGGTTCTAAAGATTCATCTCGTGATTTATAACCAAACTGTGTGATTAGTTATTTTTTTATCTATATTTAATGCTCCATGCATGTGTTCAAAGATTTGATGTGACGAGTAATCTTGTAAAAATTTTGGAATTTTGAAGGAACTAAACGCACCCCTACGGGAGTAGCGGTGACCGGTGAACTGGTGGCTCGTTTTTTTTTAATGAACCAATGCAATACAACTGCAGTGGCCTTTTGCCTTAAAAAAGGTGTATTTCCCCGAATCCCGATAGGCTGATTGATGATTAGATTAGATAGAGTACGTCGCCCGGCATAGAATAGTCCCCGCACCGCACACAACCATCACAGGCTGCGAATCGACACGACGGGGAAGAGCTTCTAGGGACTGACTGTTAAGTCTGCCCCAATCGGTGGGCTACATGTCTCGTCTCTTTTGATGCATTCAAATGGAACGAAGATTTGACGTACTCCATCGTAAATGGAGGCACGGAGATCCTCCTCGTCTTTTGCGTGCTGGAGCTTCTGGGTAACACGAAACAAAGAAAAATTCAAGGGATTTTGGTCCTCGAAATCCACCACTGAGAACATGCATATTGTCGTTTTCATAGTTCCATGCTTGTTCAAGTAGAATGGCCAAACAGAAATCCACCCAAAATGTCCCAACATGCCCACATACACACAAGCCACCTGTAACAATGCTTGTCATGCTATAAGCTGTCCGACTAGGATAGCTTTACAAACTGTAATTGGTGACAAATTCACCGACATTGCAGCAGTATGCTGCTAATAAAGTTTGCTTTTCATAAAAAAACTACTGGACACCACGTGAACGCCGACGTCGCACGAACATCGACAGCCGCCTTCCTCTTCCGGGTCGGCGCCGGCGCGCACGCGCACGGCGCACGACACAGACATCAAATCAACAGAGCACGGTCATGGGTCCTTGGCGCCGTCGGGCCCGCTCTCGAGCGGGGCATACGTGGTGAGGACGAGGCAGCAGAGGAGGGCGAAGGCGACGACAACGGCTAGGTACGGCGCCAGCCTCGTCAGCTTGCCGTCGACGCGCCGGGTGTCCGCGGCAGAAGCAGGGGCAGCGCCGCAGCCACCAGCGCCGGCGGCATTACGCGCCTTTCGGGTGAAGCGGGCAAGAAGCATGGTGCCGACGACCGCTGCAACGCCGGTGAAGCTTGCTACCTGGGTCATGCTGCCGAAGCGCCCCGCCCCCGTGGACCTCGAAGCAGCGGCGGCGGCGGCGGCGCCGTGCGACTGCGAGTGATCCTCCTCGCGGAAGACGCGAAGCAGAGGCCTGGCGCAGGGGAGGACGGCGACGGCGGTGGCAAGGGCCGCGATAACAGGGCTCTTCCTGGCGACGTCGGCAACAAGGTCGAGCAGGCCGAGGCCTCCGGCGCCGGACGCGACGAGGAGGCACGCGGAGACGAGGAAGGCGACGCCGAGGGACACGACGAGGGTCACCTGCGCGAAGCGGTCCGTGTGCGGCGGCTCGCTCGGCGCGTCACCTCCAGCGCGCGCCTTGCGGACGAAGCGCGCCAGCAGCATGGCGCCGAGGGCTTGGGCGGTGACCGCGGCCATGGCGAAGATGCAGATGGCGATGTCGGTTAGAGGGCTCCGCCTCCCCGCGATGTCGAGGAGGTCGCGGAGCGCATCGGGGAATCCCAACGCCCCGGCGCCAAGAGCCAGGATGATGATCCTCGGAACAGGGCTCGACGCCATGTGGATGTGGATCAGGATCACTGGATCACCCTCTCCTCTCCGCTCTCCCTGTCTGTCTCGACTTCCTTCCCGCCCTGCCGTGACTGACTGTGACCTTTATAGCAAGCGGCGCGATGATTGATGGGTTCATTGCGTCATGGTCTCGACTGGCTAATCTGAACACGCCGGGAGTGGTGAGCTCGCTCACACTAGCGGTCTACTACTAGCTGTCTACTAGGAGCCGGTTTAGTTGAAAAAAAAAATCTGTAAAACGATACGGCAGCACGTTTCGTTGTTATTTGATAATTAGTGTCTAATCATGGTCTAATTAGACTTAAAAGATTCATCTCGTCCATTTTCGTCTAAACTGTGTAATAAGTTTTATTTTTTATCTATATTTAATGCTTCATGTCCAAAGATTCGATGTGACGAGGAATCTAAAAAATTTTGCAAAATTTTTTTAGGAACTCAACAGTGCCTAGAAGCAGTATGCCCGAAAGCTTTCACTCTAGAGTCTAGAAGGCCTTTGAATGTCAGGCCTTGTTCACTTCCCCATCCTAACCCAAAATATTTCCTCTGTCACTCGTCACATCGAATCTTTGACGCATGTATGGAGTATTAAATGTAGGTAAAAAAGATAACTAATTGCATAGTTTGTCTGTAAATGTTGGGACGAATCTTTTGAGCCTAGTTAGTCCATGATTGGACAAATTTTATCAAATAACAACGAAAGATGCTACAGTAACTTTTTTAAAAAATTTAAAAATTTAAAAATTTAAAAATTTAAAATTAAATTTTGGGATAATAAATGACTTCAAATAAAAAACTTTTCAAATACAAAGTTGTAGATAATATTTAGAACTATAACTTTCATATAGACCATTTCAATATCCAAGATTATTTGATAATTTTGAATTTTAAATTTCAAAATCTGTAAACTTACAATTAAATTTTGGGATAATAAACGACTTCAAATAAAAAACTTTTCAACTATAAAGTTGTAGATAATATCGAGAACTATAACTTTCATATAGACCATATCAATATCCAAGATTGTTTGATAATTTGAAATTTGAAATTTCAAAATCTATAAACATACAACAATATTTTGGGACTCTAAACAGTTTTAATTCAAAAACTTTTCAACTACAAAGTTGTAGATCGCGTCGAGGGCTACAATTTTGATATAAAGTTTGTCCTCATTTGAGTTCATATGAAAAAGTTATGAATTATTGTTTGATATCAAGTTTTTAAATCGCTCAGTTTGGACCCAGATGAGATCCAAAACCAAGTTTAGGGACCGGGATGACACAACTGAACAAGTTTGAGGACCTAAACGGTCGATTTGCAAGTTTAGGGACCGGGATGACACAGCCGAATAAGTTTAGGGACCGAGATGACATAGATGAACAAGTTTAAGGACCTAAATGGTCGATTTGCGAGTTTAGGGACCGGGATGACACAACCGCGTAAGTTTAGGGACCGCTAGTGCACTTTACTCTTGAGAGAACTTCAGATTGCCTTTAGCAGCCTTCGTTGCTAGAAAGTATGGGTGCCGGGCTGCCGGTCAGCGTCAGCCGTGAGGACAACTGGCTTGGACGTTAGGACGTCTGGAAACATCAGGAATTCAGGACCACAGGGACAAAGAGGTGGACGAAATTATGAAAAGAAAAAAGGACAGGTTTTCCCGTCGACCGTGAGTGACAAGCGAGGCTGTAGATAAGGCCGTCATCGAATCTGACGGGGGTAGTACATCTCTGCAGGACGAAATAAAGTTGATTGAGGTAGTGTTTAGATGGTGTAAAAGTTGGTGTAAAATTCCTGTAGCACTTTTCGTTGTTATTTGGTAAAATTTATCCAATCATGGACTAACTAGGCTCAAAAGATTCGTCTCGACATTTACAGATAAAACTGTGTAATTAGTTATTTTTTACCTACATTTAATACTCCATACATACGTCTAAAGATTCGATGTGACGGAGAATCTTGTAAAATTTTTGGAAGTTTGAAGGGAGGAGAGAGTCCAAGCTAAGGCTGTGTGGAGTACTTCTCAAAAAACACTAGGTAAAAAGAAGATTTTCCGTCACATCAAACTTGCGATATATATATATGGAGTATTAAATGTAGATGAAATAAAAAACTAATTACACAGTTTGGTTGTACTTTGCGAGACGAACGTTTTGAGCCTAATTAGTCAACGGTTGGACAATTATTACCAAATACAAACGAAATGTTATAGTGTCGGTTGGACAATTATTACCAAAAACAAGCGAAATGCTACAGTATCGCTACAGTAAATTTTATCGCTTTAAATTTGGTGAACTAAACACAGCCTAAAGTGAGTTCTTTTTTGCAAATGGTGTAGAAACTTGAACATATAAATCTTTTGTGAAACTGGAAACGAAGCTCTGAATAAGCCAAATAAACTAGGAGCATCGTGATTAAACTCGGACAAATATTATTCTGCAGCATAATCTTGTGCTGATGAACTGATAGGGACATGGTGGCATGGAGGACAAGATGATGTTATGTATGGTAAAGGCAGCGTCGACTAGAAAGCGATGTTAGTAGTGCTGCAAGCTCCTAGAGGTGTTTGCTGGACTGGATCATCACATGCTAAAGCATATATATATTCATGTTCAGCAAAAAAAATTGTAGGCACAGCAAATATTTCGTTCTTGTGGGATTAGCCAGTTGAATTGGATGACACTGGCAGTATAGCACTTAGCACAAGAGTACAAGGACAAGGGCCGCCGAGTCGTGGACTAATGAGTGTAACAAGTGTTCCAGACGGTCTCTGTCCTTTTCGTCAAATCAAAAAGAAAGAAAGGGAAAAGGCAAAGGACAAAGCTAGAATATCCGAATTCGGTGTGGCAACGTCGGCGACCAACGGCCAGCCGGATGTCCTTTTTACAGGTCGATCGGCTTTCGGCGAGTCGTCGAAGAGCCGAGACGATGAATCCGCCGTTAGCGAACCAACTGTTTCGGGCTTTCGGTGTTGGTTTGGTTTTCTGATCTTCAGCTGAGGATGGAAAGAGGAATGCTGGAGCTGGACCACGCCCATCACCTGTCCGAGTCTCGGCGCTTTGGAGATCGATCATGTGCGGATGCTGGGCCGTCTCCCACACGCCAGCCCTGAGGCCTGACCACGAGCGCGGCGAAAGGCTTCATCTGTGGCCGGCCGCCCCCGACACGTTTTTGCGTAGTACCAGACGACGCCAGTGACTGTGACCGGCGATTGTGTGTTTCCGGCCTTTTGAGGACGCTTCATTCATCGGATAAGCAGGCAAGGAAATTAAAACAAGGCTTTGAAAACTCTGGCCATCAATTTTACACTTGAGATTCTCTATCATCCTGATCTCGGAACGGGGCCAGCCGGCCGGAACGACGCCGATGTTGATGGCCGTGGCCCTCACAGTTGGACGTCAAAGACTGGCTTTCATATACTCCGTACTCCGCTAGCTGCTGTCAGGTGTGGATGGAATTTGACTAGGGGTGTAGTGGTGAAGAATTTTTTTATTTTTAGTCCAAATTTGAAACAAATTTTAAATTTAACCCGCGTTTGAAAATTTTTTTAAATCTAACCCGTTTGGCCCCGCCACTATGCATGACGGGGCAAATGCACTGAACCCCGCCATGCATGGTGGCGGGGTACAGGTCCCACGTGGCGGGAGACGTGGCATGCCACTCGGGTGTACCCCGCCGTGATGCGTGGCGGGGTATGACAAACCCGCCACCCATCATGGCGGGTTACACCCCGCCACCCATCATGGCGGGGCACGGCCTAAATAAAAGCTGTTGGAACGTTGTAAGCTCGCCCTTGGACACACACTCATTGAAGTCCGTCGGAGATCTTGCCATGGTTAGAAGATAAAAAAAGACAACACCAAAGTATTATCCCTATCAACTAAAAGGAAACAAGTGGCGGTGGTGGTAGTGAAAGTGGAATGCAAAATCACAAACGGCTTACCACCGTCCTGCCTGTATTCTTACCAACGCCAAACAGAAGCCAAAACCAAAGTGGCAAAGTAATCTGTTGTTGAGCGTGTGTACAGTTGCAATCCGGATCCAAAGTACAAATCAGAGCTGCTGGCTAAGACGTGTCGAGACGTAGCGCAACAAGGTGAAAGCAAAGGACGATGGAAAGAACTCACAGAACAAGCAAATAACCCGAATTTTTCCTTTTTCTGAATTTTTCCCGGAATTTCCCAAAAGGCACTAGTAGGAATCAAACTTTTTTATTTTTTTGCTATTTTTTTTATATTTTTATCTGAACAAGGATCACAAAAGATGCCACCACAAAAATTGGCACCTACAACTGAGGTGGGATGTGGTCTACAGAAATACAGCAAGTTCTCTGAAAAGCGTGCAAAAACATTGACAATTTTTTTTCTTTATTTTCCTGATTTTTTTTGGCAATTTTGATGAAACCAAACAGGGCGAAGCCGAGTTTGGGTCGGCCTCAAATGGTGTCAAGAAGCTGCTCAAAAAATTTCAGATTTTTCTGATAAACGAGCGAAAAGTTATGCCTGTTTTACCGAAGGTATCTCAAGTTATGTTTTTCGGAAGGCACAATACGGCAGTTAGGGCAAAACGTCCCTAAACTCCAACACCGATCACAAGATGGTTTCTGTGACTAACAACAATATGTATTCGCACCGATCACAAGATGGTTCCTGTGACTAACAACAGTAGGTATTCGCCTGATGATGTAAGGAGGGTTGCGATGCAGGCAAAATAAGAGCGGCTGACAACCTATCTAGGGTTTGCGCGGTGGCGAGAAGTTACACAATGGCCAAAAACAAGAAGTGCCCGGGCTTTTAAATGGGCGAGGTTGTACCCCGCCATGATTCATTGCGGGTTAGAGGTACCCAGCCATGCATCATGGCGGGTTACTCCTTTCCACGCTGGCCTACAGCGTGCCGCGTGGGACCAGCACCCCGCCACCATGCATGGCGGGGTTCAGTGCATTTGCCCCGCCATGCATGGTGGCGGGGCCAAACGGGTTAGATTTAATTTTTTTTTCAAATGCAGGTTAAATTTAAAATTTGATTCAAATTTGGGCTAAAAATAAAAAAAATTCCGTGGTGAACTGGTGGTGGCTCGTTTTTTTAATGAACCAATGCAATGCAACTAGGGATGAAAACGGGTCGGATACGAACGGATATCACCGATATTACATTTGTTTTTATATTTCTGGTCGGATTCGGATTCGAATACGGACAGTATCAGTCATGCCGGATATGATACAATTTGATGTTGACATAATAAATATGCGATTTGAGTATTCGGATACGAATATGGTATCGGATGTTGAATATTCGAATTTGGATACGGACAGATCTGAACCCCTATAGACGAATTCGGTCTCGAATACGGTGTGAAAAATATCCATACTGTTTTTCGTCCCTAAATGCAACTGCAGTGGCCTTTTGCCTTAAAAAGGTGTATTTCCTCGAATCCCGATAGGCTGATTGATGATTAGGGCCAGTTTGGTTTGGGTGTTAAAGTTTAACAAACACTGTAGCACTTTCATCTTATTTGACAAAAAGTTTTCAATCTTGGACTAATTAGGCTTAATAGATTCGTCTCGTAAATTACTTCTAATCTGTGCCGACATGCATGCAATTAGTCTACATTTAGTACTCCATGCATTTGAGGAAACATTGATAAGATGGGAGTTAAACTTTAACACACCCAAACTAAACGGGGCTAGATTAGATAGAGTATGTCGCCCGGCATAGAATAGTCCCCGCACTGCACACAACCATCACAGACTGCGAATCCACACGACGGGGAAGAGCTTCTAGGGACTGACTGTTAAGTTTGCCCCAATCGGTGGGCTACACGTCTCGTCTCTTTTTTTTTAAGGCAAAACCGTGGGGAGTTCCCCACAGCAGTCATTTTATAAAATTTATATAGTACAGAACATATTTACAACTGGAATTAACTATATGCATCTAACCAAAAGCAAAAGGTTGATCTTAGATTGGAAACTCTTTCATTTTTGAAGTTCGCAAATCAAATGTTGACGTTGACTTGCCATTGTTGAAAACTCTTTCATTTCTTATCTTCCATATCTCCCACGCAACAATGGTGATTACTTCCATGAAAAAGGGTATGTTTTGTTGTTGCCTGGCGTGATATAGACTGAGGCTTGTGATCCAATACATTCCTATCTTCTCCTAGCATCTCTTGGCGAAAGGGCAGTTAAAAAAAGAGGTGGTCCAGATCCTCCTCTGTCCCCGCCGGGCAAAGCACACAGTGCTCATCATCATCTTCATCAGACAAGTTCCTCCTTCTGAGTCTCTTTTGATTGATGCATTCAAATGGAACGAAGATTTGACGTGATGAGCTGATTACTCCATCGTAAGTGGAGGCACGGAGATCCTCCTCGTCTTTTGCGTGCTGGAGCTTCTGGGTAACAGGAAACAAAGAAAAATTCATAGTTCCATGCTTGTTCAAGTAGAATGGCCAAACAGAAATCCACCCAAAATGTCCCAGCATGCCCACATACACACAAGTCACCTGTAACAATGCTTGTCATGCTATAAGCTGTCCTACTAGGATAGCTTTACAAACTGTAATTGGTGCCAAATTCACCGACATTGCAGCAGTATGCTGCTAATAAAGTTTGCTTTTCATAAAAAAAAACTACTGGACACCACGTGAACGCCGACGTTGCACGAACATCGACAGCCGCCTTCCTCTTCCGGGTCGGCGCCGGCGCGCACGCGCACGACACAGACATCAAATCAAGCAGAGCATGGTCGTGGGTCCTTGGCGCCGTCGGGCCCAGTCTCGAGCGGCGCATACGTGGTGAGGACGATGCAGCAGATGAGGGCGACGAAGGAGACGACGGCCAGGTACGGCGCCAGCGTCGTCAGCTTGCCGCCGACGCGCCGCGTGTCCGCGGCAGGGGTAGGGGCAGCGCGGCCACCTGCGCCGGCGGCATTACTCGCCTTTCGGGTGAAGAGGGCAAGAAGCATGGTGCCGACGACCGCGGCCACGCCGGTGAAGCTTGCTACCTGGGTCATGTTGCCGAAGCGCCCCGTCCCCGTGGACCTCGAAGAAGCGGCGGCGGCGGCGGCGTCGTGCGACTGCGAGTGATCCTCCTCGCGGAAGACGCGGAGCAGAGGCCTCGCGCAGGGGAGGACGGCGGCGCCGGTGGCAAGGGCCGCGATAACAGGCCTCTTCCTGGCGACGTCGGCAACAAGGTGGAGCAGGCCGATGCCACCGGCGCCGGACGCGACGAGGAGGCACGCGGAGACGAGGAAGGCGACGCCGAGGGACACGACCAGGGTCACCTGCGCGAATCGGTCCGTGCGCGGCGCCGGCGCCGGCGGCGCGCCGAGCGCGTGTGCGTCGTCGCCTCCGGCGCGCGCTGCCTTGCGAACGAAGCGCGCCAGCAGCATGGCGCCGAGGGCCTGGGCGGTGACCACGGCCATGACGAAGACGCAGATGGCGATGTCGGTTAGGGGGCTCCGCCGCCCCGCGATGTCGAGGAGGACGCGGAGCGCGTCGGGGAATCCTAACGCCCCAGCGCCAAGAGCCAAGACGATGATCCTCGGAACAAGGCTCGCCGCCATGTGGATGTGGATCAGGATCACCCTCTCCTCTCCGCTCTCCCTGTCTGTCTCGACTAGTCGACTTCCTTCCCGCCCTGCCGTTACTCTGTCTGTGACCTTTATAGGAAGCGGCGCGACCTTTTTTTTTAATTATTTTTTTAAGCTAGATTTTATAAAATGAATCCAGGGCTTGACGTCATCCACGCTGGCGCCAAGATAACACAGCTTGGCGCCGTTGGCGTTGGCGCCAAACCCCTATGGCCTATGCCACTTGGCCGACGACGTGGAGCTGGCGGTGACGTGACAGCCACCTTGACGCCAAGCTTGGCACCGTCATCATTGGCGTCAAGCCTGGCGCCATGGATCTTAGCGTCGAGTTGTTGGAATTTGTTAAGTCTATAAATTTACCAAGAGATGGACATGTTGGAATTTTACAATGACATTGACAAATTTGAGATTATCATCAGACCAAATCCTAACATATAGTAAAAAATCATAAGCTCAGCTAAGTCTGATTTTTTTATCATAGCTAAGTCTAAAATTGACGAGACTTGTTTTGTTGTCATCTCCTCAGAGAGTATTCCAACTCGTAGTAATGTATTAAATTGATTACAAATTTTAAATATCCAAGTCCAAAACATGAAGCCCTTTTTCAATATCCAAGTCATGGTAAAATTTTAAATTTGTCAATGTCCAAATCATAGCAAAAATCTAGACTTAGCTATAAATTTGGATTTTTGCTACAGCTTGGATATGTTAGAATACCAACTACTATGAGATAGACATATGAAAAAATGATTTTTTTACCATGACTTGGACATTTACAAATTTGAATATTTACCATAACTTGGATATTGAGAAATGTGGCTAACTCTAGAGTTTTTATAGTGACTTTCTGTTTGATCACATAGAACAACCTAGAAATATTTAGGATAAAAAATTATGGCGTCAGACTTTGCGCCAATGATGACGACGCCAAGCTTGGCGTCAATGGTGACGGCGCCAAGGTGGCTGCCACGTCACCGTCAACTCGACGTTGTCGGCCATGTGGTATGAGGGCTTGGCGCCAACGCCAACGGCGCCAAGCTATGTTATTTTGGCGCAAGCGTAGATGGCGCCAAATGCTGGGTCTATTTTCTAAAATCTTTCCATCAGGAGCATATTTGAGAAAATCTTTCAAAACAAAGGGGCTTAAAAAAAAGACGGGCGGCGCGATGATTGACGGGTTCAGACTACCCGCACTCCATGGACCTCTATATTCATCCTCTATACGTCATAGTCGGCAAGATTCTCTCCTCTATACTCAATTCTCCCGCACCCATCCATCCTCTATATCATCCTCTATCCACTCTGTCCACTGTGGGACCCACGTGTCACTTTATCTAAATATATCCATGTGTGATCTAGTTTTGAAGGATTTATTGAGACGAATTTAATGGTGAAATCGAAATTTAATTTGGATTTTTGGTTTGTGAGTTATATTATTTTTTTCCTTTGTTTAGCTAGTGGGGCCTGTCACTATAGAGTATAGAGTAAGCACAGTACCACTCTAAATATAGAGTGAGAGAAAGAATAGAGTATCGTTTTAGAGTACTCAGTGCAACAGTTTTTACTCTATATTCATACTCTAAAGTTTTAGAGTATCGTTTGAGAGTACCCACTGCGGTCAGTCTTGCGCCGTGGTCTCGACTGGCTATAATCTGAACACGCCGTGGGTGGGAGTGGTGAGACTACCCGCACTCATGGACCTCTATATTCATCCTCTATACGTCCTAGTCAGCAAGATTCTCTTCTCTATACTCAATTCTCCCGCACCCATCCATCCTCTATATCATCCTCTATCCACTCTATTCACTGTGGGACCCACTTGTCACTTTATCTAAATATATCCATGTGTGATCTAGTTTTGAAGGATTTATTGAGATGAATTTAATAGTGAAATCGAAATTTAATTTGGATTTTTGGTTTGTGAGTTATAGCATTTTTTTTCTTTGTTTAGCTAGTGGGGTCCGCCACTGTAGAGTATAGAGTAAGCACAGTACTACTCTAAATATAGAGTAAGAGAAATGATAGAGTATCGTTTTAGAGTACCCAGTGCAGCAGTTTTTACTCTATATTCATACTCTAAAGCTTTAGAGTATCGTTTTAGAGTAACCGCTGCGGGTAGTCTGAGCTCGCTCACACCAGCAGTCAGTCTACTACTAGCTGTCTACTAGGACAGTAGGGCGTGGGCACGTGGCGAGTGCTGATTCGTGAACGCAAAGTCAAGAAATACTACCTGTGCCCGAAAGCTTTCGCTCTAGAGTCTAGAAGGCCTTTGAATGTCACCTAAAACGTTGGACTGACTCCACGTGCGTGATCCCAATTCTCATGTGGCCACTGCTCGCGGATAAGGGAGGCGACAGGATGAGGATGCCAATGCCGTGACTGAGTCGCCGTATTATTGTGGTATATACTCCGTATACGATATTTGTTGCTCGTGCTCGTGCGTGCTACCTCTGACTCCATTGGTCTCCAAAGCTTCCCTCCGTCACGCAAATCTGCAATCAGGTCGGCCGTGCCGATGACCGGTTGCAGCGCTTCTGGAACCTGCACTTCGATCGTCACAGCGCCTTGTGTGCACAGATGAGGTTAAGCAGACACGGTTCCGGTTTCGTCCATGGGGTGGGCCGGTGGGGCTACCTTTGCCGGGTAGGTCAAAGGAAACAGATTTAAATACGCAATCTCAGCCGGACCGAGGAGAAGAGCCTGAGAGTCTAGACGAGTGAGGGACGAGCAGCAGCAGTAGCACTGACCACAACTTTAATTTTCTTGAGGAAAGACCATAGCTCTGGCTGTTTCAGCCTTTGAAGTGGAGTAAGGCCCTGTTTAGTTCCGAAGTCGGATGCCCCGATTCGGCACTGCGCGGGAACACTGTAGCGCGTTTTGTTTTTTAGTGTAAAAAATTGTTCAAATATTGATTAATTAGACTTAAAATGTTCGTCTCACAAAGTACAACAAAACTGTGCAATTAGTTTTTGATTTCATCTACATTTAGTACTCCATGTATTTACCGGCATTTTAATGTGATGGAGAATCTCCTTTTTGCATAGTGGAATTGGGGGAGGAATTGGAAACTAAACAAGGCCTAAACCACACTTTCAACTGTTTTCGTTAAGGGGGTGTTTAGTTTCCATTCAAAAAAAATTTCACCCCATCACATCAAATGTTTAGACACATGCATGAAATACTAAATGTAGACGAAAAAAACTAATTGCACAGTTTGGTTGGAAATCACAAGACGAATCTTTTAAGCCTAATTAGTCCATGATTAGCCTTAAGTGCTACAGTAACACATGTGCTAATGATGTCTTAATTAGGCTTACTAAATTCGTCTCGCGGTTTCCAAGCGAGTCATGTAATTAGTTTTTTAATTAGTATCCGAAAACTCCTTCCAACATCCTATGAAATATCCGATATGACACCCCAAAACTTTTTACCTCCCAACTAAACACCCCCTAAGGATGTGCCACGCTTTTCATTGTTGGTGGTAAACCAATGACAGCAGCAGCAGATGCCCATCTCTTCTCTTTAGAATGTCTGTAAACTGGAGCAGCACTAGCTTTATAGCCTTCACGTAGGTTGAGTGCCGATTACTTTTTTTTCCAGACACAGTTACAACGGTGTTGGGACACATATATATGAGCCACGGAGGCCGGCCTACACTCTAACCGAAGATACTAACAAAGTTGTGAGAAATATGTGGCAGAATCGTCCGATTTAACATGTTTTCACGGCACTTATCTTTCACTAGACACTAAGTGCCCTGAGAGTGAGCTAACCCAAGCGATTCCGTCGAGCACACCCAACGGAAGAACTCGAACCATCCACATTTTTCACCCGGGATCCAATAATGAGTACAAACTTACAACACTTAGTCCATTTCATACAACCTAGAGTCTCAGAAATCAATTATTACAATATCAGAGTTCAGAGTGCGATAAAATAAACAGCGGAAATAAAAGAAACATCTAGCGGAGTGAAATGAGAATCCGTCTGTGCCCACCAGAAGAATCCTCCACACAAGGCCCATCTGCTCAAGGTGCACCTGCAATAGGGGTAAAATAAACCCTAAGTACACAGTGCACTCGTAAGACTTAACCGACTGGGAAATATATCTCCCGACTCTCAAGGATTAGATAGGCTTTATGGCTTGTGGGTTTCTTATTTACGGAAAGCAGCACTAAGAGTGTGTCCTTAATTCCTTACTTTAAGTAGCCGTATTTTTATTTATTATCCAACCTTCTATATAAGCACCTAGTCTATAATCAAGCAGGGTTGAGCAATCAGAACCATTTCTTCATCTTTCAACTGTCATTTCTTACTACAGTGCCAGAGCGTAGTCAAGCCGTACCGTCACGTAGAAACGGTGATTCGCGAATCAATGTGCCCAGCTGGGTACCCCGAAAAACACACGCTTCACTTGCACCCCAGGTACAACGAGACCAACCCGTTCCACTCCTGTCACGGGTTGCAGGTCCCTGTTCAAACTTGGACTCCAAACCCCCACACTTGAGGCCCGGCCTCAATGCGGTGCTTAGATCTCCACCTATCCCCGCCTCTAATCAGTCGGTCCAGAAAGAGCCGGAGCCCATGACAAGAGAGTAACAAGCCTTCCCGCTCCTATAAGCAAGTATGTGCTCGGGATAATAAGTTTGTGACTTCACCAGGGTCCATGCAACGAACGGTCCTTAATTGACACGGACAGGAAAACAGTGCAACCCAGCTATGCCCCGTGGCCGCGGGACACAACTTGTTACACCCACCAATACCCATACCATATCCGTGCCCGGTCACCATTTCCTTTCCAACATTTTATCATGAATGTAAAAGTAATAGTAATAACCACCTATTGTGAGTAACGACAGGTTACTCACGCTACCGTTAAACCTAAGCAAAGCAGCTACACGATCCTGTACTAGTAAGACTCATGGGTATATATATATATATATATATATATATATATGGGTATCATAAAATTCTGCAACGTAAATGCACAACATTTAAATATATATATAATGGTTTGCAAAATAAGGATTATGCACCGGCAGGGCGGACCTAGGATTATATCCTAGGGTATGCAGCACAAAAAAATTTCATATACAATTCGGTAAAAACCATTTTCAAAACTCACAAGTAATGATAGAATTGTCGTAGTTCATAAAAAATTCACATAATATATTATCTTCTATAATATTGATGTTGGGCGAACCACAATCCAATGTCTAATCAGCGACGAATGTTCTAAATAATCTCTCTGATACACAAATAATTATTTATAAGTAATTATGTATGCAAGTTTTTTTTAGAAAAGACAGATGATTCAAGTTCAAGTCTTCACAACGTGAACAAGTTTTTTTTAGAAAAAAATAGATGATTCACAGCAATAATTACAAGCCTGATTAGCCTACGTGACATCGATTGGCCTTCAAGTCTTCATGGCGTGCCGGCGTGGGGCAGCAAGCAAACGCACACTACGGAGACTGCCGTTGTGCTGTCCGTGCGTGCACCGTGCAGCGGGGCAGGGCTGCAGGCGGCAGAACCGGGAGTCTGGGACACAAACAGGACGACGGCGAACTGCTGCTGTGGCGCTGCGGTGCTGCCCGCAGGAAGAAGATCGATCGGGATCGCTTGTGGGCTGTGGGACCTCCGCATCTTGATGATGGATCGAGTCTTGACTCTCGAGCAAAGTAGACGGTTTCCGAAGCGTCAGCCGATGATGGAGCGTCCAAGAAACAGGAGCGGCAGTCGATAGTAATTTTTTTACATATAGTACTAGACTATGACACCTGGGCCAGGTATGCCGGGGACCACCCGACATACCCCCTAGGTCTGACCCTGTGCATCGGGGCTTGCCTTGGGTTGGTGCAAGGTCAGAGGTGTTAGTCACGGACGGCTCCTAGAACTCCTCCGGCACGGAGATTTCCTCCTCGTACTCCTCGATGACTTGCTCGTAGTCCTACTCCTCCACGGCCACGTACTGGACTACCTCGTGATCTACATGCATGAAATGATAATGCGGCACTTAATACGGTAACAACAGTAACTCTTATAATAACAACAACTACTAACTAATTAGCTAACTCTAATGACTAACTTGCCAAGCCATCCACTACTCCTAATAAGCAAGAGCTAAAAGTCTAAATGTTTTCTACCAACTAGATTGCATCACTTTTTTTTGTTATCGATTCAACGTATAGTTGATTAGGAGAACTTAGCTACCACATCTAGCAAGCTATTAAAATGCTACAAAAATTACAGTAAGCATATCACATAGCCATTAAGCTACTATAAAATTTTTAGGGTTAAAGCTATCACGGTTTTGCCACAACAATTCATACAAAATTTACTATATCAACAATAATCGTTTTTGCATCAATTTAATAGACTTAGTATCACTACAGATATATATGAAATGATTCCATCAACTAATAGAGCATGAATTTACGAATCTAACAAAATTGGTTTCCTGATTTTTGGATGCTTACGTGACCTATTACAATTTCTCAAAGTTTAGTCATTCACAAGAAATAATAAGCTACTTGATTCACTTAAGAAAATGGAAAACTCAATTTGACAGCGCGGCCCAACCCTCGCCGCCACGGCCCAGCAACGCGCGGCCCGCGCGAGCACAAGGCGGCCCACGCGGACAGCCCGCACGCACGCTGTGGTGGTTTTGCGAAAATGACCTCACGCTTAAGCTAAACTCACCCGTGATCCTATGTACTGTTCTCTGAGTCACAAACCTTTCAAGAAAACCCCTCTGCTCTACCTCCTTCACAACGAGAAGGTCTCTGGGTGCCTCCCCACACTCCGGCGCGGCGCCCACCGGCACTGAGCCGCCACGCCAGCCACCTGAGACCCAACTACTCTGATTAAGGGGGCCGATACTCACCAGGCTAACAACACGGGACGATGGGCGACGATTAGGGGACCACGGGCGGACCAGCGCAGCCTCCCCACGACAGCAGCCGAACTGCAGAGCTGGCGATGATGTTCCGGTGAGCGGTGGTGCCAAAAAGGTCAGTCGGGTTAGGGTAAAAGCTTCAAGGGCTCACCGAAGTACTACCCAAGGTGGTGCGTAGGGTGGGGCGGTGGTGGTGGCGAAGCTAGCTGCGCGACCTATTAGGGGTTCGAGGCAAATGGAAATGGCTGCTGTGATGCATGGCCGAGCTCGGCCTTAAGGCCAGGCGAAACGGGGAAACTCCAATTGGAACACGGTGGAGCCAAGGTTGTGGTGCGGTGAGGTTGCTAGGCTGGCAAGCTAGAAGACGAAGTCGTGCTCGAGGGGAATTGGAAAATGGTGGCCGCTCGCGGACGAAAAGAAGCAGCGGGTCCGTGGCATGGCGACAGTGTGAGGGAGAGAGAGGAGACCTGCAAGCGATGATGATGTCGTGGTGCGGGGCGGACAAGCCGCATGCATCTCATGCGCGCAACACGACATGACACAACAACACAACAGGGGCGGCAACGAGGCATGGGCAGGCGTGATAGCTGGCAGGGCGACCACCGCGCCAGCGCCTCAGCGGCGCACAGAGGGGCAAACGCCAGGGGGGGCGGCAGCGGCTATGGCTAGCCAGAGGGGGAGTCAACGACGCGCTGTGGCTGACTACGACCAAGCCCACACGGGACCTGACCGGCAGCACGACGCGCGAACAGACCAGCACGACGCGTGGCGCCGTGCACGGTGACCGCGCACAGAGTGGGCAACAGGTGCCGATGGAACGCGTGCATGAATTTTAAAGCGCCTGCCAAAACTATCTCAGGGCATACTAAGCTCCAACCAAGAGAAATGTGGTACATCCGAGTCCCAACTAGAGCCAAAACCCGACACCACTGCCTAGCTAAATTTGCCGGAACCAACTCACGAACTTGATGACGTCAAACAGTTTTCCATTTGGAAGTTTACTCTAGTCCAAAGCTGATTTTACATCAAGTCCAAGTTCCAGGCTCATAGAAATACTATCTTTCCAACTTTCTTTTTCACAGCAAAGGTTGCATTGCAATCTCCAAAGTTTGTACTTCTATGTTTATTAACATTTTGTGTATATGTTCTATATCATTTTTGTTCAATAAAATTAGTGTTCGGACCCTAAGTGATATAACATGGCTAAAGCGTCAACTTCAATTTAACCTTTTCATTAATTATATGAAGTCGCTCAAATGGTTCTACACACTTCAAATATGCAAAAACTACAATTACATGATGCTCATGAATGTTTTGATGAGTTGTTACACGTGGTAACACCGATGGTGTTATAGCTCTACCCCCTAAAAGAAAATCTCGCTCCGAGATTTCCCATGCCTAGTGTGGGAAAAGAGGTAGGAAGTAGCTTTCAACTTAACGAATTCCCTTCAGGAGCTAGACAGGAGATGGGGATAGTGCTTCAAAATATAGCTCTCTAGTTCCCATGTTGCTTCCTCTTCCAAATGATGTTGCCACTAGACCTTGTAAAATTTCACCACATTGTTCCTGGTTACTCTCTCTTTTTCATCCAAGATTTTTGCTGGATGTTCCTCATAAGAAAGGTTCGGTTGAAGGGGAAGTCCTTCAATTTCTACTGCCTCAGTGGGAACCTGCAAACACTTTTTCAACTGGGACACATGAAAAACATTGTGGACAGCTGACAAAATATCAGGGAGCTAGATGTGATAGGCCACTAGACCACGCCGGGCCAAAATCTTATAGGGCCCAACATAGCGAGGAGCTAGTTTTCCACGGACACCAAAGCGATGTACACCTTTCTTGGGAGACACCTTGAGATACACGTAATCCCTAACTTCAAATTCCATGGGCCTCCTTCTCTTGCATAGGTTTTCTGCCGGTTCTGAGCTGCCTTTAAGTGACTCCGAATAATCCTAACCTTCTCTCTTGATTCAAGGATAAAGTTAGGCCTGAAGTAACCACGGTCTCCTACTTCAACCTAGTTGAGTGGGGTCCTGCATTTCTTGCCATAAAGGGCCTCAAATGGTGCCATATGGATGCTCTCTTGATAGCTATTATTGTAAGAAAACTCAGCTAATCTCAAACATTCATCCCACTTCTCAGGAAACGAGATAACACAAGCCCTCAACATATCCTCAAGCACTTGATTTTCCCTTTCTGTCTGACTGTCAGTCTAGGGATGATAAACTAAACTTCTGAGAAGGCTAGTACCAAGGAATTTTTGGAGTTGTGTCCAAAAACGTGACATGAAAACTACTCCGCGATCAGAAACAATAGTAAGAGGAACTCCATGGAGGGTCACAATGCGATCAAAGTATAGCTTGGCATACTGCGAGGCTGTATACCTAGTATCCACTAGAAGAAAATGAGAAGTCTTTGTGAGACGGTCTACAATAACTCAAATAGAATCATATCCCTTGGCTGTGCGGGGTAATCCGGTAATAAAATCCATAGAAATATCCTCCCATTTCCAGACCGGAATAGGCAAGGGCTGCAGAAAACCTGGCTTTCACAGATGATCTGCCTTAACTCTTCCACAAATATCACATTCTGCAATATACCTAGTGATGTCTTGCTTCATATTTGACCACCAATACAACTGGCGCAAATCATGGTACATTTTATTACTCCCCGGGTGAATAGATGACTTGGAATGGTGAGCTTCATCCAGAATCTTCCTTCTAAGCTCATCATTACCGGGGACCACCAACCGGTCCTTATACTTTACCACACCTTGCTCATCAATGCTGAAGTGCGGACCACGCCCTTCGGTCATCAACTTTTTGATATGGGAAATCTCCAAGTCATCATATCTTTGCTCAGCAACAATTTGCTCGAGTAACTCTGAGACTAGAGCAATTTGTGCTAACACTGCAGAGTGAGAGAGAGGCAAGGGCTCTTCCTCAGGTAAATGTGATTTTTGACTCAAGGCATCAGCCACCACATTGGCTTTTCTCGGATGGTAATGGACCTATAAATTGTAATCCTTGATCAACTCAAGCCATCTCCTTTGCCTCAAGTTCAACTCGGGTTGAGTGAAAATATATCTGAGGCTCTTATGGTCCGTAAAAATATGCACTTTATTCCCCAACTGGTAATGTCTCCAAATTTTTAGAGCGTGCACCACTACAACCAGCTTTAAATCATGGGTTGGGTAATTCACCTCGTGCTTTTTCAGTTGGCGCAAAGCATACGCTATCACATGCCCCTCCTGCATAAGCACACAACCATGGCCGGTCCTGGAGGCATCACAATAAACATCAAATGGCTTCTCAATATTCGATGGAGCAAGAACAAGAGCAGAGGTAAGGAACTTCTTCGACGCTTGAAAATCTTCTTCACAGGCCGGACTCCATACAAACTTTGCATCCTTCTGAAGCAGCTTGGTCATTAGGTGAGCTATTTTGGAGAAATCTGAAATAAAGCGCCGATAGTACCCGGCAAGACCCAGAAACTACCGGATCTAATGCACTGTTGTAGGAGACTTCCAACTCAACACATCCTGAACCTTGCTAGGATCTACAGATACACCTTCGAGGGTCAGAACATGTCCCAAGAACTGCACTCGATCCAACCAAAACTCGCATTTGCTGAACTTGGCATACACCTTGTGCTCTCGTAGGTAGGTCAGGACGATGTGGATATGATGTGCATGCTCTTCTTCATTCTTGGAATATATCAAGATATCATCGATGAATACCACTACAAACTTATCTAACTCCAGCATAAAGACTGAATTCATGAGATACATGAAAAATGCAGGAGCATTGGTGAGACCAAAGGACATGACTAGGTACTCATACAGTCCATACCTAGTAGAAAAGACTGTCTTTGGTATGTCTTGTGGCCGGATCTTTATCTGATGATAACCCAACCGAAGATCAATTTTTTAGAACACTTTTGCCCTGGCCAACTGATCAAACAAGGCATCAATACGAGGCAAGGGGTACTTGTTTTTCATGGTTACCGTATTAAGAGGGCGGTAATCTACACACATGCAAAGAGTACCATCCTTCTTCTTCACAAAAATAGCAGGACAACCCCATGGCGAAGAACTGGGATGGATGAACCCTTTGTTCAACAATTCTTCTAACTATTTCTTCATTTCAGCTAACTCCTTTGGGGCCATACGGTAAGGACGCCGGGAAATAGGAGCAGTGCCAGGCTCTAACTCAATAGTGAAGTCCACATCTCCATCCCATGGTAACCCAGGCAAATCATCAGGAAAAACATCCGAAAACTCACGGACCACTGGAATAGAGGTAAGCTCAGAAAAGACTTCCACATTCGCAGCAACTGGTGAAGTGGGGTCCGAAGGAATAAGGAGAGACATCCTATCCTCAGACGCAGGAAGTCACAACTCAACAACTCTTCGCTTGAGGTCCAGAACTACCCCATAAACCTTCAGCCAGTTCATGCCCAGTATTGCATCAATGTCATGCTTGAGTAACAACATGAACTGGAGACAGTAAGCGTGAGTGGCTAGCACTAAACTGACAGTATCTGTTTAGGTGTTCATAAACATCGGTGCACCCGAAGTGCTAATTCTATAGGCCTTAGGGATGACCATAATAGGTAGATTATGCCTTTCCACAAACCCCATGCTCTAAAATCAAATAACACAAGTGCTGGGTGAGAGTTGATGGTAAACATACTAGCTATCACCGGCTGACTCTGCATTATCTCCTCAGCCTCCGTGTAGTTAACCTGTCCCGAGCGACTCACTGACACTTTCTTCTTAATAACCGTCCTCTTGATCAAACAAGAGTTAGTGGACGGCTGGGAAGACTGAACAGGCCGATTCTCAGGACATTCCCGAGCAAAGTGGCCCTCCTTGCCACACTTGAAATAGCCAGTAGACTTGACCATCTGCCCCTGGCGAGGTGGAAACTGCTGTCCCTGTGGCTGCTGCACCTGCTGGGTAGGTGCACGGTACTGAGTTGACGGTGTCTGGCGGGTCTGCTAAGGCTGCTGAGACAGTTGTCCACCTGGGGAATGGTAGGACATCCTCTTGACAACCTGCGTCTCCTATGCCTGCGGGTGACTAGAAGACCCAGAAATCCACCGCTTGTGCTTCCACTCAGCCTAAGTGTCATGCTGCAGTCCCTCCACAGCAATGGCAGCATTCATCAAAGTACCGAAGGTCTGGTAGTTCCTAGTGTATAGCTCCTTCTGTAGACTGCAAGAGAGGCCGTGATAGAAATGGTCCCTCTTCTTCTCATCTGAGTCAACGTGAGTGCCAGCATACTGTGCTAAATGGTTGAACTTGTTGGCATACTCCATTACAGATAGACTTCCCTGCTTCAGGTCCAAAAACTCCGAGAGCTTCCTGTTTAGAACACCCACATGAATGAAGTACTCTCGAAAGGCAGTGGTGAACTCCTGCCAAGTCACCTGGTGATCCACCTGCTACATGGCATTGAAAGTATCCCACCATGAGCTAGCAGACCCTAATAGCTGTTGTGCGGCAAAGCACACCTTCTGCTCATCGGTCACCGTGAGCAGCAGAAACTTCTGCTCTAGCATATGAAGCCAGTGCTTCGTGTCCAGAGGCTCTGTAGTCAGAGCGAACGTGGGCAGGTTGGTCTTCAAGAAGTCCTGATACGAACAGGGCCTCTCAAGACCGCGGACACCGCCCTCGTTCCCGCTGTTGCCACCCGGACCCCCAAGGGTGAGGCCATCGAGAGCCTGTGCCATCAACTCTAGGGCACGAGCTGTCTCCCGACGAGTAGCCAACACCTCCGCCATCATCTCTGTCGGAGTCATCGGAGGCGGTGGTGGCGGTGGAGGAGGAGGGGCCAGGCGTGGGGCATCATGGCTCTCCCCGTTGGCATTCTCACGACCATTCTCACCATGGCCCTCAGGGTCATGGCCTGCTCCAGCGCTGGTACTCCCATGACCGGACCCGACTCCCACACGACGGGACCTCAGGTCCATCTGTAACAGATAAGAACCAACCATTAGGGTACTTCTCCAGATTTAGAATACGAGACTGAGAAGATGATACGGCCTTCCTGAAAGTTGAAGCAATTCTTTTTAGTTCTTATATTACCCTGTTACTATCCAAGATTATGCGTGAAGGGGGTTTTTAGATTAACCGATTTTTATTTTTATGATGCATGCATCGTCCTATGCGTTCACTCAAGCCAGAATATAGCGGCATTTCACTAGAAATTTTTTGCACATCGTACACTCACTTCCGAACACTAGCGCTTTCTTACGCAACATAAGTTAGTGTACCTGCAGAAAATGATTAGATAAGCTAGTGCCGCTATCCTAGTAAAGCATATTGTTAGGGCTTAATACTTATTTACATCGACCTTACCGTATCGTATTTTTCACAAACCTTTTGTTGGTCAAATTTTTTAGTCTTTTGAAAAGGTGATTAAGCTTGTAAGCTCATTGTTGGCCCTGGTACCAACTGTGGCAGAATCGCTCGATTTAACACGCTTTCAGGGCACTCGTCTTCCACTAGACACTAAGTGCCCTGAGAGTGAGCTAACCCAAGCGATTCCATCGAGCACACCCAACGAGAGAACTCGAACCATGCACATTTTTAACTCGGCATCCAATAATGAGTACAAACTTACAACACTTAGTCCATTTCATACAACCTAGAGTCTCAAAATCAATTATTACAATACCAGGGTTCAGAGTACGATAAATTAAACAGCGAAAATAAAAGAAACATCTAGCAGAGCGAAATGAGAATTCGTCTGTGCCCACCAGAAGAATCCTCCACACAAGTCCTATCTGCTCAAGGTGCACCTACAACAGGGGTAAAATAAACCCTGAGTACACAATGCAGTCATAAGACTTACCCGACTGGGAAATATATCTCCCGACTCTCAAGGATTATGATAGGCTTTATGGCTTGTGGGTTTCTTGTTTGCGGAAAGCAGCACTAAGAGTGTGTCCTTATTTCCTTACTTTTAGTAGCCATATTTTATTTATTATCCAACCTTCTATATAAGCACCTAGTGTATAATCAAGCAGGGTTGAGCAATCAGAACCATTTCTTTATCTTTCAACTGTCATTTCTTACTACGGTGCCAGAGCGTAGTCAAGCCGTACCATCACATTGAAATGGAGGTTCACGAATCAATGTGCCCAGCTAGGTACCCCAAAAAACACACACCTCGCTTGCACCCCAGGTACAACGAGACCAACCCATTCCACTCCTATCACGAGTTCCAGGTCCCCGTCCAAACTTGGACTCCAAGCCCCCACACTTGAGGCCCGACCTCAATGCGGTGCTTAGACCTCCACCTATCCCTGCCTCTAATCAGTCAGTCCGAAAAGAGCTAGAGCCCATGATAAGAGAGTAACAAGCCTTCCCACTCCCATAAGCAAGTATGTGCTTGGGATAATAAGTCTGTGACTTGACCAGGGTCCATGCAACGAACGATCCTTAATTGACCTGGACAGGGAAACAGTGCAATCCAGCTATGCCCTGTGGCCGCGGGACACAACTTGTTACACCCACCAATACGCATACCATATCCCTACCCGGTCACCATTTCCTTTCCAGCATTTTATCATGAATGTAAAAGTAATAGTAATAACCACCTATTGTGAGTAACGACAGGTTACTCACACTACCGTTAAACCTAAGCAAAGCAGCTACACGATCCTGTATTAGTAAGATTCATGGGTAGATATATATATGCATGTGGGTTTCATAAAATTCCTGCAACGTAAATGCACAACATTTAAATATATATAATGATTTGTAAAATAAGGGTTATGCACCGGGGTGTGCCTTGGGTAGGTGTAAGGTCAGAGGTGTCAGTCACGGGCGGCTCCTGGAACTCCTCCAGCATGAAGATCTCCTCCTCGTTCTCCTCGATGACTTGCTCGTAGTCCTGCTCCTCCGCGGCCACGTACTCGACTACCTCGTGATCTACATGCATGAAATGATAATGCGGCATTTAATACGGTGACAATAGTAGCTCTTATAATAACAACAACAACTAACTAATTAGCTAACTCTAATGACTAACATGCCAAGCCATCCACTACTCCTAATAAACAAGAGCTAACCGGTCTAAATGTTTTCTACCAATTAGATTGCATCACTTTCTTTTGTTATCGATTCAACGTATAGTTGATTAGGAGAACTTAGCTACCACATCTAGCAAGCTATTAAAATGCTACAAAAATTACAGTAAGCATATCACATAGCCATTAAGCTACTGTAAAATTTTTAGGGTTAAAGCTATCACGGTTTTGCCACAACAATTCCTACAAAATTTACTATATCAACAATAGTCGTTTTTGCATCAATTTAATAGACTTAGTATCACTAAGTATCACTACAGATATATATGAAATGATTCCAGCAACGCACGGCCCGCGTGAGCACAAGGCGGCCCACGCGGACAGCCCGCACGCGCTATGGTGGTTTTGCGAAAATGACCCCACGCTTAAGCTAAACTCACCCATGATCCTATGTACTATTCTCTGAGTCACAAACCTTTCAAGAAAACCCATCTACTCTACCTCCTTCGCAACGGGAAGGTCCCTGGGTGTCTCCCCGCACTCCGGCGCGACGCCCACTGGCACTGAGCCACCACGTCGGCCACCTGAGACCCAACTACTCTGATTAAGGGGGCCGATACTCACCAGGCTAACAACACGGGACGAAGGGCGACGATTAGGGGACCGTGGCCGATACTCACCAGCCTCCCCACGACAGCAGCCGAACTGTAGAGCTGGCGAGGACGTTCCGGTGAGCGGTGGCACCAAAAAGGTTAGTCGGGTTAGGGTAAAAGCTTCCAAGGCTCACCGGAGTACTGCCCGAGGTGGTGCGCAGGGTGGGGTGGTGGTGGTGGTGAAGCTAGCTGCGCGACCAATTAGGGGTTCGAGGCGAACGGAAATGGCTATCGTGATGCTTGGCCGAGCTCGGCCTTAAGGCCAGGCAAAACGGGGAAACTCCAATTGGAGCACGGTGGGGCCAAGCTCGTGGTGCGGTGAGGTCGGTAGGCTGGCAGGCTAGAAGATGAAGTCATGCTCGAGGGGAATTGGAAAATGGTGGCCGCTCGTGGATGAAAAGAAGCAGCGGGTCCGTGGCATGGCGACAGTGAGAGGGAGAGAGAGGAGACCTACTAGCGCTGATGATGTTGCGGTGCAGGGAGGACAAGGCGCAGGCGTCCCATGCGCGCAACGCGACATGACACAGCAACCCAACAGGGGCGGTAGCGAGGCATGGGCGGGCGCGACGGCTGGCAGGGCGACCACTGCGCCAACGCGTCAGCGGCGCGCAGAGGGGCAAACGCCAAGGGGGGGCAGCGGCTGCGGCTAGCCAGAGGGGGAGTCAACGACGCGCGGCAGCCGACTACGGCCAAGCCCACGCGGGACCCGGCCGGCAGCACGACGCGCGAACAGACCGGCACGACGCATGGCGCCCCGCGTGGTGACCGCACACAGAGAGGGCAATAGGTGCCGATGGAACGCGTGCATGAATTTTAAAGCGCCTGCCAAAACTATCTCAGGGCATACTAAGCTACAACCTCGACGCCAAGAGAAACGTGGTACATCCGAGTACCAACTAGAGCCAAGACCCGACACCATTGCCTAGCTAAATTTCCTGGAACCAAGTCACGAACTTGATGACGTCAAACTGTTTTCCATTTGGAAGTTTACTCTAGTCCAAAGCTGATTTTACTTCAAGTCCAAGTTCTAGGCTCATAGAAATACTATCTTTCCAACTTTCTTTTTCACAGCAAAGGTTGCATTGCAATCTCCAAAGTTTATACTTCAATGTTTATTAACGTTTTGCGTATATGTTCTATATCATTTTTGTTCAATAAAATTAGTGTTCGGACCCTAAGTGATATAACATGGCTAAATCGTCCACTTCCATTTAACTTTTTCATTAATTATATGAAGTCGCTCAAATGGTTCTACACACTTCAAATATGCAAAAACTACGATTACATGATGCTCATGAATGTTTTGATGAGTTGTTAAACGCGGTAACACCGAGGGTGTTACAAAATATGACTTACAAGGATTTCAGGATAGAGCCTTTGCCTGCGCCTTCCAGTCCAGCGAAGATACAACGAAGGCGAAGGCCCTCGGAGGCGACGGACCACGGCCAATAGTAACGCAAAGGCCAGGCGGTAAGGATGGAGGTCCGGACAAATCAAGTGGGCAACAAGGAGGGGGCGAAGGCGTCCAAGGCGGAGGTTTCGACAGGCTCGAGGAGGCCTCCGTGCAATCAAGGAAGGAACCTTTTATGGCACAGATGGGTTGCTAATGGGCCTGCAGCTAAGGCCCATGGAGCAAAGGCGGTGGAGGAAGAGGAAACCAAAGATGCCCCTGGTAGTCTACACTTGTACAGGAATATTCATGAGTATATGTCTTAGGTGTTGAGGGGCAAAGATGTAAAGTAGTACTCTAGGGAATAGTGCCCTATAAAAGGAGAGCCAGACCCCATCTAAAGGAGGTGGTTGAATGCATTTATGAAACCCTAATTGTGCCCGGGCCCACCAGTGTAGCAGCCTTCGCCTGGGGCCTCCGCCCAGGTGAAGACCACACTATTCATACCTTGTTGGAATGCCAATTTACCAACAAACGCAGACGTTCACATATACATACACGATCACACACTCACATCTATGAACGCACGCACGCACACCCTACCTCTATGAGCACCTCCGAGGGACTAAGTTGGACCGACAAATCTCGAGATTGATGAAGCTACCATAGACGCCTCGCTATGAAGGGCACGTCACCTACTTAGCGCCGTTAAATCCTAAAATAAATCCAGAAAAATGAGAGCATCCATTTCAAGTCAGGCACCCTACTTAGCGCCGTTAAGCAGCAGATGCCTTCCCCCCTCCCCCCCTAGAATGTGCATGAGCAACATACTACCTTCATAGACAGTTGAGTGCTTATTACTAACTGGACCTTCATATTAACTCATACGGTCAATTACTCAATTGATCGACTCTAATCTAGTATCGACGTACAATATTTAAATAGAAGACGCTATTAACAGAGTTCTGTGCAGTTTTATGAAGCCATGTCATCAAAAGAATAGAGACCATCGTCTACTCCATCTCTGAGTGAAGAAGGTCCCTCCTACACTCGAATTTGTTAACATATTATAAAAGAAAAATCAAGTGTTTTAGAAAAGTTCCACACCTAGATTAAAGGTGTTGTAAGAATCGGTTCAAATGTTCCTTTCCCAGACCTGAGTTTTAAGTTACACTGATTCTATCTACAAATTACATCAAAATAATCACCACAACTCTAGTACAAAGATGAGTGTAAATCCAGCATAAGTTGACAATAGCTAAAATTAGGGTGTGCAAGAGAATGGTTTCACCTCAATTTAGTCTATTCCCTTCCATGCATGCTATATATTTAGGAACAAGAAAGGGAAAGAAAATGAAAGAAAAAAAACGCAAGCTTGGGAGAGAAAATTTTCGCCCAAGCATATAGCAAAACTGGAACAATAATAGGCATTGAAAATCCTAGGAGTATTGTCTAATAAAAATTCCATATTTATTATTAATAAAAATAACATAAAGTGACACTATATGCATCTATCTACTTTGGTCATTATGGAAAGTAATTAAAGTAGTGTCTCGTTATGGAAAGTAATTAAAGTAGTGTCCTAGATTCACATCTAAATTTCCCATCTATATGCCATTCTAAACAATAATATAAAGTACCCTCTAAATTTGTATCTAAAATACCCATATCTATCCTTGCAAAAAAATCAATATCCATCATCATGAAAGATCATCTAAAGTAATCATGTACCTTTGCATCTAAGTTACCGAATCCTACCATTATATACTCCCCCGTCCTAGAAAACTTGATGTTCTATGATTGAGAGAGTGTCCCTGAAAACTTGAAGTTTTAGCTCTTGGACAATAGATTTGGCCCATATCAGAATGAGATTGAGGATTGCATGCCTCCATACATTTCTTTTGCTGGGAGGCTTATTCTTTAATTAGCATGATTCACCTTCAGTAAATAGGGGTACATGGATAATTTCCGTTGAACACTAATACGTCCTAAAAGTCCTCAAACATCAAGTCTTTTTGGGAAGAGGGGGCGCCGGAGGGGGGAGGGGAGGAGGGGAGTAATTGATAATCTAATGAGTAATCCCATATTGGGAGCTCGGTGGTTGGACCACTCGGTGGACCGTCACCCGTTCGAGGTCGATTCCCGGTTGGAACGTCATGGGGATGTTGCATGGAGGATTTTCCCTAGAGGTGTGTGTGTGCATAAATTGCTCAGTAGGCGTGTTCCAAGTTCGCTCGGACAACCTCCGTGTTTCAACATGCAGTTAGCGTGGATGCCCATTTGAGTTCTTATATGATGCGCCGATGCTCTTAGCGATGTTAAAAAATCTAAATCATCCATATTTGCCATTATATGAAATAAACAAACACATCCCCTCAATTTTACTTCTGAGTTATTAACATTTCAATAACAGAGTATTTGATAATGTTGTCTTAAATGGATGGAGACGGGAGTATCCGTATGCATAAGGGCAGTCCCAATGGTGTAATTATGGTGGTTTCTATGTCTATTAATTACCTTGACAGCTCAGTTTTTTGCTGATGTGGCAAAAGAATTAATGAAGAGAGAGTAAAACACAGAGAAATGATTATACTTCATGAAACCGAGTGTTCGAGACGTGAAGAAACTGGCCACACCGCGTTGGCGAGACTCTAGTAGTTTCCAGCGGCCTCCAACCGGATCCACTACTCCGCCGTTGTCCACGCGTGCTCTTGCGAAGAGATGCGGCATGAGCTGTAGAAGGGGAGGGTGTGGCCGACTGGGGCGGAGGTGAACGGGAGAGGGAGCTCGCCGGGGTTCTTGCGCGGCGGCCGGCGTTGAGCAGGAAGCAGAGCGGCACCGGTGTGGCCTCTGTCTTAGTCTTCCCCGCGGTCGGCCACCGAGCGGGCGCCATCCACCAAGTGGACGTGGGCGCGGGCCCCTTTGTCGCGGCCACCGAACTCGTGGAAGGCCCTCGTTCGTGTCCTACTGCTTCTCCTCGTTCGCGCAAGTTTCGCATAGAGGGGGGCGCCGTGTCGCCGAGGGCCATCGTGAGGGGCGCGAGGTGAAAAGGGCCCAGGGCCTCGCGTTCAGTTCCTCGCAACGTGCCATGGTTAGGTCTCAGGTGTAGCACTTCAGCGTATTTTGATTTGTGTGTATCACTAGTTGTTCAAACCTCCTGAGGCTCTGTTCGCTTGAGCTTATCAGCTAAAATCAGCCAGCCATGGAACAGTGTCTTTCTCTCACAACAAATCAACATTAACATTAGCATCAGCCAAAAATACAGCCAGCCGAACAGAGCCATAACATTGAAGTCCCGATTGACGTCAGTGTCTTTTGATTTTTGTTTTGTTCCTCTTCAACCTTTTTGCAGTTTTGCGGTTGACAATATGTGTAGTCCCATCTATCTGTTCAGTTTAGTGATTAATGTTTTCTAATTGCTTGAACTTTCCTATGTCTGTGTAACAAGCACGGAAGAGAAAAGAATGAAAATCAAATGCGTAGAGGATCCGCCAATCCGGAGATGGGAGAGAGTAACACGTAGAATGATTGGGCAAACTTTTATCTGGATTCTGTTAGAAAATTTTGCACCGTAGAGGATAGTTTCTTGATATGGTGTTTTAGGCTGTAGAAACTGCTATGGTTTTCTCATTGGGACTGCCCTAATGGGCCAGAAATAATTAGAGAGAGTATGTGCGCAAAGGTAATATGTTTTATTAGTTTTAGGCCTTAAACACAGACTTCTAAAGCTTATGTCTCCTAGGAGTCAACGCCAAAGCTATTTGTTGTCAAAAAAAGGCCAAAGCTATTATCCACATACGCATTTAATGTTGAGTTCAAATATTTCAATCTCCACATTATATGAGTTGAATGAGGATAAATCCATATTGGCATAGTCAATGAATATGTCTTACCATATTTGTATTTCATCGAATACAAATACAGAGAGTATACGACGGTTACGAGCTACTCACTCTCTCCTAAAAATGAATGTCATCCTCACTTTTCCGTCAAATCAAATATTCTTAAATCGATATCGCTACTGTGCGGGCGTCCGCCCCGTCCGGACAGGCCCGCACAGGAATGGCTCGACCGCGCGGCGCCATGACCGTGACCCCCTGCTCCCATCCAACCCGTGCCCCCCCCGCTTCCACTTGCTTGAACTGCTCACTCGCTCTTCCCCCCGCTCTCCACACCCACTCGCTTCCGCGTGCCGCGTAGGTCGCTGCTCCCGCTCTCTTCCTCCCTCCCTCTGTGACCTCCATGCCTCATGCCGTTCTCCAAGCCACCCTAGGACGGACGCCGCACCCGCAGGTCGCTGCCGCCGTCACTGCCTCCCTCCCTCCCTCCGCGACCTCCACTAGATACGAGGGCGACGGCGGCAACTCCGGCAAGGTAGGTCTGGATCTGAGCGCTCCTCCACCTCCTCCTCTGGATCTGAGCTCTCCTCCTCCTCCTCCTCTGGATCTGGATCTGAGGGATGCGGCGGTGGCTAGGGTTCCGGCGAGCTCTGCTGCAGTAGCCTTGTTTTGCTGTTACAACAAGTAATATTTCTTTGTTGCATTAGTCTCTTTTTTCGGATGTTGCATCTCGCATTGTGCTTTGTTTCTGTTGTTGCAGTAGCATTATTTTTGCTGTTGCAACAAGTAATTTTTCTTTGTTACATTAGTCTTTTTTTCCTAATGTTGCATCTCACATTATGCTTTGTTTCTTGTTGTTATAGTAGCTTTGTTTTGCTGTTGCAACAAGTAATTTTTCTTTGTTGCATTAGTTTTTTTTTCTGATGTTGCTTTCTCGCATTTGCGCTTTTGTTCTGTTTATTGCAGTAGCCTAGTTATGGTGTTGCAACAAGTAATATTTCTTTGTTGCATTAGTTTCTTTTTTCTGATCTTGCATCTCGTGTTACAGTAGCTTTGTTATGTTGTTGCAGTCGCTTTGTTCTGATGTTGCAGTAGACTTATTTTGATGTTGCATCTCGCATTGCGCGTTGTTTGATGTTGCAAACAAGTAATACTTCTGATGGGAGCGCGGTGAGGATGCGATGCACCTAGCGTGGGCGCGGCGAAGGGATGGGCGGCGCGACGGGATGGTGGGGGGATGGGCGGCGCGGCGGGATGGCGGCGCGGCAGGACGGAACGAGTACTGTTCTGTGGGGCGGCGGGCGCTCGGTGCTCTGTTGTTTTGGTCAGAATCGAAACGAGTCTACTGTTCCATGGAGTGACGGGGCGTGGTTTCGTGCGTGGGGGGCAGGACACTCGGACGGGGCCCGAGGTGTGTCCGGACACGCCCCTGAATCTGGGCGTCCGGGCACTAGGAGCGCCGTTCTTAAATTTGACTAAACATATACAAAAGAATACTAATATGTCGAATACCTTGAATTTAACTTATAAGAGAATACTAATATTTATTATATATAACAAGTATCATTAGATTAATTATAAAATATATTTTCATAATAAACTTATTTGGTGATATAAATGTTGCTAATAAACTTTTGTGATTGCATGTTGCTAATAAACTTAAGAAACTATGATCAAGACAAAGCATAGAATGCCATTTTTTTTGGTACCGAAGGTATATATATAGTAAGAGCATCTCTAAGAGTTTTTTTAAATCTCACTCTCTAAATCAACATTTAGAGAGTTATTTGCATAAAATCACTTTCTATATCTTTCCACTCTCCAACAACTTTTATATATCCCATGCGCACTCTAGAGAGTCATTCTCGTTTTCTATTTTTGGTTAGCGAAAAATCCAGAATAGAAGATGGCTGCATTTGGATGATCATTTAGAAAAGCTATTGAAAGGTAGTTTTTTTTACCAAAATCTCTGTTCCTAACATTTAAGAAGAATATGAAAAGTCTCTTCAAGATGCTCTAAGTGTCTGCACGAAAAGCCAGGGCGCCAGGCTCTTTTCAAAAGATCACATGAGATTTTGATCTCGGCGATGGGCCTTCAAAAGACAATGATGTTATTGTCCCCCCGGAAAGTAGTACCCATCACTTTGACAAATGGTGCGGATTAGGATTCAATATTCATTGCCTAAAAATGTTCGGTACCATATTTTGCATGCACTTATATATATATATATATATATATATATATATATATATATATATATATATATATATATATATATATATATATATATATATATATATATATATATATATATGGAGAGTATACTCTATAGTTAGCTACAAAATAAGTTATTTTTGTAGCCACCTCTATTTACGATAGTTGAATTACTATAATACATAAGGATATTTACCATAATATTATAGTAAATCATATAGTAAGGAGTTACTATAATCTTATAAATTAGCATAACAATTATCGTAACTCAAAGTGGCTACAGAATAAGTTATTTTTGTAGCCGGCTGTAGGATAATAGTTATATATATATACTATTCTACACCACAAGCCAAAACTGACTTTAAAAAATACTGAGTACTACTGAACCGTGTTCAGTATCAGTCAGTACTACGCACAGTACTACGAAATACTGAATAATACTGAAACACGATTACTGAATTTTGTTCAGTATAACAGCTCGGTGTAGAATAGTATTCTACACCTAGGATAGAGAATAGCGTGTGTATATATATATATATATATATATATATATATATATATATATATATATATATATATATATATATATATAACGGTACTCAAAGGAGGTGAAAAATTCTCGAGGTTGTGGTTGTGGATCAGGTCAGATCAGACGACGATTGAACTAATATAAGTTAGGACAAGAAGACTAGGAGAAGCAAAGGCTAGCATGAGTGGCCAAAAGGCGAGATGTGTGATGTGTGACTAGTGACTAGTGTCTTTGTCGCCACACAAAGCCGGAGGCACGAGGTGGTCAAAGAAACGTAACAGGCCTCCGCCCTCCATGGAGCATGGTACCAGGTGCGTGCGTGATGTCCGTCGGTGGTCAGGATGCCACTGCCGGTTTCCTTTAAAAAAAATGCCACCGCCGCTGAATGATGGATACAATCCGTCGCATGAGGGCATCATGGTATGAACATGATATTTGTTCCTTTTTCATTGTGCTACCTCCTTACATTTTTCCATTGGCCCTCTTCACCTCCTCTTGGGATCGTGCCTGCTGCTGCCTGTCGTGTTGCGGTTGGAATGTTGGATTTGCCTTGCGTGCTTTCCAACAGCTTCCATAAGCTCAGAAAGGGTTGTAGGTGAAACGATCCCGATTTTCACGAAGGGAAATTCACAGATATGAAGTATAATGTGATAGCCCCAGATGATCATTCCATCACATTATCCAAATCTCAGTCGATAACATAGTCATACATCGATTAAAAGAGAGTACAATAATATGGTTTACTCATTATTACATCGCCACTTGGCGGAATGACTCATCACACAGCATCTGGAACAGCATCAAAGTTGAACGGCAACAAGTGTGATCTTCATCTCTTCCAACTCGAGCGTAGGGCGAGACCTCTAGTCCTCCCAACCGTCACCCTCGTAGTCGTACTCGGTCTCAGAACCTGCCAAAAATCTTTCAGTACGATTTGTACTGGACACTGGCTCCCACCCTGTGCTTTGCATTTGCTTTGTGATAAGTGGAATGCATAGGGTAAATCATAAAGACCTAAATATGGCTGTAGTTTTCCTATGCGAATAAGTCATATTTTATTAATAATTCACCAAGTTTTAACCCATCTCAACCACACATTCACCCATCCCATCACACACATCTCACCACACACACTCTCTAGGCGGCAAGGACGACTCCCGCTCGTACCTTGCCTCAACGGCCAAAGCCGGAACCAACACCAAACCCAGAGGAAGAATAAGAAAGACACCTCTCAATGATCAAGTGAAGTGTAGGTCATAGGAATGTCCATATCTGAGGACTCAGCTATACGTATAGATCGATCAACTCTGCAGAGCGTGTACACCTGGAACCACAAGATCACCATCATCGACGGAGGCCTCCGTCTAGGCTGATACCGACTGCCTCCCAACCAGTATGGTGCCACCCTACCACTCAGCCCTGGGTCACCTCAGAGTCCACCGAAACGCTGAGACTATGAGACGTAGTACCGGGTCCCGGAGGTCACTATTCTATCTTAGGAGGGTGTGGGTCCCATGCCCGTACCTTCCTATACTATCACCTTCCAACCTAGTAGTAGTGGCACTGTGGTGGAACCGACCAATTTAAAACACTTTCGGAGGCACTTATCTTCCACTAGACATTAAGTACCCCGAAAGGGAGCTAAATCGAGCAGTTCTGTCAAGCACACCCAATGGGAGAACTCGAACAATCCATATTTTACATTCAGGATCCAATAACGAGTACAAGCTTACAATACTTAGTCCATTTCATATAACATAGGGTCTCAGAAATCATTTATTATAATACCAGAGTTCAGAGTGCGATAATTTAAACAGCGGAAATGGAAATAACATCTAGCGGTACGATATAAGAATCCGTTTGTGCCCAGCATAGAATCCTCCACACAAGGCCTCACCTCTCAAGGTTCACCTGCAACAAGGGTAAAATAAACCCTGAGTACACAATGTACTCGCAAGACTTACCCGACTAGGGGATATATTTCCCGACTCTCAAGGAATATGACAAGCTTTATGACTTGTGGGTTTCTTGTTTATGGAAAGCAATACTAAGAGTGTGTCCTTAGATTATTAGCAGCCATGTTTTATGGATTACCCTACATTCTAGGTAAGCACATGTGCTAGATTCAAGCAAGAGTTGAGCAATCAGAGCCATTTTTCCATCTTTCATATGCCAATTCTTACTACAGTGCCAGAGCGTAGTGAAGCCATACCGTCACGTAGAAACGGCGATTCATGAATCAATGTGCCTAGTTGGGTACCCCGAAAAACACACGCCTCACTTGCACCCCAAGCACAACTGAGACCAACCCATTCCACTTCTGCCAAGGATTCCAGGTTTCCGTCCAAACTTGGACTTCAAACCCCCACACTTGAGGCCCGGCCTCAATGTGGTGCTTAGACCTCCACCTATCCCGGCCTCCAATCAATTGGTCCAGAAAGAGCCGGAGCCCATGACAAGAGAGTAACAAGCCTTCCCGCTCCCATAAGCAAGTATGTGCTCGGGATAATAAGTATGTGACTTGACCGGAGTCCATGCAACGAACGGTCCTTAATTGACATGGATAGGGAAAACAGTGCAACCAAGCTGTGCCTCGTGGCCACGGGGCACAACCTGTTACACCAACCAATACCCATACCACATCCCTACCCGATCACCATTTCCTTTCTACTATTTTATTGTGAGATTTATGATCATAATAATCACCTGTTGTGAATAACGATAGATTGCCCACGCTACCGTCAAACCTAAGCAAGGCAATTACGTAATCCTGCACTAGTAAGACTCATAGGTATATATATAATAATTATAAAAAATACAGGTTATGCACCGGGGCTTGCCTTGGGCATGCGCAAGGTCAGTGGCATCAGTCACAGGCAGCTTCTGGAACTCCTCCGACACGAAGATCTCCTCCTCATACTCTTTGATGATCTCCTCGTACTCCTGATCGTCAGCGGTCCCGAACTGCACCAGGTCGTTCTCTAAATGCATGCGATAATGATGCAACATTTAGTATTAAGGCAACAACAACTCTTAAAATGCAACGCACACACTAAGCTACAAAGCTAGCTCTAATGACTAAGGTAACAAGCCATCTATCAACTTCATCAAGCAAGATATCCAACTCGTTTTACAATTGCATTCATTTTATAAGCTGATATTATGCTCTTTAATTACATTCATTTTAACGGCTATTTAGCTACCACATAAAATGGTCTCAACTAGTGCTACGGAACCTATAGAAAGCACATGATAATACAATGAGGCTACTACAAAAATTTCACGATCAAAACTACTACCGATTTGCCACAAAATTTCCTACAGTTATTATTCGAATAATATTAAGCCTTTCGAACCAATTTAATATATCTTGGTATCATCATAGAAACATATAAACTAATTATACCATTAGGTAGACCACGAATTTAGGAACTTAAATAAAGTGGTTTCATAAATTTTGGACATCTACACAAGTCGTTAAAAAATATCAAAGTTTAGCTCAGAAACTAATTTACAAAACCAATACTTAATTTGCTAGAAAAAAGAAAACCCTATTCCTCGGCTCGGCCCGCACAAGGCGGCCTAGCCGCGCGCAGCGCGTGCCCATACTCATGACCCAACCGCGCGAGGCGGCCCACGACGACACGGCCCACGCGGGGGAGCCTGCGCGCTCTCAGGCGTTTAGCATAAACACCCCTGAACTTAAGTTGTTTTCGTGATCGCTAAATACACTATTTCATCAGTTCACGCTTATGCACTAGGGCCCTTGCAAAACCTCTCCTTGACACTGGCCAAGTCCCCAATCACCCCCGCGCACGCCGACATGGCGGCCGGTGGCACTGGCGCACCCGCCGGCCACCTGGGACCACCCAAAGCCCTACTAAGAGATTGATACTCACCTATGGGTCTTCACGCACTGCTAGGCGGCGGTTAGGCAGTCAGAGGCGCTCCGGGACGGCCTCCCCGCGGTGGCTGCATTCTGCAATTGAGGTGGTGGCATTCCGATGAGCCCAACCACGAAAAGCACGATAGAGATAACCAGTGACCTCTAGGGACTCACCACTGGCTTGGCCGAAGCGATAGCTCGGCCGGAGCTCGCCCGATTCGGACTAGCCACATGCACCCGAGGGGGTAAGGCGGCGCCCACGGCGGCACAGCTACGCCAACGACGGCGAGAAAGCGGTGGGGGCTCCACAGTGGTGCGCAGGGTGGGCGGAGTGGTGGCAAGGCTAGCTGTGCAACCAATCGGGGTTCGAGGCGAACGGGTTGGGCTACCGCGGTCCATGGCCGAGCTCGGCCTTAATGGCATGGCGGGACGAAAAAACTCCAATTGGAGCATGGTGGGGCCAAACTCGAGGTGGGGTGAAGTCGATCGGTGGGGCCATTAGGTGGCGAAGCCAAGGACGCAGATGATTGGATGATGGTGGTCTCTCCCGACCAACTCGCCTGTAGTGGCCCCAACAGCCATGGCGGACAGGGGAAGAGGGGGAACGAGTCAGCGCTCGGGTCACATCCGAGGCCGAGATGGGGTCGCCGAGGCGTGCACGAGTAGACGGAGGAGTAGTGTGGCGTGCACGAGCAGCCACCGACCGGCCAGCAGTGGTGCTAGGGCCGGTCATGGACATGACGCTCGCTGACCTAGGCGGCAACTATGACGCCGAGCATGACAAGGAGGGAGAGAGAGGGGGCAGTGGGGCAGCACAGACAGGCTCACATGCGAGTTGCTAGAGGAGTCAACCGCAGCAGTGCGGCTACGACGGGGCAATAGCCGCGGCGCTGCATACGGACAGGGTAGTCCAGATGCGCTACGCAGGGCGGCCATGAGTGGTGACTGCGCTCACCCAGCGAGCAAGCCCGAAAACATGTCGTGCACAAATTTTAAAGCGTCTACTCTGGCTAAACTAGCTCGAGCACTTCTCAACCACCTGGACCATGATAAGGAGGGTACTTTGAGCTACTTGCCAGGGCTAAGACGCGACACTAGTTATTGACAAATTCTGGTAGAATAAATTCGTGAACACGGGCTCATCAAACCGTTTTCAGAGCCAAAAATTAGCTTATTCCTTAATTGAACCCAATTTAAATTCTGTTTCCGAGCTATTAGAAACACTAGCTAGCATTATTACTTTGTTAAAACAAAAGTTGCATTGTCATCCACAAAGTTTGTACCCCAAACTTTATTTAGGATTCACATATATGTTTTATAACATTTTCGCTTGATAGAAATTCATTTTCAACCGTAAGTGATATAACAAGGACTCTTGCGTCAATTTCCATTTAACATTTATATTAATTATTTTAAGTTACTCAAATGGTTCTATGCACTTCAACACATGCAAAATCACATAGAGACGATACTCATGACATGCTTCGGTGAGTTGTTGCCTAGCTTGCTTCGACGCTTCGACGCTTGGACTGCTTGATCTATTTAAAAGCCTTACCTGGCTGGCTTGCTTGCTAGTTCATCTACTACTCTCTTGCTTGGCTTGCTTGCTTGCCTAAATGTCTCATCTCTTTGTATATCGTCCTTGTCTACTAGTAATCGACATGGCTTAGTGTTGACGGTAATTAACTATCATTTTAAACCGTCAACATAAGAGGAATAAATGATAAAAAGGATCACCACAGTAGGTTTAGAGGTTTAAACTAACAAATTCCACGAGTTTTAGTGATTTTGTGTTTTTAAGGAGCTAAGCTGTATAATACAGAATTGATCCTCCTTCCAAAGGGAGAAACCAAAGCAATCGGCCTAATCTCCACGTCATGGATGCGGATAGGGATTCTAGAAGACCTAAACCGACTCCACGAGGCGACACGAGCCAACCTACCGCTAGGTGGGGCTGACTGGCCCTAGGGCTAGGCCGATCGGCCCTCCCCTACACCGCCTCGGCTCCTTCTCTTGCAAGCTACCTATACCGCCTCTAAGGATGCATCTAAACCCCACGCCAAGGTCGGTTTTATCCAAGGGCTGTGGTTCCACGCCCTGGGCTATATAAACAGCCCTCAGGATCTCCTCTTAGGGAATCAGTTGAAGAATTAGATCATCTCTTCCTCATTTGTGAAGAGAAGGCCAGACGTTAGGGTTTTCAGAGAGAAAGAGAGTTAGAGTTCTAGTTCAAGTTTAGAGTTTAGTCTAGATTGATTCAAGTAGAGGCAAGCAACTGCTTGGGATCAGGATCATTCGTCAGAGACTTGGTAATTTCATTGTAATCATCATTCGACTTTATGCAACTTCATTATATTTCTATATTTCAACTTTATTCTGTTCTTGAGATTGTGCTTGTTCTACATCTTGATATGAATATGATTAGTAGAGATTTTATGAATATGTTCATAGAAAGCTTGATCCAATTCTGGATAGGATTGAGTGGCTGGCATATTGTAGGCGTGGTGCTTAGATTATGCTTATCTGCGAATACACTCTATGCTCCGGGCCATGTGGTAGATCGTGGGTGTGACATTCCTGTTGAGTCCTTTGTAGTCCACTCCTCAAGTATAGAACTTAGTAGAACGCGATTACAGGGAAGAGATCATTACTCTGTTCTTGACTTTTCTCTCAGTAATGTTCCTTATTCATAGTTGACATGTTGATTATCTCATAGATGATTGTGTATATCTAGATTGATTAATAGACTGATTGAATAAGAAATACTTATGATTTACATCTCTAAATTAATCTCCATGACTACTTGACTTGGATAATGTTAACTCCCTCTTGTCTCTGGAATACCCATGATTATCATTTACCATTTATCTTATTTGTCTTACCCCTTTCATGACAAGTGATTAGTTGTTTTGATATTTATTATTGAGTAAGTACAAATGATTATCTCTACTGCCATTGTAACTATTTATATAGTCTCGTTTTGATTTTCTTTTCCTTGGTAAAATTATAAATAATGATACTTAGGAAAACCTGGGTGAAATGCTGCAATGAGTGTATTTATCTGTGCGCTTGTGGATATATACTATAATATCTTTGTTTAGTTAAATGGCATAAGTATAATACAACCACACTCTTGGTGTCATGTTGGGGATGACAACCTAACACGAGTGACGTTAAGAAGTGTCAACAAGCATTTCTAGCGCCGTTGTCAGGGAGATGGAAAACTTCACTTTCCGATACGGGATGTCATAGGGATTTACTTTTCAAGGGAATTACCTTTATGGCAATAAGAGATTAATCAATACCACTTACTCATAATAAAAATCACAACTAGTACCTCTGTCTTGACAGGCTTACCCTTGTTTCGTCTTTGTTCATATCTTATGCAGGGTAATACAGGTTCGGTTGTGACTTATCAATTTCTAATCCAAGAGTCAACCAAATCTAGAGGAAGATCAACACCAGTAGTGAAGCTATGGCTAATAAGACTTTACTTGAATGTTTAGCTCCAAGTGTAAGGAACATTCGTATTAGACCAACACTCCAGATGGACAACCTTGAATTTGAGCTCAAGCCAAGTCTAATCAACCTAGTGCAAGCTACTACATTTGGTGGAAAAGAAGAAGAAGATGCCACTAAACATCTGCAGAATTTTCTGGAGATTGGAAGCACCATCATCATCAAGGATGTCGCCCAAGACATCATACTCCTTCGTCTCTTTCTATTTTCACTAGAAGGGAGAGTGAAGAAGTGGTTCTACACCAACAAAGAAGACATCAACACATGGGATAGATGTTCGAAGGCCTTTCTATCAAAGTTTTTCCCTATAGGCAAAACTCATGCCTTAAGAGGAAAGATTTACAATTTTTAGCAGCAAAAAGGAGAAACCATTTCAGAGGCATGGGAACATTTTCAAGAGAACATCGTGGAATGCCCACACCATGGAATGAAAGATTGGTTACTCATGCATAGATTCTACTATGGATTAACCCAAAGATCATGTGAGCAACTAGATGCTACTGCTAGAAGTTCATTTATGTCACTCACTCTTGGAAAAGCAGAATATCTGATGGAGAATATAGCAAAGAACTAGAGTTGGAAACAAGACAACGCTCAATGCTGTCACCAGATTGAAGAAGTTTCAGAAGAAGTGTGTGCACTATCAACAAAGATGGATACATTGTTGAACTGGCTTGACCAAAGAGCCAATTTTAAGAAAGATCATCAAGCAATTCAAGATACATTCGATGCTCAGACCAGATGTGAAGAGTACCTAGGAATGGAAATTCTAGAGAATCAAGAAGATGCAAACATCATCAACAACTCTTCCACGCTGCAAAAGCAAAGGTGGAATCAAAAGCAACAGACTACATATCCAGCTAAGTACTCAGGCAATTTTAATAATTCTTCCAATTTTAAGCAACCCCCTCTATGAAATTTAATTTTGGAACAAGATAGAATTAATGATACTATTGTTAAGAAACTTGCTTCTAATGATAAAATTCTAGAGGATATAAATACTAAAATGGATGACTTTTCTTCTGCTATAAAAGACCAACTTGATCATAATAAAAAGGTAGAAACTCAATTATCATGGTTAGCTGCTTCTTTTGCCACTAACAATGAGCAGGTCAAGGGTATAACCACTAGACATGGTAAAACCACTAAAGACCCACCTTATCCAGAAGGGGCACAGAGAAAACCAGTACTAGTGATACCCATAATAACAGAAGAAAAGAATGATGAAGTAGAAGAAGTTCAACCACAAGTGCAAGATTTTCAAGACACCAATATCTTACCCTTCCCACGCAGAAATCGAAAACTCAAGATGGATGCACAGTTCAGTAAGTTTGTTGAGATTATTCAAAAATTATATATCCATGTCCCTTTGTTAGATGTGTTGCAGGTTTCCACCTATGCAAAGTATGTTCGAGACATTCTCAACAATAAATGACCACTACCTACCACTGAAGTGATCAAGCTGACAGAAGAGTGTAGTGCGGCCATCCTCACCACATCAATCAAGAAGAAGGATCTAGGATGCCCATTATCGACTGTTCAATTTGAGATCAACATTTTGACAATGCGTTATGCGACCTTGGAGCAAGTGTCAGTGTGATGCCCAAGGCGATCTTCGATAAACTTCCACATGCAAAGCTTGATCCAACCTCGATGTGCCTGCAGCTAGCGGACCAGTCACTCCGTTACCCTGTGGAAATCACCGAGAATATTCCATTCAAGATCAAAGAATTCTTCATACCAGTCGACTTTGTGGTTCTGGACATACAACCTGACTCGAGAGTGTCACTCATTCTTTGGAGACCCTTTTTGAGTACCGCAAATGTCCACATCGACGTCGGAATTACAGAAGTCAAATTCAACATTTATGGACGAGAAGAGTGTTTTTCATTCAGACCAAGACCTGAGTTAAGCTCCACTACGAAGATGATAGATGAAGGAGTCACACAGTCACCACTCACAGGGATGACTATGACCCCCGAAGAATAAATCTAGCTAGAGTAGTCCGATTCGGTGGACTTAAAAAAATCTCGAACCATCGCTGGGAGGTAACTCGGTATTTATCTGCATTTAATTTTTGCATAGCATATTTACTTATTCATGCATAGAAAAAATAATAAAAATCAATCTCATGGCATAATTATTAAAGTCTCATATAATTAATATTTACCGAGCGTGAAAACCTCAGGTAAATAATAATCACTGTGGTGGCAGAAAAATATAAAAATACCATCATTAGAATTCTAATTCTTCATAGTTTCATAAAAGTAATTTTTCTTTGCATACTTGTGTGATTATATGGTGCAAATACGGGAGACATACGGACCCATGGGACCCACCTCAATCACCTCACTTCACATCACTTCACTCCACCACCTTCACTCTCCTCCATTCTTTTTCAGCCACCACATCACATGGAGCGTCGGCAAGTGAAGACATCTCTTAATAACGAACAAGGAAGTTAGAGAAGGAAGGAATGGATGAGTGGGCCCCACATGGGGCCGATCGGCCCCACCACCAGGCCGGCCGGCCTCCCTATCTCGCGCCTATAAAAAGGCTACTTCTCCCTCTACTCCACACACTGCAAAACACTTAGAAAACATACCCCAACTCGAAATTTCAAAATCCAAGTACGGTTGAGTAGATTCTGGAAGTTCTTGAGTGGAGAGAAGGATCTGATGAGATTGTACAAAGATCGTGAGTTCGAGCATACCCTAACCTTTGACCCCTACTTCTTACAAAAAAATAGGTATGAATGTTGAATTCGATCTTATTTTTTGCAATATTAGATGGGATAATAATTAGAGTATTTCGGAGGATGGATGCAAATTACTTACTTTAGAATTCCTCTGCACTCTATCTTTCACCAAGACTTATGTTTTCTTTAGGTTGTTTAATGATCAATATAAATTTACTTGGAAAGAATTCAGCCTCAGACTAGGATTCCCTGATGCTTGCAGAGTAGAAATAGATGAACTTTTGAGCGATTTTCATATAGAGCAATTTTGGAAAGATATTTCGGGCAAAAACTACTGTTCCGACCCATGCACGAATGACATTCACAATCCCACTTTGATAATTATGCATAAATGGTTAGGGATCACTTTCTTTCCTAGGAGGGAAGGTCACATAGTTAGGATCGAGGATATGAAATTAATATATGCTATGATCAAGAAACGTAAAATATCTCCTGCTAGGCTCATGGTAACATTTTGGGCTATCTTTCACACTTTGCGTGGCCCTATCACCATCACTTCTTGGATTACACGTCTTGCCGGAAACCTGAATTTGTTAGGGAATGTTAGTATTACCTACATCTCCGCACCCCGCCGATCTCTTGACATTTACTTTTTCAGTCAAGCACATCTGTTGAAATAAAAGGGCAATAGAATCTTTGTAACATACAAGGGATTTATAAATGAATATGAACTGCTGAATATACCACTTGGTCTATATGCCATGGAGACATTTTTGCTTGATTTGCAGAGACCGACTAGGGGAGTTGGAAGAAGTCCGTTCGCCAGAATAACGAGAAACACTGTGTCTAGGTACACAAGGGAAGATGGTGCACCCCCTACACCAGCTTTCACTCACTATCAAGGATATGATCCACCAGGACCATCTGAACCGAGACACCGGGCATGGGAAGATCAAACTTCCTATGATCCGCCCACACCAGAAGAAAATTAGGGGCAAGGTAATTTTTCTAATTATGTTCCGCAGGAATACGAAGATTCGGCGTACATCTAGAGAGGACGCATGTCTTTTTCTTTGAGGGAAGTCCATGATGCAGCACCTACACCACCACCATACTCATACCATGCCTCTCATGGCTACCCCGGGTATCACCTGGAGCAACACCCGCCTCATCCTCAGCCTGAGCCGTACCACCAGCTAGACTTCTAGAACTTTGATACCCGTCTCACTCATCTTGAGACGGGGAAACAAGGTATCATAAACACGCTACATCAGCATACACAGTGGCAGGAGAGCACGAGCAACACGCTTGGGGAGATGTGTGAACAAGGGACACAAACGTATGAAGGCCTCCTCTACTTCTTCAAGCAAATGAGTGTCGATTACCCGCCACCAGCACCACCTCAGTGACCGAAGTTAAGCCAGCTTGGGGGAGGAACCCTCAGACATTAAGTTTTTCATACCCGTATTATTATTAGTATTAGTATTAATATTAGTATTACTACTATATCTAAAAAATAGGGAATATGATAAAAATACAAAAAATATATATTAATATGTTTAGATTATTTTTCTTTGCGAGCCTTTTGAAATAAAAATAGAGTGTGTATGAACTTGTTTTTGTGTCAAATAAAAAACTTGAACTATCATAAATAGTTGCTTCATTTGTAATTTTTCTGAAGAACCTAGCTTCATTTAAGAATTATTCCTCTGTTCCAAAAATATCCATTGCCAAATCTTTAAACCTGTGGAGAAATATGCTTGATCCAAAGCTTAGGTAGTTGGGAGATAAGAAGTGAAAGAGTTTTGAGCTGCCATTTATCTTGTTCTAAGTTTCAATGAAGTCCCGAAGAGTTCACTTTTGAAAAAAAAAAATAAATGCACATGATGAGTCTTTGTATGACAGAGAGATTAAATTCCTACCACAGCCATACATGCTAGGATAGAAAACCAGCACTTATTTTATTGCTACTTGTATTTACATTGAGTACTGTCAAACTTTGTTGACCTTTAGAGATCTGTCATACTCTTAAAATCAAGATCACGTACACTCCACTTAAATTTGCTGCTTCTACACTGGAAGTACGCAACAACATGCCTTTTCATTTAGAACCACCATAAAAATGTTTTACTCCTACACTGGGAGTGAACAACAAAAACATGCCTTGTAGGATTTTTCCACCTATTCATACATTTCATAGCCTCAGTTATTATTGCTCCAAATGTTTATTGTTATTATCTCTCAATTATTTCATGATAGACAAAAAGTTTGAGCTATGTAAAAATATATATAGAGAGAGAGTAAAACATGGACAAGTGTCCTACCAAAACAATGGGTGCTAGACACTCGCCTCTCTAAATAATAATAATAATAATAATAATAATAATAATAATAATAATAATAATAATAATAATAATAATAATAATAATAATAATAATAATAATAATAATAATAATAATAATTTATGCATAGACAAGACTTTCTTTGTCTAAGTTCTTAAGTTTTAAGAGAGATCAATCTTTCTAAAGGAGCAAGGTAGAATTAGGATTCATTATTACTTCCACCATATATTTAACCTATTCCTTGTATTCACACACATGCACATTTTGATTTGATTGTATGACTAGTTTCTCTAGATCCATTGTTTGACTTTACAATATATGTTTTGCAAGTATGTATGAGTGATCTCACCCATAAACTCCATATAAGCTTCTTAGTCATACGGTGAGAGAGAAGGCACAATGATATTCTGCCTTATTCCAAAATACCTTGAGAGAAGGCAAAACATCATCGTTGCCTTGGTAAGGAATTATAATGTCATATATTGAGAGATTTGTAAGTGTCATACAATACAGACTCTGAGTTTTATTTCGAAAATATAATTAAAAACTTCAGGATGGAAATAGAGATAAAGAATTTGAGACATAGTGCTTGACTTGATTACTTCTGTTTTCTGATTATCCAAAGCTCAAGTGAAAGTTAAAACCCCATGGCTAAGGAACTAGAGCAAATTTTCAAAATCTTTTTGAGGATAATTTTTTTCTGGTGGCTTGTGTATTTTTGAAGGATGATAATTTAAAGTAACTTAGTTATCTCTGGATTTAGTTTTGCTAACGGACTAGCAAAAGTTTAGCTTGGGGGAGTTGTTGATGGTAATTAACTATCATTTTAAACTGTCAACATATAGGAATAAATGATAAAAAAAAAGGATCACCATAGTAGGTTTAGAGGTTTAAACTAACAAATTCTATGAGTTTTACTGATTCTGTGTTTTTCAGGAGCTAAGCTGCATAATACAGAATTGATCCTCCTTCCAAAGGAAGAAACCAAAGCAATCGGCCTAATCTCCACGTCACGGATGCAGATAAGGATTCTCGAAGACCTAAACCGACTCCACGAGGTGACACGAGCCGACCCGCCACCAGGTGGGGCCGACCGGCCCTCCCCTACGCCGCCTCGGCTCCTTCTCTTGCAAGCTACCTATACCGCCTCTAAGGATGCATCTAAACCCCACGCCAAGGTCAGTTTTATCCAAGGGCTGCGGTTCCACGCTCTGGGCTATATAAACAGCCCCTAGGATCTTCTCTCAAGGAATCAGTTGAAGAATTAGATCATCTCTTTCTCATTTGTGAAGGCAAGGCCAGAAGTTAGGGTTTCCAGAGAGAAAGAGAGTTAGAGTTCTAGTTCAAGTTTAGAATTTAGTCTAGATTGATTCAAGTAGAGGCAATCAACTGCTTGGGATTAGGATCGTTCGTCGGAGACTTGATAATTTTATTGTAATCATCATTCGACTTTATGCTACTTCAATATATTTCTATATTTCAACTTTATTCTGTTCTTGAGATTGTTCTTGTTCTACATCTTGATATGAATATGATTAGTAGAAATACTTATGATTTATATCTCTAAATTAATCTCCATGACTACTTGACTTGGATAATGTTAACTCCCTCTTGTCTCTGAAATACCCATGATTGTCATTTACCATTTATCTTATTTGTCTTACCCCTTTCATGATAAGTGATTAGTTGTTTTGATATTTATTATTGAGTAAGTGCAAATGATTATCTCTACTACCATTGTAACTATTTATATAGTCCCGTTTCAATTTTCCTTTCCTTGGTAAAATTATAAATAATGATACTTAGGAAAACCTGGGTGAAATGCTACAATGGGTGTATTTATCTGTGCGCTTGAGGATATATACTATAATATCTTTATTTAGTTAAATGGCATAAGTATAATATAACCACACTCTTGATGTCATGTTGGGGATGACAACCTAACACGAGTGACGTTAAGAAGCGTCAACACTTAGCTTTTCTCCTTCCACATCTACGGCGCAATGGCAGATTCATTCCCTGCCTTCGATCTGAACGTTCGTTTAGAAGAAGATGACGACGGCAACCTTCCCTTCGATGATTTAAACTTGCCACTAGATGAATTTGGTGTAGTTGATTTTGATTATGTACAAAACCTCGCTGCTAATTTCTCCTTCGTTTGTTCTTTTAATTTTTTGATTATTTTTAATGTAAGTCGTGGCTAACAAGTGATTCTTTTTTTTCTTTTACTAGAACATGGTGCTCCCGTTGAAGCAAACCATCGAAGGCAAGAAATGGCAGAAGACGTCAGAAAACAAGTTTATCAAGCATTGTTGGCTAGAAGCAAGAATGGAACACTAGGCAAGAAGGATATAAGAATTATTGCTGATCAATTTGGATTGCACATTCAGTTAGTTCAGCGCTTATGGAAGCGAGGTAAAAACCAACTTGCTCAAAACATTACGGTTGTGGTTGCAAGTAGAAAGAATGATAGATGTGGCCGTAAGGCAGTCCCTCTTGATTTAGAACAATTGCGCAACATTCCTCTCAAGTAAAGAATGACCATAGAAGATGTGTCTAGTAAACTTGGTATGAGCAAAGCTAGGATACAAAGGTATTTGAAAAAAGGTTTGCTTAGGCGACACTCTAGTAGCATCAAACCATACCTCACATATGCTAACAAGAAGACTAGGTTGCAGTGGTGTGTTGACATGATTGAGCAAGGTTTGGTTGGTGATCCAAGATTTAAGGATTTTTTTGACTTTGTGTTTATTGATGAAAAATGGTTCGACCTCTAAAAAATCTGAGAAATGTTACTTGCTACCCGTGGAAGATGACCCATATCGCACTTGTAAGAATAAGAATTACATCCCTAGGCTCATGTTCTTCTGTGTTTGTGCTCGGCCAAGGTTTAGGAATGGAGAATGTGTTTTTGATGAGAAAATAGGTTGTTTTGCACTAGTCACTTATGAACAAGCTATAAAAAGAAGTCACAATCGTCTTCGTGGAGAACAAGTAATCAATCCAATAACATCAATCACAAGAGATGTAATTAGGGATTTCATGGTAAACAATGTGTTGCCTGACATTAGAGCCAAATGGCCAAGAGAAGATGTGAACAAGCCAATTTTCATACAACAAGATAATGCACCTTCACATTTAAAATTGGATGATCCTGTTTTTTGTGAGGCCGCAAAAGCAAGAAGGGTTTGATATTCGCCTCATTTGTCAACCACCTAATTCTCCGGATTTTAACATTCTAGACTTGAAGGTTTTTTCGAGCTATTCAAGCTATTCAATACAAGAAGGATGCAAAAACAATTGATGATCTAGTTCCAGCAGTCCAACAGGTAAATTAACCAATTGTTCACTTGTTTCATTGTTTCTTGAGCAACTAATGTACTCATTTCTTGAAAACATGTTTTGTAGGCATTCTTAGAGTACTCTCCATGGAAAGCAAACATGATTTTTTGTAACACTTCAGAGTGTTTTGAGGGAAGCCATGAAAGTTAAAGGGTGCAACAAGTTCAAGATTCCTCACATGCAGAAAGAAAAACTAGAGAGAGAGGATCGGCTGCCATTGCAAATCTACTGTGAACCTTCCTTGCTAGCTGAAGCAATTGCTAGCCTTCCTGCAAGAACAAACAATTAATCTAGTTAAAGAGTACATGCTTAATTGCTTGTTCTTGTTGATTTCTACTAGACTAATGGTGGCATCGTGAATTGTGGTGATGGACTGTGGGGTTGGTCTCCTCTTGGTCTTGTTTGATCGTGTATGGCTCATTGACCTACCCATGGCCAATCACGGGATCGTCATTATTGCTGGTTCTATAGTCTGAGGATATATTGAACTGAGAATTACCTATAAACTACTTGCATAGTTCCTGGATTTGGGATGTGCGTGACCGATCCTCTTTGCGTGGACAACAGCAGCAGTGGAATTACTGCAAAACGCCCGCCAAATTAGACCGATCGAGTCACTTTTCCATGGCTGCTCATGGCGGGGGCACGTCAGCCCTCACTCGTCATGTCGGACTTTGGGCTACGTCGAATGCAACGCGCGGAAGCGCGGAAGTACGTACTAGCAGGGAAGAGCGGGGGAGGGCAGGGTGACTCGCAGGGAGCACGGCCACGGGCCACAGTCGCTTTCAGTCGACTAGCAGTGGTAGGTAAGGGTGGTGGCTTTGTCGTGAAGGAATATGGTGCAGGCATTGCAGCGTCGCATCGCATCGCATCAACAAGTTCCGCTTCGTGGATGTAATAGTACCACTAGAGGGGCCAGCGGGCGGGCGGCATGCCCCTCCGGGTCAAAACGAACATGCCCGGTTGACCCTTTTTGTTGGGAACTGTTCGGGTGGACGATTGGGCCCGGCCCGACACGATCGTCGCAGGATCCGCCGTTTGTTCGATCGCCAGCACGCATTAAATATACTTATGTGAGACACGATCGTCGCAGGATCGTCGCAATACGAGAGATACTTATGTGTTGTATTTCTATCGTAGGAGAACGAGTTGAAGAACGTGTATATTATTTGCAATTTGGTTCGGAGCGTGAGAGTCTGTGCCTGATACACTTATTTTTTTTAAAAAAAAAGAAAGAAGATCATTGCCCAACAACCATTCCTCTCTATATTCGCACATGGAGGCATCAAACTAATTTGATTGAGTTCGTTTCTGTTTTGAATCACTATGCAGTTCGTAGTTAATCTCGGTCCGATGAAATATCATCCACGAAAGACATTAGCAACGACCTAAAAAAATGACCTCAAAAAACAGACAATAGCAAAGCAAATTCACCGTCCATATACTGCACAACCTCATCTCACCCCATCTATACAGACAGTACATACTGTATGGATGCATTCCTTGTCTTGCCGGCAGTTGAGTTGAGACTTGAGAAAGTGACTTTTGATCATATGAATTTCAAATTTTTAGAGCTCCAATTATAATTCACACCAGGCCCTGAGCTCCAAGAGAACCTAACCTATCGACGAGGTGTGCTGCTCCTCACTGTGATCCATGGTTGAGTGGTACTGCAGTTAGCTAGCTTAGGGAGTTAGGGTTGGTCATCGGACAAAAATTGAAGAAAAGAAGGAAAAATAAATAAATAAAAGAAAGATAAAGGATTTAAAAAATAAAAAGAATAATAAAAAAAGATAAAGGAAAAAGGAAAAATAAAATAAAAATAATGAAGCACAAAAAGAAAAAAAGGAAAAAGTAAATGAAGCAAAAAAATAAAAAAAGAAAAGAAAAGAAAAGAAAAGAAAAATAAAAGAAAAGAGAAGAATAAGAAAAAAAAGGAGAAACTAACGTACCTGGTGTTCCGTGCACTACCGGAATCTATTTCTTTGCCGAGCGCCGGAGGCTTTGCCGAGCGTTTTTCTCAGGCGCTCGGAGAGCCAAATAAAAAACACTCGGCAAAGAAGACTTTGCCAAAAAAAAAAACTCGGCAAAGGCTTCTTTGCCGAGTGCCAAAGTAAAACACTTGGCAAAATAATTTTTCAAACCATGTTTTGGTGCCCTAAACGAATTCAAATAAAAAAGTTTTCAACTACAAAGTTTCATAATTTCTCATGATCTACAACTTTATATTGGTCATTTCTTTATTCGACAAAGTAATAATTACGTTGTTCACCAAATCTATATGTCTCTCATGTAGTTTCATCAAACTACAAGAGAGATATATAAGATTTGTGAACAATGTTAGCACCACAATTTCGGATGGAAAAACTTTCTAAATGAAGTTTGTAGGTCTTGAAAGGTTATGGAATATTGTAGTTGACCACTTTTTAATTTGAATTCATCTTGTCATGCAAATCTACGTTCGAAATTCAAAATTTTAAAATTTTAAAATTCGATTTTTTCAAAAGACCTCGGATGGAAAAACTTCCTAAATGAAGTTTGTAGATATCAAAAAGTTATAAAACATTGTAGTTGACCACTTTCTCATTTGAATTCATCTTGTCATGCAAAACTACGTTTGAAATTCAAAATTTTAAAATTCAAATTTTTCAAAAGACCTCGGATGGAAAAACTTCCTAAATGAAGTTTGTAGATCTCGAAAAGTTATGAAACATTGTAGTTGACCACTTTTTCATTTGAATTAATCTTGTCATGCAAAACTACGTTTGAAATTCAAAATTTTAAAATTTGAATTTTTCAAAAGACCTCGGATGGAAAAACTTTCTATATGAAAAATGTAGTGCTCAAAAAGTTATGAAACTTTGTAGTTGACAACTTTTTGATTTGAATTCGTTTAGGGCCTCAAACAATCAATTTTCACTTGGTTTAGTATAATATTTGAGTAACCGAAACGGCATATAGACACATGTGAGTGTGTAGTGCAGGTGGCAGAGGAGATATCGCGTGAGAGAGGTCACGAGTTCGAATCCCGCCGACCGCGAATTCTGCGCGAAAAATGCCGCGACTTGCGACTTCGACGGAGACGGGCGGGCGCTGGCCAGTGGGCTCCTCTCACGATTAAAAGAAAAATTCAGGTTTTTTTTTGTATTTTTTTATTTCGCGCTTTGCCGAGCGTCGGGCTCTCGGCAAAGGCTTTGCCTAGTGCTCGATAAACGGCTCTCGGTAAAGAAGCCTTTGCCGATCGGATTTTTGTCGAAGGCGTTTTGTCGAGAGCTGCGCTCGGCAAAGGCTTTACCAAGGACCTTAGACGCTTTGCCGAGAGCCAGCCGGCTCCGGTAGTGATGGGCCGTCGCTTGGTACGATGGGTCTGTATTTGCTGGCTGACGCTGCAGGAGTGCGTGGCATGGAGCGCGGGAAACATCGTTTGGGGGAGTGCGGGAAGTATCGTACGACGGAGCGCGGGAAACATCGACGGAGCGCCTGGGTCTGAACGTTCAGGCCCGAAGAATTCTGTTGCCGCCTCCGTCGCCGACTCCATCTCCCTCGGTCCAGTTTTTCCTCAACCTCGACTCCAGAGTCCATATGCGTCACCACCGCCAGGGACCTCCTCGACTTCAGATGCGCCACTACTGCCGGCGTCGCAGCGAACTCCTCTGCACCTAGCTCCTCCGCCTCGTCTCCAGATGCGGCACCACCGTGTCAACCTCCTCCCCGCCCAGCCCTAGCAAATCCGGCCATCAGAAATCGTAACTCACGTCTTCTCTCCGCTAGAGCTTGCTCTTTGTGTGTCTGTGCTAGGGTGTATGCATGGATATCAGTCATGATGAGCATGGCATGTCCTTCTACCCCATCTGTACTGTAATTGCAAGGTCAGATCTTTGTGCCGCCAGCTAAATTCTGAAAAGGGAGCAATTTTTATGTCCTACAGTACCTCCCATATTGATTGTAGTCTTGGTATAATTTCTGTTAAGTAAATTTCTACGGCAGACCAATTTTACTGCAATCATTTAGTTTTTTGAGGCCACATACGTTTGCTTGCTTGCTTGGAGAACTGAAGCTTCATTGGGTTTTAGTGTTTATTATGATTTACAATCAGAACACTTCTATTCTTCCTAATTTATATTGGATGGATTAAATTATCCTTTGCTGGTGCATATGGTTTCATTCATTGGATCCGTGCAATCTTAAATACACTGAGTTATGTCTGGTTCTTTGGAAATCATGATATGTGTATGGTGCTGGAATGCAAGATGTGAGTAAACTGTATCTCTGATTTTAGGCTTCCCTGCAGGTTTCTGAAGGAAGTGAAGGAAGAGAGAGGACTGTCTACCATCAGATTGCAAGAAAGTCTACGAGCATTGTCTTGCATCATCCAATCCTAGATTGCAAGGAAGAAACCTAAAGTATGACTAGCCTCATTAGTGATGACTAGTCTGATTAGTGTACAATGTACGGATGCGAAGCTGCTTTGGAAAAACAATATGTGCAACTTTTCTTTTCTTTTTTCTTTGAGCTTGCTTTGTAAGAGTTAGGGCGAAGCTAGACCTAGGTGCACCCTGGTGCACCATTTTAACACAAAATTTTCTCAAGTAATTTGACAAATTGTATGAATTTTTTGTCATTTTCATGTCTAATTTTGGATTTTCCCCTAATGTCGTGTACAAAATAAAAAAATCACCAAATTTTAGTCTAATTAATCCAGAATAAAAATTTTACCAATTTTTTCAATAACCACAAGACCATTTGCACTAAAGCATTATTATATGGCTAATCAAGAATGTGCTACCCTTGGCATTTGTGGCTACCCAAGGGCGATGGCATGGTGGCCAAGACGATCAGCGACCGTGTGATGGGAAAGCACGAGTAGGAATGCGATAGATAAGCAAGGAGCCAGAGAAGGGTCATTGAGGTATGGCCGTGGCGAAATCTCGGCGAGGCAACGTGCGTGCAAGAACAGATTTGTGCATATGTAGAAGTCTTACTTAATGGACTGCGCATTGCTCGTTAATGGGCTAGCTATGGCTTTTAGCCGTTGCATACAACTGCCTTGCTGGTCGAGTTGCGAGCATCCCTGGTGCACAATTATGAGCCAAGGGAGTGCACAAGAGGAGAAAAGTTGCTAGTAGTAATAGGAAATTATTTTTTACCCTGATGCCGGTGCACCAGGCTAGCCCTACGTGGCTTCGCCCCTGCTTCAAGATGTAATATGCTCATTGATCTGAAATACATATGGCATTTCGAGCCGTTTTAAAATTTTTGAGCTAGCAATTCCGTGGAATGGATAATCTTAAAAAATCCATGTGGCATGGTAATTGCTTTACAGAAATATATGAGACCCATTGTTTGTTTGAAAAAGTATATGTCCCTTCATAAGGTCAAATATCGAAAGGTTTGCTAATTGAATGTTAAATATTGAGGGGCGTGCGAACTCGGGATTAAATATTAAAATTTCTCGCATGTGCCACTCCATTTGATTGGATGGGACAACATCTCAGCATTGAATCCCCTGGTGATGGTGGTCATGGGTATAGATAGGCAACGAGCCGGCCCGGTCTGGCCAGGCACGGCCCAGCAGGGCCCAACATGTCATCGGGGTCGTGTCGCCCTGGGCTTCGTGCCTGGCCGAGGGCCCAAGCACGGCTTGTTTTTCCGTGCCAGGCCGACCTAGAAAACACGAATTTTTTATCAGGTCAGGCCAGCCTGAGGCCCACTCCATGCCACCGAGCGCGCTGCTCTCGCTGCTCCGTTGTCGTGCCTCCGACGCTCGAGGCCGGCTCCGTCACGGTGCCTCCACGCGGCCGCAGCTATGCGCGATGCCCACGCCGGATTCGACCGCGGGAGCTCGAGCTGGGGGCGGTGGCGCTCAGGGCCAGCTCGGAGGAGGCACTGGCGTCGCGGAGGAGGCGCTGGAGCTGCTTGAGCCAGCGGCGCGCCCGCGTCCGGCGTCCGCAGCGGTGCAGCCAGGTGTGGAGGTGGTGGGTTGGCGGTGTCGGGAGAGAGAGGTGCCGGGGGCGTAAGCGCATCGCTCTCTCCGTGTCTCACGCGGGCGCGGCTCACAAGTGAGAGGTGCGGCGTGGGGAGGGGTGGAATCGGTGGATTGGGGAAAGGAAGTTAGGGTTAGGGGGAAGTAGGCTTGTAGGCTCTTTTTTTTAGCAGAGCTGGTTGCTAGCTGGTGGGCTCTTACGCTTAGCAGGCCAGGGTGGTCACCGGGCTTCAACCGGGCCTCTCACCAAATTGCGGGCCATGCTGGGCCAACCCGTGTGCCTGTTCCCTCGGGCCGTCCCAGCACGGGCCTGCTGGCCATCGGGCTGGGCCAAAAAAACGGGATGACGGGCTCAGGCTGCATGCCCATATGTAGTCATGGGCGACTCATGGCAGATTGGCTGATGACCAACGTGTGCAGCAGGTACACCAGCAACTCATCGTACGCAAACACAAGTTTGTGCTTGCCGGCTAACTCGAACGTGCACGAGAGGGGCCACCAGGGGGATATCCCTGATACGCGTAGGAGGTAGTAGGAATAGAACCACTGGACTGGACCAGGGAGAGAGAGCAGCATCCATCCATACACATCACACATGGGATGCTTCATGCTTAGCAAAGCAATCCCATAAAAAAGGTAAACTTTGGGATGCTTCATGCGCAAAGCAATCCCATAAAAAAGGTAAACTTTCTGATAGGCACCGGTAGTATGAAGCAGCCTACTAGTGATTTGCAATTTGGTTCGGAGCGTGAGAGTCGCTGTGCCTGATACGCCTCTTTTTTAAAAGAAGATCATACGCCTCTTTTTTAAAAGAAGATCATTCGCCCACGGAGGCATCAAACTGCTGCTTAATTTGATTGAGTTCGTTTCTATTTTGAATCACTATGCAGTTCCTAGTTAATCCCGGTCCGATGAAATATCATCCACGAAAGACATTAGCAATGACGTCAAAAAAAAATAAATGACCACAAAAAAAAGACATTAGCAAAGCAAATTCACCGTCCATAAACTGTACAATCTCACCCCATCTATACATAATACATTCAAACACCTCCTGAATTTACACTACTCATGAGTCCTGATGCTGACTTGCTGAGAATACATGCCTCGGATTCAGTTCTACCGTTCCGACATGCCTCGAATACCGTTACTAGAAACCTGTTGCTGCACTGCCCCTTCAAGCAGAGTTTGCGTGCTCCCCGCCGTCGGACTCGCTCCCGGACTGGAAGCGCGCATACGCCATGGCGAGGAGGCCGGCCACGGTGGCCAGAGACGTCAGCTTGCCGAAGCGCCGCCGCTACATGCTCGTGGCACTGGCAGGCGTAGGGGCAGCGGCGCCGCCGGCATTACGCACCCTGCGGGAGAAGCGGACGACAAGCGCTGTGCCAGCGACCGTGGCGACTGCGACGCCGACAGGCACGTTGGTGGTCGGGCTCCGGCAGGGGAAGCCGGGAAAGAGGCGCTGTGCGTCGAGGCCACCGGACGCGGCGGAAGAGACGGTGGCGAGAAGCAGAGCGATGAAGAGGAAGCACACCGTCTGCCTCGTCCTGGAGAAGCGCTCCGAGGCGGCGCGCGTGGCGGGGCCGCCGTCGCCTGCATTACCCGCCCCGCGGACGAAGCGGAGCAGACGGCGGCTGGTGCAGCGGACTACGGTGGTGGCAGCGGCGGCAGCGACGGAGTTCTTCTCGGAGAAGTACGTTAAGAAGCTGCCGGACGCGACGGACGGCGGCAGGGCGACGAGGAACCCCACGCACACCGACACCAGCAGGCTCACCTTTGCCATGCAGTCCGTGGCCGTGGTCGCCGCGCCGTGCCTCTGACCTCCACCGCCCGCGCCGGCGGCGTCTCCCGACCGCGCGTCGCGGACGAAGCGCACGAGGAGCGCGGCGCCGAGAAGATAGGCGGTGACCATGAACATGAGGAATATGCAGATCGCGATGTCGAGGCTGGGGCTCTGCCCCGTGAACTCGAGAAGGGCGCGGAGCGCGTCGGGGCCGCCGAGAGCGGCCGCACCAAGGGTTAGGATAATGATCGTTGGAACAGGAGCTGCCATGGCTGGGTTGTTGTGGTTAAGCACTTGTGTCAGTGGACTATATAGGCACTGGTGACTGCTGTGATGTGTTGTGAACGGGACAACATCTCAGCATTGAATCCCTGGTGATTTACGCGTAGGAGTAGGACCACTGGACCAGGGAGAGAGAACAACATCCATACATGCACATGGGATGCTTCATGCTTGGCCTTTCATGGTTAGAAAAGCAAACCCATAAAAAAGGTATATATAGGTGCTGTTAACTTTCATGGTCTGTGTGGTAGAGCTGTACTGATTCTCCAGTTTTGCTTCCTGATTCTCCAGCTGTGCTTTCTAATTCTCTGGTAAAGTGATTCTGAGGCTGAAAATGATTATCTTTGATTCTTTAGCATAAACTTTTAAAATCACTATATGAATCACTTCACAGAATGAGGAGAAGCTACCTTTTTCAGCTCTTAGCCTCTTAGTTCATTTCAGAGAATCACTTCACAGAATCAGCAGAGAATCACTTCACTCTAAAAAACCGTTTGACAGTCAAGGAGTGATTCTCTTCGAGATTCCGCTCCATGAAGCACTCCCAAACGCACCATAATAGGCACTGGTAGTACGAAGCAGCAGCCTACTAGTGATTTGCGATTTCGTTCGGAGCGGGAGAGTCGCTGTGCATGATACAATTTTTTTTTTAAAAAAAAAGAAATCCTTGCCCAACAACCAAGTCCTTTCTACATTCGCCCATGGAGGCACCAAACTGCTGCTTACTTTGATTGAGTCGCTGTGACTGTTTCCTTAAACTTATTAGCCCGACTTATTAGTTATGGTATAGTACTTTTATCTCACAACAAAACAGCAGCAACCGACTTATCAGCCACAAAAATCATCAACCGAACAACTTGGCAGTTCATAGCTGATGTCGGTCAGATGAAATATCATCCACCAAAGACATTAGCAATGACCACAAAAAAATATTTATGACTTAAAAAAAAAGACATTTGCAAAGCAAATTCACCGTCCATAAACTGTACAATCTCAGCCCCATCTATACATACATTCAAACACCTCCTGAATTTACACTACTACTCATGAGTCATGATGCTGACTTGCTGAGAATACATGCCTCGAATTCAGTTCTACTCCCACCATCCCATGATATCTGTCGTTTTTTTTTTGTTTTCGTGTCACAAGTTTGACTCGATTTGTAGAAAATACGTGCAACATTTGTATCTCCAAATAAATTTATTAAAAAACTAGATTCAAAGATCTTTCCTATGATACTAATTATGTACCATAATTATTAATATTTTTTAATATATATTTTGTCAAAGTTGTTTCTCGAGAAGCGAAAACGACAGATATTTTGGAACGGAGGGAGTACACTTCTACCGTTCCGACTTTCAACGTGCTTCAAATACCACTACGGCCTTGTTTAGTTCTCAATTCTGGGAGCCCAAAGTTGGGTGTTTCGGCACTATAGCGTACTGTAGCATTTCGTTTGTGTTTGGTAAAAATTGTCCAAACTTTGACTAATTAGGCTCAAAATGTTCGTCTCGCAAAGTACAACAAAACTATGTAATTAGTTTTTAATTTCATCTACATTTAGTACTCCATGCATGTGCCGATATTTCGATGTGACGGAGAATCTTCTTTTTACACAGTGAAATTTGAGGAAGAAGTTGGGAACTAAACCAGGCCTGCACTAGAAACCTGTTGCTGCACTGCACACGGCACCGCCGCCTGCCCGCCTGCGACACGGGCATCATCATTGTTTCAACCTTCAAGCAGAGCCCTTATTTAGTTCCCAAATTCTACCCCAAATTCCACTATGAAAAAGAAGATTCTCGTCACATTAAAATGCCGGCACATACATGGAGTACTAAATGTAGATGGAATTAAGAACTAATTACACAATTTTGTTGTACTTTGCGAGACGAACATTTTAAGCCTAATTAGTCAAAGTTTAGATAATTTTTACCAAATACAAACGAAATGCTACAGTGCACATTTAATGGTCACTGTTTTAACTTAGGACGCCTGAATCGGGAACTAAACACGGACAGAGTTTTGCGTGCTCCCGCCATCAGACTCGCTCCTGGACTGAAACTGCGAATACGCCACAGTGAGGAGGCCGGCCACGGCGGCCAGAGATGTCAACCTAAGGCAAACCAAGGCGGACTTTCTGTTGCACATATCGTGTAATAAATTAGAAAACAATCTATTGTTCCGATCTCTCTGTAACCCTACCTCTCATGCGTATATAAAGGAGGGTAGGGACCTCGGGCTCATGATCCAGAGGATCCACCTTCCACCTATTCCATCCACTTCGTAGTTAAGAGCAACAACCCCTATAATTGAGCATACGAATACAAGAACAACCGCACCACTGGAGTAGGGATTAGCGCACACCACGCCCCCGAACCAGTATAAATGTTTGTGTCTCATGTGCTACCATCTGATTTCGTCTACGCGATCACGTTACTGAATATTGCCGGAGCAAAACAATCTGACAAATACGGAGAGTATATGATGGATACTTGCTAGCAAGCGTTTGGGTGAAAAGCTACGGCTCTTGCGATCCGAGCCGCCCTCCCCTACACGAGCGTAAGAGAAAGCGTCACAGACTGATGGTTGCTGCATTTCGCGGACTTCACGCATCATCATCGGATAAGCATGGAAGCAAAAGGCGTCTTCAAAAGATTTCTCCCTCGGTGCCGAAAAATGCATTTGGAGGACCAGGTGCGAAAACCAAGGTGAATAGAAAATGACCAAATAGCCCCTATAACCGACATGTTGCAGTCTAGTTTAGCTCACTTTTTTGGCAACATTTTTAGTACTAATACTTCTAGCAGGAGCACGAACAAGCCACGGCTAGGGCCAGATCCTTCTAGGCTCTTGGAGCCCCTCAGGCCCTCACACGCCCGAAGCTTGTGGCCTTTGGGCTTTGGTGCTGTTGATTTTTTAAGACGGCTTCTGCATACTGAGTACTCCCTCTGTCTCTAAATTTTGGTCATTTGCGTTTTTTTAAAAAAAACTTTGACTAATATATATTAAAAAAATATTAATATTTATAGTATATAATTAGTATTATTGGAAAGATCTATAAATATAGTTTTTTAATAAATTTATTTGGATATACAAATGTTGCACGTATTTTCTATAAATTGAGTTAAATTTATGGCACGTACACCAATGACGACAGATATAAAGGGATGGAGGGAGTACCTGCCTGTGTGACAGCCTGACATCTGATCTGCAGCTGCAGTTGCTAGGATTGTATTTTTTGTGGGACATTTTTCAAACTATAGGATTGCAAAGATTTTGGCCTCGGAGATGGGCCTGCCGAAAGGACATGAGTCAATGATGTTACGGACTTACGGTCCCCCCGGAAAGTACCCATCACTTTGACAAATGGTGTGGATTAGGATTCAATATATTCGTGCCAATGTTCGGTACCATATTTTCCCTTTTGCTTATGTTTTTTGTGTGGTTCTTTTGATATAAACGAATGGTGATCAAAGGAGATGAAATGTTCTCGAGGTTGTGGTTGTGGATCAGATCAAATGACGATCCTGCTATGTTTGTTTGAACTTATCAGCCCCTCTTATCAGTTATGATACAGTATTTTCTCTCACAACAAAATAATATTAGCCGACTTATCAGCGGCAGAAATCAGCTAACATGTGGTCAGGATGACACAGCCGCTGAATGACAGAATCGGTCGCTGCATGAAAGCATCATGGTACGAACATGATATTTGTTCCTTTTTCCATGTGCTACCTCTTCACATTTCCATTGGCCTGGGCGCCTGCCCCCCGCCTCTTCTTGCGATCGTGCCGGTTCGCAATATTTTTCCCGTCACGCGTATCCACAAGAACCACAAACAGACACGACGATCGGGTGCTCCACGTCCGGTGACGGTTCGATCAGTGCCTTGCGTGCTGTCCTGTCCGGTGATTAGTACTCCCTCTGTCCAGGTTTAAGCGTCGTTTTCGATTTTCGTGTCATAAGTTAGACTTGATTTGTAGAAAATACGTATAACATTTGTATCTCCAAATAAATTTATTAAAAAACTAGATTCAAAGATCTTTCCAATGATACCAATTATGTATCATAAATATTAATATTTTTTAATATATATATTTTTGTCAAAGTTATTTCTCAGTAAGCGAAAGCTATAGATATTTTGGAACGAATGGAGTAGTACTAGTAGGGCTAGGTAGGTCCTCAAAAATCAGAATCCACCGCGAGATCTGAAAAGCGTCAGAGTTCAGAGAGGACAGTGGTCCTGTTTGCCTAATGGTTTCTGAGGTTGCTTCTTATACTGATTTGTTGATTTGTTGTGAGAGAAAAATAATACTAAATGACTTTATGATTTTGGCCGATAAGGTCAAGCGAACATGACCCCTCTAAAAAGGATCTACTTCGTATGTTTTGTGTGTTTGCTTATGGATCGGAGGTGCGGTAGTACAACGCATTTTGAACTGTTCTTTTAAGAATAAATCACATCTTCCATTCTTAGGGTCCTTTTAGATCCTAAAAATTTTGGCCCAAAAGCAAAAAAAAATTGCGTTTTCGCATTTGGGAACTAAACTGGCCCAAAAAATTTCAGGCCGAAATTTTGTGCGAATCGGGCTCCTCGGGTGTTGGGCTGTGTGTCCCTCCACACCTGCAGCCGAGCGCATATCCGCGCCGCAGCAGCCAACCCTATCCTCTCCATTGACAGTCGCACCATTCAGCACTCGTCGAACCCTAGCCACCCCGCTCTCGTCCTCTCCATCGCATCGCCGGCGCTCTGGACCTTTCCATCCCCGCGTCGGCACAGTCGCTCCATTCCACCGCCGCTGCCCAGATCCACGACCTCCCCCTCCAGATCTACACCACTGTCGTCCGGATTGACCAGTTCGTGCGCGCGGTCGTTGATGGCAGGCCAAGGCGGCGACTTCAATGGCGAGCACGGCGCATATGGCAACGCCCACGCCGGCCTTGGCAACGACGGGCGCACTGTGGATTTCTTCATAGCTGCGGGCGCGACTGGCATCTACACCGACGTGCGGGTTCGAGCAGATTCAACTCCGGCGGGGGTTATGACAGCTACCAGAACCCCCAGCTGCAGTTGAACCACCTTGACCTCAATGCCGGTGAGCCCTGGAGCGAAGTTCAGGCGTACGCCGCGCACCTTCGCGGAGAGGAGGAGGTGTTCCCGCCTCCCGTTCGGGTACCGAGGGGCGGCGTCGCTCGCAGCTTCAACTTCCGGGCGCCTCGGGCCGTCGGCGGCGAAGGAGGCTCATGTGGTACTGCATCCGTTGGAGGAGGCATCGTCCCTCCTCTGCCTCGACCTGGGAGGGCTGCATCAGTCGGGAGAAGCCATCGAAGGGGGCGCACCCAGCATCAACGCGGGCGGGGGCCAGCCTTTCACGACGACAACTTCGACGAAGGCGTCGATGTCCGAGACGCCGGAGGCATGGTACAAATCCGACCCTTCTGCCTTATTAAATACTAGCTTGCTTGCTTTGTTTACGAATTAGTCATGTCTTGATGCGTATGTGACACAAGAATTAGTCATGTCTTCCGGTGTATGTGGTACAAGAAATTTTATTTGATGCAGTGGCTAGGATCCATTTTGTTTCGGAATCTAATAAGTGTTTAGGGCAACAAATGCATTTGTCTAACTTCTTGGATGTGGTAAATGAAGTGTTTAGGGCAACTTTATACATGCTTTGGTTATGTACTTTTTCTGAAGTGTCTAGGATCCTTTTTGTTCCATAATCTGTGTTGTTCCTCCACATCGTTTAGGTTACAAAGCATAAAGCTGACTGGACAGCAGACAACACAGTGCATTTTTTTGAATGCTGGTTGCATGAAATGCAAATTGAGAACGTGCAGCATGGAGTTATGCAAAACAAACATGGGTGGAAGGCTAATAGGTACCTAGCAGCAACAGGTTTGAAGCATGACAAAGAGCAGCTTCAAGGCAGGCTGAGGCAGCTAAGGACCCAATGGACGTTTTGTTGTTGAGATGTGTTTTGGAGTTTTGAAAATGAAGTGGCGGATGTCGCAAAAGATCCCTAGTTACTCACCTCATAAGCAAAGCCAAATCATAGTTGCATGTTGTGGTCTACATAATTTCATGAGGAGCAGCGGCTTAGTGGATAGGCACTTTGCTAGGTGTGACCGAAATGAAAACTATGTGCCTCCGCCAGCGTATGAGAATCAGCCTGAACCTGAGGTAGTCGATGATGAGTCAGACTTGATGAATGTGTTCTGTGATTCGATTGTGTATGCTTTGGCGGATCGTTCTTAACAATTTTGTGTGTTCGAGGACATGTATATTTTAATTCTTGCGATTTCTGTGAATGTTTGAGGACATGTACATGAACTATTGTGTTGGTGTGAGCATGTTGAGGACAATCTGTGGTTGTAATATGCATGAATAATTGTTGTTTATGTTGCATGATAAGACGTGGATGAAAAATCCTGAATACCGCTGCTGTGTACTTCTTGATGGAGGCTGGAATGCATGCATGCAGTTTGCATGCAGGCCATTTAATGCTGCCCAAACTGCAATAAAGGGGTACTGCATCTGTTATGCAAATTTTTTTGCAAGTAAACACCAAAACACCCAAAAAAAATTTTGGCTCAGTTTTTTTGTATGCTGCTGCCCCATTTTGGGTTTTGCTATTTTTGCAAAAATTTTGGGGAACTAAACAGGCACTTAGGGAGGTGATAACTGTACGTAGGAGTAGAAGGCCAGGAGCTTTCTGGTAGGTCGAGTAGTGGTAATTGCCATGCGTATAGGTATGAGCATCACATCAGATGAAGTGGTAGCAGAAGGCACAGGGAATTGAGAGCCGCCAACGTACCGCCCTCCATTCAGGACCAAACGTCACCCCTAAAATCCATGTAATAGAAGGTATCAGGGGCGAATATCCCTAATATTGTAGAGTAGGACCACTCGACCAGGATGCAGAGAGACAGACAGATAGTACTGTAGCATCCGTCCATACACATGTTGCTTACCTTTCATGGTTAGCAAAGCAACCCCATAGGCCATAGAAAAAGGTATAGGTGCCTCTTCTTGTTGACTTTTTGATATGCACTAGTAGTACGAAGCAGTGCTTAGTAGTGATTTGCAGTTTCGTTTGGAGCGTGAAATCCTCTTTGCGTGATACGCTTTAAAAAAAATCGGAGAAAATGGAGCCATCAACTGCTGCTTTTGATTGAGTTCGTTTCTGTTCTGAATCACTATGCAGTTCGTAGTTAATCTCGGTCGGGTGAAATTTCATCCACGAAAGACATTAGCAATTCACCGTCCATAAACTGTACAATCTCACCCCATCTATACATACATTCAACACAACCTCCTGAATTTACACTACTCAAGTACTCATGATGCTGACTTGCTGAGAATACATGCCTCGAATTTAGTTCTACCGTTCCGACATGCCTCGAATACCGTTACTACTAGTAGAAACCTGTTGCTGCACTGCACACTGCACATCCGCCTGCGACACCGACTCGGGCATCATTGTTTCAACCTTCAAGCAGAGTTTGCGTGCTCCCCGCCGTCGGACTCGCTCCCGGACTGGGAGTGCGCATACGCCATGGCGAGGAGGCCGGCCACGGCGGCCAGAGACGTCAGGTTGCCGAAGCACCGCCGCCACGTGCAGACGGCAGGCCAGACGTAGGGGCAGCGGCGCCGGCCGCATTACGCACCCTGCGGGAGAAGCGGACGGCAAGCGCTGTGCCAGCGACCGCGGCGATGCCGAGGCAGGGATTCTGCCCCGTGAACTCGAGAAGGACGCGGAGCGCGTCGGGGCCGCCCAGAGCGGCCGCACCAAGGGCTAGGATAATGATCGTCGGAAGAGGAGCTGCCATGGCTGGTGAGGATGCTTGATGACCTACCGTCCTACCGTCCTACCCATAGTCACATAAAACGGGTTCACGACCCTCGACCCGGGTTCGTCGACCCTGACCCAGGTTCACGGGTTCATTTTCGACCCTAAGTATAAAAATCTCTTGCAAGTAGCGTACCACGTACCGCGACCCCGTACCTCGACCCCATCGACCCAGAAACTTTGTGACTATGATCCTACCCTACCGGAGGCGGGAGGCCGGAGCGAGGGAAGGGCCTAGCGAGATCTCCGACGAGTGTTCTGTGTCGGCCGCGACGGTCATGGCAAGGAAGAGCTTGCAGGCTGTGACTTGCAGGAGCTCCGTCACCGTGTTCGGTGCCTCCCTGTAGCATCGGGCGTTCCTTTCCTTCTAGATTTCTCAGGAGGCTAGTGCGAATAGTGAGTCCATCTCCTTCCTCTGGCTTGCCTGACATGTCCCTCGCAGTTGCTTCCACAATGTGTAGACCGATCGAACCATGGGAGGCAGAGGTCGTCCGAGGGCTTGGCAAATGTGGAACCATACCTCCCTTGTGGATGGGCAGGAGCAAAGGATGTGACCGATCGTCTCGGGTGCTTGATCACAGAACTAGGATTCCTCCCTTGCTCCAAGACCGTGACGTGCGCGGCGGTCGTTGGTCCAATGACGCCTCCGGAACGCCAGCCATAGAAAGATCTTCACCTTCAACGGCGCCTAAGTCTTCCAGATCATAGAGTGACCCCGGAACGGAATAGAGCCTGTATGAAGCATCTTGTAGGCGGACTTTGAGGTGTATGTGCCATCTGGCGACCAACGCCAGAGCGTCCTGTCTTCCTGGTCCCTGAAGGAAACCTCCGTCGTGGCTTCCCAGAGGTCCAGGTACTCCGCGATGGTTGCCAAGGTCATGCTTCCCGAGATACCTCACGTCCACTGCCGGTTGGTGATCCCCTGGTGGACGGTAAGGCTTGATCTGATCCTCCTCGGTACCAGCTGCACGAGGTTTGGAGCCAAGTCCGCTGGTGCAGTTTGGACTAGGCACCGATCATCCCAAAATAGCGTGGTCGTCCCATCCCCCAACTCTGTGTATGTAGACACCTGGAAGAAAGCTCGGATCTGCGGCTCGGCGTCGATGGGTAGCTAGCTCCAGGCCCGCGAGGAGTCCGTTTTCTGCAGCCACATCCAGCAGGTTTGCAGCGCGTAACCCGCAAGCTTTAGGTCGGAGACCCCGAGCCCTCCCAGTTCCGTCGGTTTGCAGGTGGTGTTCCAAGCCACCAGACATCTCCCGCGAACCGAGGCGTCACCACCGACCCACAGGAACTGTTGGAGTTGTTCCAAATTCACTGCAAGATATAGGCCGGGCTTCTGACGGAGCGAAGCGGAGGCCCGTAAAAGCCGAAGGCTGGGCCGGAGCGTAGCGGGGGGCGGAGCCCCCCGCGGTACGGTACATATATACCCTTGTTAGGGTTTCTTGGAGACTTGATTCTCTTGTAAGCCGCCGCAGGCGTGTAACCCAAAACTCTTGAGATAGTGAGATTGTTGCTGGGGGGTGCCCGTGGTTTTTCCCCTTCGCATTGGAGGGGTTTTCCACGTTAAATCGTGTGTCTCCACTGTGATTGATTTCGTTTTACTTCATATTCCATACGTCATTAATAACAGAAACTTCTACAGATTGCGTCGATCTCCCTGACTGCCCACGACAGAAGGCAGTCCACCATCATGGAATAGATAGGTACCGCCCTGAGGACCGACTTGATCCACACTAGCCTACTGCTCCTTGCCATGAGGGATCCGTGGCATGGCGGCAGCTTGCGCGCGACTGCCTCGACGATGGAGTGCATGTGTGCCTTGGGCAGGTTCTTGGTGCTCAATTGTAGTCCCAAATACTGGATCGGAAACTCTTGGATTTGGCAGCCTAAGATAGCGACAATCTCCGATAGAACGTCTTCCCCGCCGAAGATCGAAGTGACGGAACACTTGGCCAAGTTGGTCTTCAAGCCAGATGCCTCCCCGAACACCATCGGGATCTCTTTCACAGCCCTCGCCTCCTGTACCGACGGCCGTATGAACAAGATGACGTCATTTGCGTACAGATTGCACTGGAACTTGATCTCCTGCAGCTGCATTGATCGCAGCACCCCGTCACGGCTGGCCTTGGCAAGCATCCTGTGCAATACATCCATCGCGATGATAAACAGCATTGGCGATAAAGAGTCGCCCTGGCGCACCCCTCTGAAGTGCTTAATCGGAGGCCCCTGATGCCCATTGAGTAGGATCCTAGAGGATGCTGTGGACAGCAGCGCAGCGACCCATCTGCACCATGGCTCCCCGAACCCCCTCGCATGTAGGAGTTCCAACAGAAACGGCGAGGAAAGGGTGTCGAAGGCCTTGGAAATGTCCAGTTTCAGGAGAATCATGGGGACCTTCTTCTTCCAGATGAGAACAGATGCCCACTGTATATACTTGAAGTTGTCCTGGATAATTCGCTCTCGGATGAAAGCGTTCTGGTTCTTGTCAACTAGAACGTCGAGCTTTGGCGCCAGGCTGAGCGCCATCACCTTGGAGATGAGCTTCGCGAAGCTGTGTATCATGGGGATCTCTTATTCTTGGTTGATGATTCCAAGCTACACGCCACAGATGCAGCTTTTGGCTATTGGCCTATTGCTTATCCTGACGAACAAACTCGGCGAGCTAGTCTGGACTCTGGAGCAACCAACTACCATTCCAAGGGCAGGAGGGTCGGAGGTGGTCGTCTCGTCGCGGACGGCGAGGCCGTTGACCTCTGCAGCTACAGCCTTCAGGACGCAAAGCGAAAGGAGAAAGTGCTTCTGTTGTGTCGCGCGTGCCCCGCTCTCGCTGCTGAGCCCTCGCAGAGCCCGGCGCCGGTGGCCACTCCGGCCCCGGCGGCCACAGCCAATAAGTTTCGCAGAAAACTTCCCACTTTCCAGTCATGATAACGACCAACAGAAATGGAGTGGCCATTCTTTTTTTCGAACGATGAAGCGGCCTGCTTTTACATGTTTGCAAAGAACTTTAGAATGTACCCCTCCGTCCCAGAATAGATGACATTATGGGATGCGTGCAGGTCAAACTTTTTTAACTTTAACTAGCTTTGTAGAAAATACGTGCAACATTTATGTCTCCAAATAAATTAATTATGATAGGATATTCAACGATCTATATAGTGATACTAATTATGTATTATAAATATTAATATTCTTTTATATATAATTGTTTAAAGTTAGAAAAAACTGACTTCTTAGAAAGCGAGGATGACTTCTACCGTAAGACACAGGGATTATTGACGATGTGTTTACAGTATTTGAACTTTTCCGGTCATCCCTACCGGTGGTCGCCATATCCTGCACTGTGTCGTGTATGGATGCATTCCTTGTCTTGTCGGCAGCTGAGACTTGAGAAAGTGAGTTTTGATCATACGAATTTCAAATTTTAGGTCTCCATTTGTAATTCAAACCAGGGCCCTAAATTCCAAGAGACGGTCTGTTGACGAGGCCTGCTGCTGCTGTAATTTAAACCGTCAGCATTAAGGGTGTGTTCACTTCGCGAAAAGTAGGTGAAAAGTTACTGTAGCATCTTTCATTGTTATTTGGCAAAATTTGTCCAATCATTGACTAACTAGGCTCAAAAGATTCGTCCCAACATTTACAGACAAACTATGCAATTAGTTATTTTTTTTACCTACATTTAATGCTCTATGCATGCGTCGAAAGATTTGATGTGATTGGTGGAAGAGGAAATATTTTGGATTGGGATGGGAAGTGAACAAGGCCTAAGCGTCAAAACTCATAGTCATAGACACCGTCAGTATGAAGGTACTGTGATCCATGGTTGAGTGGTACTGCAGTTAGCTACCTTAGGGGTGGTGATGATCGGGCAAAAAATCAAAGAAAAGATTGAATTGGCATCTGTAGGGAGAGCTACAATCATGAATCATCAGCCCATGACGAACAAAGGTAGTAACATCGAGCCAGACTGATAACTGCCTCTCCTGGTACAAGTCAAAGTCAAACTGAGAGCTTACCTCTCTCGCTCTCGTGCTCGCTCCATGTGGTGGATTGGCCATTTTGACGTTCAATTGTCCTCACAAATACCAACGGAGAAAATTCTGGTATATCATCAAAAACTAATATGTATCACTTACGTACATGCCATCTAAAACTATACATTTCCTGTATACTTTTTTGAGTGTGCTGTAGCTGCACAATTCTGGTGTGTGCTTTCTGAAAGTCTTCAAGTAAACTTAGGGGGTTCTTTTGAGTCTGTTGGCCAGTTTTGGCTTAGCAATAGAAAGCATGTGGTGTTGAACATAGTCACTGCTGCTGCTCTTTGGAGCTTATGGAAGCTAAGAAATGACCTTTATTTTCATAATGTTGGCTGGAAAGGAATGGATATCCTGTTGAACAAGATTGCTTTTACGGTACAGAATTGGCTAATTTTGTGCCGGAGAACAAAACCGATGCTTTGTCAAGAATTGTTCTGGAGATCAAGAGGATAGCCTCTATGGCGATGTGGCTTCCTCCCTGAACAATATGGTGGGTCTGAACATGTCTCTGGAGAAGATGCAAGTGGTGGACAGGTTGCAGAGTTATCTCAAGAGCGGAGCTGGTTACTTCACCTGGTGTTTTCCAAGACTGGGTCTCCTGCAGGCTGGTTTGAGTTCTAGTTTGTCAGTCATGTATGGCCGTGGTGCGGTGGGTAGTTCTGTTGGTTAGCCTTCTGTGCAGCCGGCGGGTGAATATATCCAGAACTGTAGAAGTTTTTGCTGTTTTCTCTTCTTAAGGTCATCAGCAGTTAGGGATGCGTCGGGTCTATGTGGTTTGTGAGGCTATGGTGGTTGTTACTCTCAGAGCTGTATGGACTATTGCTGTCTCTTAATGAAATTTTAAAAAAACGGAGGTGTCAGCCCTTGAACTCTAAAATGATACGTAGGCCTCGTTTAGATGAGAGAATTGGGAAGAAAAGCACTGTATCAGAATTCCTGTAGCATTTCGTTTGTATTTGGTAAAAATTATCCAAATTTTAACTAACTAGGCTTAAAATGTTCGTCTCGCAAAGTACAATAAAACTGTGCAATTAGTTTTTGATTTTATTAACATTTAGTACTCCATGCATTTGCCGACATTTTGATGTGACGGGGAATCTTCTTTTTGCATAGTGAAATTTGGGGAGAATTGGGCCCTGTTTAGTTTCCCAAAAATTTTGCAAATTTTTTCAGATTCCCCGTCACATCGAATCTTTGAACACATGCATGAAGCATTAAATATAGATAAAAAATAAAACTAATTACACAGTTTAGACGAAATGGACGAGACGAATCTTTTAAGCCTAATTAGACCATGATTGGACACTAATTGCTAAATAACAACGAAACTTGCTACAGTACCATTTTGTAAAATTTTTCGGATCTAAACCAGCCCTTGGTGGAACTAAACAAGGGCGTACTTGTACTCTCGCTTGACGCTTTAGCTGTCGCTTCCACCAAGTGCTGGCTTGCTGCTACGTGGGCACTATTGGTTGGCTCCTTGCCTTGTTTGAGCGTGGTCCTTTTTGTCAGTCGGTCGCTACCTGCGCAAGCACGCCTGTTATTCTGCGAGACTACCAAATGATATAATATGATAATATATGGTTGCCAGTGACGGATCCAGAATCATTTTTTTGGGTAGACACACAATATAGGGACAGTGCTCCACAGTACGCTACAGTTCTCGCTATAGTGCTTCGTTACCTTGGTCACCGAGAATCTAGGGTAGTTCTGGGACTACCCAAAACCCGGCTGGGTCCGCCACTGGTTGCCAGTTGCCACAAGTGTAGAAGTGGAAGTTGGGACAATCGGCCTGGGTAGAGCGTTGGTGTCGCACCAAGTCGCCATCGAGAAGGGATTTAACTTGATCGAGGACGATGGCTGCTTCACACGACTTCATCGGCCTTGACATGAGAATCTATGGATAGTCCAAGACCTGAGAAACTCCATAGCTGAGATATGCTAGAGCAGAGGACGGAGGAGTTCAGGCAAGGAGAAGCATCTATGGATTTGGGGAGATGATCGGGAATATATGATTTTGCTATGAGCGTAAAGGACGGATAGTCCAAGCCTGAACGAGGAATATGGAAGGGGGCAGTTGGAGATGGACTTTTCTTTTTAATTTTTGGGTGGGATCTAGTATCTGCTCTTGATTGTGGCGTCTATTTTATTGTAAACCTTTAGAGAATCTCCGAGATTTTGCCAAATTAACTTGACACATCCATCTATTTTTGACAAAACAAGAAAAATTGTGCTCCAACAGTTTGGCATCCAACATGGCAAATTTTAGTAACTTGGCAAATCTCCCCCCTCCACGCGCATATTTGCGCGCTGAGCGCGAGCGCGCATCGCTCGCGCATCCGGCTTCGCGTGCATATTTAAGCGGGGCTCTTCGTTTCTTAGCAAGACTCTTCGTTCGTTTAGCGGGCCTTTTCTTATTTTACCAAGTCTAAATGGCAAACTCTTGGAGAGAGTCTATTTTTTCACTTGCCATATATTTTAGCAAATTGTCAAATCACGATATTTACCAAGTGAATTTTTGGCAAACTCCTGGTTTAGCCAAATACTATGCTTGTGTACAGAGAGATGCAAGATTGAACTGTTAGAGAAGAGAAACGCCAGCCAAAAATCGCTCACCTACGAGGTACAGTACCAGAAGCGCATGTGATCTGGAGGACCTCCCCTGTTCCCCCAGATGGACGCAGATTCATGAGTCGTTCGGTTGTGCTGATAAACCGGCTGAAAATACTATTGACTGATTTGTTGTGAGAGAAAAATATTGTTCCGGCTAAAAAAACAAGCTGAAAAAAACAGATTATAAGTCGAATGAACAGGACCTCAGTGACGGACTGGACTCTGGATAGGGCTATTTTTGTTCTCTGGAAAACGAGCCAAGCTGATGAGATGCTCGATGCCTCACCAACAAGAACAAAGGCAATGATGCAGCCGGCTAGCCGGCGAAATAGACTCCACCGTGACTGGCATTTAATGCGGCAGGGAGCAGCAGTAGCTTTGTAGCAGCGCATGCAAGCAATGAGGACCGAGCCCAGCAGGATAACAGTCAATGAGAGTGTAGCTGGGCACATACCACCCACTTTAGGCTGGCGTTTCGCAAAACACCGGCTCCACACTCTCTCTCTCTTCTGCCGTCTGCGTCAGCTAGGATTCAGCCAGCTTGCCGCCAACCGTAATACTTGGGGCTGGTTTAGTTCCAAAATTTTTTACAAAACGACACTGTAGCTTTTTTTCGTTGTTATTTGACAAATATTGTCCAATCATGGTCTAATTAGGCTTAAAAGATTCGTCTCGTCCATTTCGTCTAAACTGTGTAATTAGTTTTATTTTTTATCTATATTTAATGTTTCATGCATGTGTCTAAAGATTCGATGTGACGGAGAATCTGAAAAATTTTGCAAAATTTTCTGAGAACTAAACAGGCCCAATATCAATACCGAAACCGCGAAACGCGCAGGTGTACTGTTTCGATTGAGGAAACAATATCTCGTGGCTCGCGAGACCGTGACAATTGACAAAATGACAAGTACTCTCAAGTCGTAACATCACCCGTTAATTCCATCCATTCAGACACCGTCACCGACCCGCCGGTAACAATCTCGCCCCAATTCGACCCGTTAACAACAATCTCAGCCCAACTCTTGTTAAATCAAAGTCACATCGAGAAGCTGTAGAGGTAGTATGTACTAGCATACCGGAATAAGTAGAAAGCTGCTACTGTTATACTAATACTAGGCATGCGTGCTCAATTCGAGTTCGGGCAGCGCATGCGCGATACCGACAAGGAGACAGGAGAGGGTGAGGATGGCGACGGCACGGGCGTCAGCTTGTCCGAGCAGCGGCGCCACCACCGGCGCCGGCTGCAATACGCGCCCTGCGTGAGCACCAGACAAGAAGCGTGGTGCCGGCGACCGTTACGATTGCAATTGCGACCCCGACGGGCAGGGTGACCGTGCACCTGCACCAGTGGAATTCTGGAAAGAGGAGCAGCGCGTCGAACCCACCGGACGCGACGAAAGAGGCAACGAGGGACATGGCGGCCACAGCCAGGAACTTGATCGTCGTGGCGGGCGCGGGCCCGCCTGCGCTACCCGCCCCGCGGAAGAAGCGGGCCCGCAGAGGCGCGGCGAAGGCGGCGCAGATGGTGAGGACGGTGACCGCGATCGGGTTGTTGACGGCGAAGTCGATCGGGAGGCGGACGGCGCCGCCGGGCACGAGGAGGAGGCATGCGGTGACGAGGAAGGCGGCGCCAACGGACACCATCGCGGTCATGTGGGCGAAGAGGTCCGTCGCCGGCGCGGTGCCGCCGCCCGGGCCCGCCTTGCGGACGAAGCGCGCCAGCAGTATGGTGCCGAGCAGCGGGGCGGTGAGGAGGCTGATGACCACGACGCAGATGGCGAGGTCGACGGCGGGGCTGATCCGGCCCACGAACTGGAGCAGGAGGCGCAGTGCGTCGGGCCCGCCCAACGCCCCGGCGCCGAGGGCGAGCACAATGGCCTGCGGAACAAGATCCACACCCGCCATGGGAGATCGGAACTCAAAAGGTCAGTCGATCAAGAAGCAACTCTCGCCCTCGCTTTGTTTCCTCCTGCTCTGCGACTCTTCCCCCCGGTGTGCTGGTAGTGATGTGGTGTGTGGCGGCAGCATCGCCCCATTTTTTATAGGGTCAAGAACTGGGGCCGCGTTCACTTGCCATGCATACCCAAAATATTTTCTCTTCCACCCGTCAAATCGAATCTTTAGACGCATGCATTAAGCATTAAATATAGGTAAAAAAAATAACTAATTGCATAGTTTGTCTGTAAAGTTCGAAACGAATCTTTTGAGTCTAATTAATCCATGGTTGGACAAATTTTACCAAATAACAACGAAAAGTGTTACAGTAACTTTTCACCCAAATTTTGTCAACTAAACACAGCCTGGGGCTGTGTTCACTTCGTGAAAAGCAGGTGAAAAGTTAATGTAGCATCTTTCGGTGTTATTTGGCAAAATTTATCTGATTATGGACTAACTAGACTCAAAAGATTCGTCCCGACATTTACAGACAAACTATGTAATTAGTTATCTTTTTTACCTACATTTAATGCTCCATACATACGTCGAAAGATTCGATGTGATGGGTAGAAGAGGAAATATTTTGGGTTGGCATGGCAAGGGAACACACCCTGGGCCGAAAAGACACACGCGAACTGGGCCCCGGTGTGTTGGTGGCAACGTGGCTCGCCTAGATAATCAATCTATTTTGAAAAGCCCCTGTTTAAAAATTTAGTACACGTGGGGCCTACAGACTTGTCTAGGAGCAGATTAGATAACAAACAGACAGGGGGATTTCATAATTCCTCTCGTAAATAAAATGGGGATAGTAGTTTGTTGACCATGCAGGTGAATCAAGCAAAGAATTTTTTCTGGATATCATCTAATGGCAGTCATCTAGTCGTCTTTTGTTTATTATTACAAAAAAAAGTCTGTTGTTAACTATAATCTTCTACTATTGGTAAGTTAGCCAGTTGGGGTTGGACTATAAGATTCTTTTAATGTTCCTTCAAAAAAAAGATTCTTTTAATCCACTGGATAAATTATTATGGTGTAGTATCCGATAATGTAGAGTGCTTGAATCATCTAAAGATTAATTTTACTATATAGTACAAGTATAGTATATAATGTAAGATGGTCAGAACGGGGCCTAAAAAATTTGGCAGGTTTTTTCCTGTCACACTCAGGGCCGGTTTAGTTCCGAAAAATTTGGCAAAATGGCACTGTAGCGCTTTTCGTTGTTATTTGGTAAATATTGTCCAATCATGATCTAATTAGGCTTAAAAGATTCGTCTCGCCCATTTCGTCTAAACTGTGTAATTAGTTTTATTTTTTATCTATATTTAATGTTTCATGCATGTGTCTAAAGATTCGATGTGACGGGGAATCTGAAAAATTTTGCAAAATTTTCTGGGAACTAAACTGGGCCTCAAGCAAAACTCCAATGTCCAATCAAATTACTGTCTAATAAGTATATGCGACCGCACTAGTTGTGCAAAGATTACGTTGCGTAATCACAGTCGTGTGCAGCGGATTGGTTGGTGGACAGGGGGGCCTCAGCAGTCATGCCCACTAGGCCACCACCAGTTTGGAATCCCGTTGACAAATTGGACCCAGGCGGCCAGGCCTCTGCCCACCGCCCCACCGCATGGATCCTCGTGTTCCGTCGATCAATTCCCTTGGACGTCAAGTTTGGACTCTCGAGAGAAGAAACCTTTGATGCTGCCGTGACCGGTTGCACACGTGCGTACGTGTGGTGGTGGTCGTCATTCGTCGTGCTGCAGTTCCAGCGAACAGCGCGACTCAATCGAATTGGCCCACGGCCCACCATTTTTTTTTTGCGTCGAGATATGCTGGGACTCCGGACGGAGACGTTGGTGTTGGCCGTCACTGCGGAGCCAAAGCCGGAAGGCGACTGGGGGATCGATCGAACTGTGGTAACTGGTAAGTACGATCAGTCCCAGGACAAGCAATACACGTCGTGTTTGAGTTCAATCAGTTTCACCACCGTTCCAAAAGGAAAGTAGCTAGGAATCATTGCCGGAAGAAAAAGATCAGTCCACTTGAGCCATACTCGATGGTACCATCCAATTAACATTCAATCATACGTGGAAGACAAACGCTAGCTTGCCACTTCCATCTCCACCACCACCGGGCTCCTTTTTTTTTTTTTAATCCGCCTGTGCTGATGTCTCCGCCCTCGTTCTCGCAGGCTCGCAGCCCAGCGCTGCTCGATGAAAACCCTCCTTCCGCGGCCGGCCGGCCAGAGAGTTCCCATGGAACTTCCCTCCGGTGGTCCTCCTGCATGGTTCGGCGTCACTGTCCGCCGGCCTCCGCCCCGCCTGCAGGCAGCTTCCAGGAAGTTTCCTCGAGACTAGAAAATACACCGCGGAAGCTTCCTGGAAATTTCCGGCGTCCACAGACGAGCCTTAGTCTCCAAGGAAGAAACTTCGTCGAGGCACAAAAAGTCTCTCCATCTGCTTCTTTTTTCGCCGATTCCAGCCTATCGTCCCCGTCTGCGTCCCCATTCGTGAAAGTGACATGTCCTACACGAAGCACTGACCTGGGCATCTCTGATCCCCATATATATGGGGTGCTCCGTTCGCGGGCGGGCAGCGGCTGCCGCTGCTACATTTCGGCGAACTTCGACTTCGAGAGCTCCGTCACATTTTAGGTTACGGATGAGCTTCTTGGCTTCCTTAGATGGGGTAGCTACTAGTTAGTTAACTGATGGCTTCATGGCTGCATGCTGATGTGTCTATCTATGTTTATGATCGCCGGAGCTCATCGGGAGAGCATGAGCATTGGACAGCAAGCTAGAGCGTGCATGCAGAGGAGCTTGCAGTGTTTGCTTTTTCCTGTTCCAGCTGGTTTACAATGGCCTCATCATATCAACCAATCGTCAGAGCAACCGCAGAGCATAGGGAAGGAGCAGCTAGCAAAAAAGCCATGGGGATTCTGGAAGGCTGGAGCCTGGAGGACTGGAAAGGTATAACAAGAACCGAAAAAAAGGGGATCGGATCGCGTCTCGGTGATGTAGACATACTGGACTTGGAAGATTACTGTTCAGTGATGTTCAGGGCTGTGCCAAAAGGAACGAAGAAAGCGTCAAGTGCCAGAGCAAAGTTGTAGAGATCTCAGGTACATGCTGTATTTAATTTAATTACAGAAGGTGAGTTATGCTTGGCTCAGCCTCTACAAGACTATGGAAGCATTCTTTCTTAGCCGGACTTAATAAATTAGCACCTTATTCTCAAGTACGCCTACATTATATATGATGAAATGTATTCCTATTGACAACGTACAAATTGCTTCCAAATCATAAGTCGTTCCGGATACGTAGCTTCCTAGATGTATATTATGTTTAGATATATGATAAAAACTATGTATCTAAGAATGTCAAAACAACTTACAATTTTGAATAATTTCAAATGGAGGATGTACCTCTTTTACTTCTTTTTTTCAAGCCATACTTAATCCTGTTTCTTTATTTTTAAGCCATACTTAATCCTGTTTGGCCGAACTTTAGTCCCAAGCATTGCTCAGGAACTGTAGACTGCAGAAGCTTTGTTAAATAATAAATATAATTAGGAGGCTCTAGTCCTGTGAAATCCTGGGCGTTGTTGACCATGTCGTGTTGAGGGCACCGTGACTTTGCCACTAACACGTGGGCCCCATGGTGCATGGACCCACATGCCAGTAACAATACTGTGATTTTAACGTCATACTAGGAACCATCGATCTACTATAGTGGGCCACCCAAAGATGCATAGCTTCATCGATAAGGAATGTGCTCCATCCGTTCCAAATTTTAAGTCGCTTTGATTTTTTTTATTCATTCATTTTGCTATGTATTTAGACATATTATTTATCTAGATACATAGCTAAATGTTGCTATGTATAAAAAAAGTCAAAGCGACTTATAATTTAGAATGGAGGGAGTAATCAGGAATGAGGGTCCTGTTTTCGTTATACTTTTCCCGGCCATTTGATGCTAGAAATAAATCATTTTACCAATGAGAATCACAGTTATGTTTTCTCCGGGGAAAGAGCGTCCTGTTTTCCCTTGTACTTTCCCCGGCCATTTGATGCTAGAAATAAATCATTTTACCATTGAGAATCACAGTTATGTTTTCTCCGGAACTGGAAATACATGGTGGTTGGCAGGGTTGTGTCTATATAATTTGTCTTGGATCCATATTTCCTTGGGAAACATTTCTTTGATGAATCAATTACTCGTAAACCCATTTGGGTCGCTCGCTAGTAAAACACAAAAATCAGCTCCAAGTATTTTCTCTAAAACTTATAGCGTTTGGCAGTGATTCTAGTGATTATACTGAGAATCTGAGGCGTTTCTCGCTGCCAAAACACACCCTAAGTTAGGCTGTATTCATGTGCAGGGATGATTATCTTGGAATTTCTTTTAGTGACAAGAAAGAGCCCGAAAGAGAAATTCAACATTTGAGCAGAGTACAACTGTAAGCACAAGTAAAGTTTACACACATGAATACATAAATAGCATGTCAATTGACACATACATGCATCTGACTATCTTTTAGATTGAACAAATCCATCGAGTTCGCGGACTCGATCGACAATATCCTTACAGACGCTTATTTTCATCTTCTTTCACACCGAGCAGGAAATGGGGAAAATGTTCCGTACCATATAACCACGAGGAGATGATTGAGCCAGGACGACGTTGGCTCACTACAAGTACCATCTAACCACAAGCAGCAATCGGAAGGCTCCACATCTCAGTCAGAGGCACAGAGCACCCGCACCATATTGCACAGAGATCACAAACACACAGGTATATTGTATGTATGTATGTATCATGTCACACTATATATTGGATTTACTCATCATAACTTTTTTAACTTAACATACTAAAATTTCCACTCCAAACAAGGATTTCTTCCCGCAGCCTGACAAAGTGCTCAGATACTGAACAGGCAAGGCGCGAGCGGCATGATGGCAACAAGGAGAAGCAGGGCACATGCCATGATAGCGAGCAGCCTCAAAGCAACAACTTGTGACACCGGCGCGGGCGGCGCCGCCTCGATTTGGAGGTAAACAAGGATCACGCCCGTAAAGTAAGCCATAGGAAGGGCAAGGAGCGCGACGGCGCCGGCCGGGTTGTGCGGGCAGATGGCGATAAGGTAATCAAGGACGTGGAGGCCGGCGACGGCGATACAGAGTACAAACACGGCCGCATCCAACAAGAGGGAAACCATTGTGTTTGACTGCTTGTCTCAGAGCTATCACAGAGCAAGGTGTGAATCAGACACTCGGGCCAAAGAATCGGAACAGAGCAAGCTACAAGACGGTGTATAACGAGGTGGGAGAAAGCAACTGGGATTTGTTGAGAGCATCCAACAGATATATATACCCGAGGAGGTGCAACTCAAAACGGTAGATCAAGGAGGAAGAAGCCCATGATTTCCGGCAAGTTCTCAAGTTCAAACACCTTCACAACCTTCGCCGGAGACAGATCAAAGGGAAGAAACGGCGTAAGAGAAGAGGTTTCTGATATGTAGCAGGACGCAGGGGATCCTGCTACGCTTTCTGCTGATGTAGCCGTAGGGAAAATTTAGGCGAAAAATAAGTAGAAATCAGTAAAGGCTCCTGCAGAGGGTGTGCAGTACCTGGAGAATGGCTACAAAACTGCAGACTTGGAGGCTCGCCGCTCGCCTGAGGGGCGTCGCCACAGGAAGAAAGAAGAAACCCTTCACGGGTGCTTTCGGAGTTTTGGAAGCGGGGTGGGCGTGGAGATTTATATGCAGCGCTCATAAACGGGGCGGGTTAGCAACTCGTATAGGCTATAGTATTTCGCCCGCAATCTGCTTTTTTTTAACGTACGGGGACGGAAATTCCGGCGAAACTACCTGTGCCCCATGGTCCGCGGACGCGACCGTCCGGCGAGCGCGGGCCCAGCAGCCACCGGCCGGCCTGAGGCCACCGGCCAGATCGACGCCACGCCACGCCACAGCCGGACAGGGACGCCAGGGCCCTCAGTTTCCCTCGTGTGCCGTGGGCCCAGCACACACCGAATCCCAGCGACAAGATCGATGTCGAACGCGCCGCCCGTGTCGCCGTCGCCGTCGCCATCGCTGACTCGCTAGTGTGTCAGCTAAAAACTGGGGTGCACGTTGATGACGCTACAGTCGACTCAGAGATCCAAAAGAAATTCAAGGAAACCTTCCAGGGCAACATGTTAGCAAGGAAGCAGCACGCTCTACAGATCCTCTTCTCCGGGGAGTTCGACCCGGAGGCCTTGGGGCTGGACACGGCCAGCCTTGTTGCTGTTGGGGCTTAGTCTCCAGCGTTCTAAACAACCTCATCGCACAACAAGCTTCTTATGTCGTCTGTAGCTAATTGTTTCGTCTGGAACGTGCGAGGGCTTAATGGCCGAGCACGCCGCAACATCGTCCGAGAGTTCGTGGTCCAGGAACGACCCACCCCTCGTGTGTATTCAGGAGACCAAGCTCTCCATGATCTGTAATGCACTTGCTAATGAAATCCTAGGCACTGCGTTGGACTACGTTTTCCTCCCTGCGGTGAATGTGTCGGGTGGCATCCTGCTAGGCTGGAGCGTCGATGCTTGGACAGTGAGCGACGTCGCGAGGGGCCGGTTCACCCTCTCGGCTAAGCTATCCGAGATTGGCACGTTGAGTGACCCCTGGTGGATTACAGTCGTCTATGGGCCGCAACTTGACAATGACAAGGTGCAATTCCTCGAGGAACTCCGACAGTTCAGGGATTCCCACGCGGGGCCGTGGTTCCTGTGTGGTGATTTTAACATGATATACCGTGCTCAAGACAAGAACAACGACCGGTTGGACCGTCGCTGCATGAGGCGTTTCCTCTCCTTCCTGAACAGCAGGCACCTAGAGGAGTTGACCCTAGTTGGCAGAAGGTTCACTTGGTCCAGTGAGAGAGAGCGACCGACTCTGGAATTGCTCGATCGCATGTTTGCGTCCCCGGACTGGTTTGCCGGCTTCCCGAACCATGTGCTCAAGCCCCTCTCTTCTAACTGCTCCGACCACTGCCCGCTATTGCTACAGCTGCGTGCTTTTGCGGGGATAAAGCGTCGGTTCCGGTTCGAGTCCTTTTGGACGAAGTTGCCCGGATTCAATGAGGTCGTTGCAGCTGCCTGGGATCCAAGCATAGTAAACGCAGACCCCTTTCGGGTGCTTGACTGCAAGTTTAGAAGTGTTGCAAAGGCATTGCGGCGGTGGAGCAACACCAAAGTTGGCAGTGTACGACTTCAGCTCGCTATGGCCAGGGAGGTCATCCAAAGGTTCGATGAAGAACAAGAATCTAGGAGCCTGTCGCAATGGGAAATTGATCTAAGAAAAACATTTAAGCTGCGGGTGCTCGGACTTGCATCCTTGGCACGTACGATCGCCCAGGCAGCGAGCACGAATGCTATTCCTGGCGGAGGGTGATGCAAATACTAAGTTCTATCACCTACAGGCCTGTCACCGCAACAGAAAAAATAGAATTGAGTCCCTGAACGTTCATGGTGTTCAGGTCGTGACCGACACTGCTATGGCCGATGCAATATATGATTACTATGTCGGGGTGCTAGGTGCTAATTTCGAGTGCACCAGGAGGTTTGATCTGCATTCCTTGGGTCTACCTCAGGAAGATCTATTGGCGCTGGAGCTGCTCTTCACAGAGGAAGAGGTGTGGTCGTTCATTGTTGACATGCTGAATGATAAGGCGCCCGGGCCTGACGGGCTTACGGGGCTGTTCTACGAGAAGACGTGGGAGATTATCAAGGGCGATATTATGAATGCCTTCAATGCCTTCTGGTCTCTGGACTCTAGGAGCTTCAACCACTTGAATGACGCTTACATGATACTCCTCAAAAAGAAAGAGCACCCGGGAGAAATCAGAGACTACCGCCCCATCAGCCTCGTCTACAGTTTTAGCAAACTGATTACCAAGTGCCTTGCAAAGAGGCTGGCTGCACGTCGGGGATCTAAATGATGTGCAAGAAGAACACAGACGATTTATACTGGTTCGGGCCGAAAAATACCCTACGTCCAGTGGGGGAGGTGAGTTCTGTATTATCTTGCACTGAAGTGCTTGTAGTAGGGTTACAAGTGGATGAGAGAGGGAGGAGCTCCCAAGTCTCAAGGTGTGAGTGGAGTGTGTGTGTGACTCTGCTGGTGTCCTCACAAGGTCCAGCAGAGTTATCTGTTCATGTGTCTGTCTCGTTGTCCCTTGGAACGGTCCCTGCATGCGCATTTTATAGTCTCAAGGAGGTGCAGAGTTACAAAATGTTGGTACGTGGTGTGACCCGTGTTGGAGACGGAACCCAGAGGCCTCGGGAAGGCCTTATTCAGTGGCGACGTGGTCTGCACTGTAGAGGCATGACGTTGATACTTCTGGCACTGTTGCAACATGTCCAGGCATGTGCGCCACTGTTGAGGGAGTGGTTTATGTCCTTTGGTGTTGTAGCGACGCGCGCTGTCATACCTGGTCCTGTAGCTGGCGTGGCTATGGTGTGCTCGTCCTTATAGTTTGACTGGTGTAGAGGGCCGAGGCCTCTGAGGTGGGAATTACGGTGCGACCTTATCCCGATCGTGGGAACAGTGGTCTAAAGTAACGTTTCGTTTGCCGCGCAGGCACGAATCGTGTGTATAGTGCCAGTATGGGTGGCATAGTGGCCAACAGTTCTTCCCCATGCCTGTTATGGGCGACGGCGTGGTGATTTGACCCCGGTCATTCCTGGCTTGTCCAGTTGGGCAGACGCAAGAACGTGGGTGACGTCGCAAGGGGATCTCGAGCGCGCTAATGAGAGAGCGGCGTCAGAGGCCGGTCTCAGGCGAGGCGGAGATGGATAATGTCGTTCCCGGGGCTCAGACGAGGCGACAACGAGGCGACGATGTTGTCGTGGGTTGGCCTGTGTCCGAGACCCTAGAGCTAAGGCCTCGGGCGAGTCGGAGGTGTTTCGAGACCCCTCTGTGTGAGGCTTCAAATGAAGCGGAGAGATGGGCTGGTATGCTCACACGACTTGCTGGAGGCCCAGCAAGGGAGAATTTGGCCCGTATGTTTCTTTAGTTAATTTTTTCCTTTAAACGGGATAGATTAATGTTTGTTTTGATCTGCATTCCTTGGGTCTACCTCAGGAAGATCTATTGGCGCTGGAGCTGCTCTTCACAGAGGAAGAGGTGTGGTCGTTCATTGTTGACATGCTGAATGATAAGGCGCCCGGGCCTGACGGGCTTACGGGGTTGTTCTACGAGAAGACGTGGGAGATTATCAAGGGCGATATTATGAATGCCTTCAATGCCTTCTGGTATCTGGACTCTAGGAGCTTCAACCACTTGAATGACGCTTACATGATACTCCTCAAAAAGAAAGAGCACCCGGCAGAAATCAGAGACTACCGCCCAATCAGCCTCATCCACAGTTTCGGCAAACTGATTACCAAGTGCCTTGCAAAGAGGCTGGCTGCTATTCTAGACAGGCTGGTAATGCAATTAAAATAACACTGATCACACGAATTAAAATAGCACAGCCACCGCACAGAGTTTGGGTGCTATTTTAATTCCTGTGATCAGTGCTATTTTAATACAAGTGTGAGCTCTTTGCACTAGTTTTGTCAAACTGAAATGCACACCCATGGCAAGTGTGAACTCCTTCCACTATTTTTTTGCATGCAAATGTGAAATCCTTCCATTATTTTTTTTTGCATGCAAGTGTGAACTCCTTCCACTAGCTTTTTGCATGCAAGTGTGAATAGATACAGCCACGGAAAATGTGAATACATATAGCACAGCCACGACACCTTTCAGTCACTGCTTCTATTTCTTCTCGGTCCCAGAGTGGGCTATTTTTGTTAAGTCCACACGTGCACCACAATCAGTTGAGCACAAGTTGTTTACAGAACATCAAGAGGGGGCAAGAAAAGATGTTGAATGCGCATTTGGGATTTTGCAATCTCGTTTTTGTATTTTACGTCGGTCGGGGGACCTCGAGGATATCATGTTAGGTTGTATAATCCTTCACAATATGATAATTGAGGATGAGAAGGATATAGAGGACGATTCCTTTGACTTGAACGAGGAAGCAACCACGTCTACTGTTTAGCCATCTACAATCACTCATGGACATGATCCGGTGATGGAGGAGGTACTACAGAGGGAAGATGAGATCCGTGATCGTGAAGCTTACAGGCGACTTCAATCTGATTTGATTGATAACATCTGGCAAAAGTTTGGGAATTGAACTAATTAGGTATAAATGTTAATTTATATATATACTAGCATGTTATATGCTATCACTGTGTTACTGTGGTTCTGTTAATGAACTATCCATCTCTTTTTCTTACAACAAAGTTAATTTACTAGCTCATCTTATTTTACAGGTTGATGATCAGACTTGAGAATGTTGATGGCTTCTATCTGGAGGATGCTGGACATGATTTCTACAGGCAGGAAGACTTCTGAAGCCACGGCTCGAGATTTTCTAAATATATACTATTATCTAATTATTTTGGCTTTGCTATCTATATTTCTATTCTTATTGTAATGGACGACGGTATCATATCATGGCTATTTAGGTGCATGCCACTGGTATTTATATTTCTATTCCTATTGTAATGGATGACAGTATCTATTGTTGTTGCTGCTGCTCGTGCTGCGGTGTATAGATGTTTTTAGCACTTGTGCTCCTTCAACAGTGAGTTGCAGAGCATACTATGGCTCACGTTGCCACAGATGATCTTCTTTGTTTGTGGGGGGCATGCAGATGCTCATTAAATTTTTTTCTCCATAGAAACTACTTATATAAACTTGCATTAGGAATGATAGTTTCTAATGATGGAGTCTTGAAGTTACGGAAACCATGATAGGATCTAGCATTGGACTGCCCCGATCAAGCTCGGACCTTGAAATTGCGGCGCAGTGTGGGGCCATGAATACCTACCTGCTGTGTGCTGAGGATCTTTCTTGGGAGCTGGGACCTGGATGGATGAAGCCATGTACCGTTGTACTCAATGCAACCATAGTATTCGTGCCGGTTAAAGTAGTTCGACCAAATTTATAATAAATAATATTAATGTTTATATCTCTAAACAAATTTATTATGAAAATATATCCTATAACGAATTAAATGATACTTATTTTATATCATAAATATTAGTATTTTTTATATAAACTTAGTTAAAATCAAACTGTTTAACTTTTCAAATAGCGAGAATTGTATTTTTTTTCACGGAGGTAGTACTTATCCGATTCTGTCTGGATGTGGTGACTGGTGAGAGAAAGGGACTTAAAGGGACATAACAGACGTGTTCTACCTACAGTACATTGGACGAATGGACGTGACGAGAGATCACCAGGATTCAGGCCGACGGCCGCGACCGACAAACGTGACCAGCGGCGGCAATCGGCCTTAGGCGGGATGAAAAACTCATAATTCACTGGCTCGCTCGACTCCTTCGTTAATGGTTCGGCTCGAGCTCGACTCATTTTATAATGAACCAGCTCGTTTTATAACGAGCCAGCTCGAGCCGGCTTGCGACCTGCTTACGAGCCATAACGAGCCAAATTAATCCATATGGTTTTCATATATATGGATCAATAGAATTGATCAACTAATGATCATGTTCATGGATGATAGCATACTTATATTTTTTATTATAAAATCTATATGTATTTTATTTATTTCACCTTAAATATGCATGTGATGTGTTTGTTGTTGCATTGTGGTTATAATCTCTAGGTATCCGGTTCAAAAAAATAAAAAAAATTGAGTTTTAGCTCGCGAGCCAAACGAACTAGCTCGAGCTCGCTAACGAGCCGAGCCGAGCCAACCTTCTAGCTCGTTTGTATAACGAGTCATAACGAGCCGAGACACTAACGAGCCGAGTTAGCTTGATATCCCGCCTTAATCGGCCTGTCTACAAAACTACAAATGACCAAATCCAACCAACCGCCGCGCGTCGCGTGTAATTGGGCAAATTGATTGACAATCACCAGCTGGGCGCCGTTTGTGACGTTCGCACACCGCAGGGCCCTGCAAAAAGCGCAAACTCAACGGCTATCGTGTGACGTCTTCCCCTTCCTTCTGGACGAAGGCAGGCAGGGACATAACAGATGTGAACGGTATCGCGGCATATTCAACACTGGCGGCCTCTACGTTGCCCCTGTCCCTTGGGCCCTGGCCCGGGTGATTGACCACCGAGTGGATTCTGGCATGGAATGGGTCAAGCGGGTCAAGGCCTCATGGGTGGCCGTAGTGTTGCTGCCACGAGTGGCAATGGATTTTTGTCTCTTTATTTAGGACATGATGATGAGTGTTGATTCAATTTTTAAATCTTCATAAGGTCGGTCTCAATGGAGTTTCATCAAAGTTTTATGGGCATTAATTATGCTGATGTGGCACCATATTAACGAAGAGAGAGATGATAAGAGTTTCATAGAAGTATAGAGAGTTTCATGGGGATGAAACTCTTCTGCACTGTTTCCAAAATCCGGATGTGTTAGAAACAGTGACATAAAATCCCCACTGAGACTGACCTAATAGGCAGAATATGGTACCCCTCGAGTAGGTGGGTATGGATAATGGTTTATGGTATTTGAAACCATAAATTCATGGGTATTTTCTATTGAGTTCAAACTATGTAAAAAGAAAACTTATTCACTAGTCTATTATTTGTGTGTCTACATATTTTATTGAGAAAATTCCTTATTTGACACTTAAAAAACATACTCTTTCCCAATTTAATTAGCACCCAAACTCCAAATCTTCCTTATCTGTCGTCCTTTGAATTTTTTGTTCCAAGCTAACACTATCATGAGCCGAGGCACTTAACGGTGTTATGTTTTATTGTGAAAAGACATTTTATTTGCCCCTCCAAATGTTCCAGCCATTTTTTGGCGAGTTTTTTTTGGTCACTTGAACAGCGTGCATGTTCTGGTTTTTTTTGTGATTTTTTCCCACGCACTTAGAGCCAGTGCTCCAATTTTTTGGCGCCTTTTTTCTTTATTACGTTATTAACTGGTGCTCCAGGAAAAAAATCACTTTTGTTGATGACCTGATGTGCTCTGCTGATGACCTGATGTGCAGTGGCAATTTCGTTCCTTGGTCACCACCATCTTTTATGTCGAGGGACTATTTTGATTGATGCTCGGTAAATCTGCCTAGGCCAAGCAAAAATTCCAGAGGTGGGCACAATCTAAACAAGTCTCGAGTGCCGAACAAGAATGGTATGATTTTCCTAGCGATGCTGCAAGCATGCAGCTGCGTTCAGCCTGTAGATACTTTCTTTGTCTCTAAATGAATTATTTTTAAATTATCTGAAGTTAATATATTTAAATTTAACCAAATTTATAAAAAAATGACAATATTTATAACACTAAATTATAATTTAGTGTCATAAATATTAGTGTTTTCTTAAATTCGGTTAAATTTAAAAAATTAATTTAAGACACTAGTGTTGATTTATTAGATATGGAGTACGCAAAAAGTAGAGTTGTGCACTGCGACAGCCAACGACACATATTTTTGTACTCCCTCCGTCCCTAAATTTATGTCACCGTTGGTGTGCGTGTCGCAAATTTGACTTGATTTGTAGAAAATGCGTGCAATATTTGTATCTCTAAATAAATTTATTAAAAAACTAGATTTAAAGATCTTTTCAATGATACTAATTATGTATCATAAATATTAATATTTTTTAATATATTTAGTCAAAGTTGTTTCTCGGAAAGCGAAAACGACAGATATTTAGGGACGGAGGAAGTAGTTGCGTGGCGGGGCGCGTCAGTCGTCAATCATCGCCGTGGACCGTCATCCAGTCCAATCCAGGTGCCCAACCTCGCTATCAACGTCAACGTTGTTGTTCGATGGATGTGATGTGATCGTGTACAGTCTTCGGGAGTGTTTGGTTCACTCTTCAGAGCTGTTTGGTTTCACCCTTTAAAGCTTAGTGGCCCCTAAAATTTAGTGATCCCTCTAAAGTTTAGGGCATGTTTGTTTGCTTAGATGCGGGGAGCCTGGCCGGACTAGCCCAGCTAGGGTCTAGGGGTGCAGGCCCAACTGCTGCAATATAGCTTGTTTGGTCACTCTTCCTAGCTGGGCCTAGCTGCTGGGAGATTGTGTTTGTTTGTCTGGACCGGTTGTCAGACAACCTAACTACCGCTAGCACTAGATGGATTTCATGGAAAATGCATTACAACATGATAAGAGCAGGTACCACAACACAATTATGAATAGACAATGAAGCTAAATAGAGCAGAGTTTAGGTTAGCAGTATCATTACAACATCATAAATTAGAGATTACAATTACTAGCTTAATGCTGCAGCCATTGCACTTCTTCAGCTTGATCCACATCGCACACACCAGAGCACAAAGGAAAAAAATCACCATAGTTTTGTAACTGATAGCAGAGGGTGTTGATGCAGGTTCTGTAACAAAGGTGTAAGTGCAATCAAGCCCTATTTGTGTGTTTTGGTGATAATGACCACATAATTAGAGGACTAATGAGATTTATCGAGATGACAAGAAGGTAAAATAAGAATGAGGATAATACATGAGATGGTGGAGCCCGTGTTACAAAACGAAGCGGTGATGGACTCAAAAGTGTTTAAATTCTTTGATATTTGATCTTGAGTTTAGGCTATGCCACACTATAAAGGGGATGCAAATCTAGTTGGTCTGAGGAAGATAGAGTGCTCAAGTATTAAAACTAAATCACAAGAGAGACACTCTAGCACTTCACGAGCATGTAGAATGGTTTTTGGCACTGTTGGTGTCGGAAGTCCCGACGTGAGTCGGGAGTCCCAACGAGTTGCGCGACGACCTTGGTCGTCGGGAGTCCCGATGTGAGTTGGGAGTCCCGACGCTAAGCTCTGTGCGCACGCACTCGTTGGGAGTCCCGACGTTAAGCCAACTAGTTGCGCCGCGACCTTGGTTGTCAGGAGTCCCGACGTGAGTTGGGAGTCCTGACGGTGAGCTCTGTGCGTGCGCACTCTTCGGGAGTCTCGACGCTCGTCGGGAGTCCCGGTGTCAAGCCAACTAGTTGCGTGCTTCGTTGGCTATGTGCTAGCGTCAGCGATCCCAGTGCGCGTCCGTGGTCCCGGTGCTAGGCCCTCTACTCGCGCATGCGTCAGGAGTCCTGACGTTGGCCTGTTTTGCGTGGACCTCTGACCTGCTGTGAACAGTGTTTCTAGTACACGTCGAGAGTCCTGACGTAGATCTAAACGACTAGATTTCAGCCAAGAGTATAAATAGCTCTTCCCTTACTTCTAACCGTTGCCCACTCATTATACTCAACCAAACCTTCAGTAAAAGTGCTCTCTAGCTCTCAAGCCCCCCTTCTTCTCCTCTTTACTCCTAGCTTCAAATCTTGCAAGAGATGGAGTTGAGAAAAGGGATTTGGTGAGAAAAACATTGATTCAAAGCTTGAGCACTTGATTTCTTCGTCAAGCCGATTGGATTTGCGTTTGTTACTCTTGGGTTCTTGGAACCCTAGCCGGCTAGGCATCTCCCAAGAGCTCCCGATTTGTGGGAGAACCTTGAAAAGTTTGTATTACCCTTGAATTTCTAGTGAAGAACTTAAGTTTACCTTGGTGGTTGCTTGAGAGAGGCAAGGAGGTGAAAGAGACTCTGACCTTAGTAGTCACCTCAACAATGAGGACGTACACAAGCCTTAGTGGCGAGTTGAACCTCGGGATAAATCCTTGTGTCCCGCTTGCTCATTGTTGTTGTGATTACTTGAGATTATTTGTTCTTTGTTGTCTCTCTCTCAATCTATTTCTTAGGTTTTGGTCCCGATCTATAAATTGGTGGCGCTCCAAGGTCAAGGAAACACTTGGACAACTTCATCTCACCACTAGGAAGTGGGGTTATAAGTTATTGGCTTCACAAAGTTCATTTGAGCACTTGTAGTTTATTCCACGTAGGTGTTGGGACTTCTGATAGCTGACGTCAAAACTTCTAACGACATCGGGAGTTCCGACCCAAACTATCAGGACTTCCTACAATTGCTGACAAGTGACTTTGAGTTTTGTGTAGAAATTTTTAGATACGCCTATTCACCCCCCCTCTAGTCTTATCAGAGATCCTTACAAAAGGAAGAAGGTTTAGAAGTAGAGACTGAGTTGATTGTTGAGTTGAAAGCATCCATTGCTTCATCATAAGAGTTGTACTTCTTGTGCACATATCCATGATACCCAGGACATGATCACTGCACTCAGCCCAATTGGTGTACACAACATGTTGCTTTCCCTTGAAAACAACATACCAAGTACACATTTTTCTATAGTTAACAAGCAGCAGAGCCTCAGCCAAAAATATTTCAGGTGACAGCCACTGGTTTGTTCAATGAGGTTGTTTAGTCCAGTTGAAGTGGTAGACAAACTCAAGAAACAAACCGTTGGAATACACATAGTAAAGGTGCAGTAAACATCACAGGCAGCTGTACAAATACCTCAGCTATTCATCTATTGCATCATAGGCAAAAAAAAGTATGTGGCCTTAGACTATATCATGATTCAATACATTCTCATAACGGTCACTGGTGGCACTGCTGAATTAGCAAATAGAAGAAAACAGAGGAGGGCGTGTTTGTTTGCCTGGAGAAGCCAAATGTAGATAGTAGAAAACCAAGATGATGACAACCATGGAAGCAAGAGAGACGTCCAACCCAAGCCATCAGAGCATCAGTGAGAGCAGTTGCTTGGGTATGGACGTCTTACATGTTTTGATGACAGCCATGAGAACCAAGAAACCACCAAAAAGAGAGATATAAGCATAAGCAGTGCCACCTCTATAAAATAAGCTTGTGTCATCATCGGCCTTAAGCAGCAGGAAACCATCATAGTCAAAATAACCAAGTTTATGACAGCCATGGAATCATGAGACACATCCAACCTGAGCCACCAGTAAAGAATAGAAAGAGCTGTTGCTTGGGTATGGATGTATCTCACGGTTTAATGACAGCCATGAGAACCACATTCACTAGATCATAACCAGTGCCACCTGTATACAAAATTGTGTCATCATCAGTCTCAAACAACAGAATCAGCAAACCAGCAAAAACATTGGGTCCAACTGATTATATTACAAAATACATGGCATGTAGCCACTGAATGGTTCAATAGTTCAACAGCTAGGGGTCCATGGAGCATCCCCACATAAGTTCCCATTACATGTCAGCTATAGTTACCCACCTCGTCAATCATAAAAGAACCACAAACCCAAAAGTAGTGTGTTAGGTTATCAGTGCCGCACAACTAGAACACAGGAGCAAAAGTCTCCAAAAGTCAGTCAAGGAGAGTGGTGGAGGACTGCATATATAATCCTCAACTACTTCCCTCCAAGTCTAGGGCAAGGCCCTAGAGCATCTACATGTAGTTGTTCTTGACAAGGAAGGTCCTTAGCCACATAACCTCAGGTTGTACAACTCCTTGGCATTGGTAGGGCTATGCCTAGGACCATATTTGTAACACCCCAGGTGTTTATCACCAATTAGGCAGTGGGTTTGAGCTCAAACATGATAGATTAGTGGAGATGACGATGCCAAAGTCAAACCTATGGAAATAAACCCTAACCTAAACTTGGATATTGCACCCTTGCTTACATATAGGCTCAATTAAAAGATATATGCTTGGGTTTTGTTATCAAAGTATCTTCACATGTCTCACATCAATAACTATCTATATTGATCCCTGGAAAAGTTTCATAAAGTTTGGAATCAAAAAGTCACATGAAATGATAAGTTCCATTCCTGTTGGAATTTGCCCCATTAAGTTAATGGAACTATAAATCATCAACCAAGCTTTGCAACTTTGCCCAAATGACTCTAGATGAACTCTACAACAAAAGTCATGAAGGGTTCATGTTGAGCAAATGTCAAGAAATTGCCTCAATTGGCCTAAAACCCTAGTTTCAGCTTTATCGAGTTGATACTTTGACCAAAGTAAAAGTTTGACTTCTGTACCAGTTATGAGGTTTGACCTTAAACAAAAGTTGTAGTTCATCTTGTGTAGAACAAACTTTGTTTAATGGTCAAGAGCTAGTTTGGCCTCTAACCTAGTCAAATAGAGATCACAATGTGGAATCAGCTGCTGTTTTCAGCACTTAGAAAAATATTCTAAGTCCTTGTGACAGCAGCAAGTTGGTTACTTTGCGACATTTTATCTTCCAATTTCATATGGTAGCTCAATTAGGTTCCTTAATATGAGTTGTAGTACTTTTCATGATGGAAACAATGGATCAAGTGTCACTCAAAATGGAGCTTAGTTGGACCTTATATAAGAGTTTCCAAAACAGCAAAAAGTTGTTTTATCACTTTTTGACCTTGACATGTTGACACGCCGCGTTCTCGAGATTTTGTTAAACAACTTCACATGGTCCCAATATAAAAGTTGGAGTGTAGATGGTGTAGAAGCGCATACAAGAAGATGGCATCAATGGGACTTGATTTTGGCCATCAATTTTGAAGTTGTTAATTGTCATCAATGCTTTGACAATGCCATTTTGGAAGTTAATTATCTCCTAATCCAGAACCCTAATGCCCATGACCCCTTAATCAAAGTTGGAGAGTACTATGTGGTGAACAAACTTCCTTTTAAGCCCAATATCCAAATCAGCACGGGAGCAGCCCAAAACTAGCTCCCACGCCGGCCACATGGTCGCCCGCCACGTGCTCGGTGGAATGCCTCAAAGGGTGCCGTGTGTCCTGGGCGTGGCAAGCATGCCGCAGTGCATGCCCCACCATTGTTGCTCCTCCCTACCATGTGTGCTGCGCCCTGGGTCACTGGGAGAGGCCGAGGCCGAGCTCCCCATCTTCCACTCGCCTCGCACGCTCTCGCTTCCTTCCCCCTCGCTCTCTGGCCGCTCCATGGTCGCTAGCCGCCAGAGCGCCATTGCCGAGCGAGGGAGCTCCGCCCAACCGCTGCTGCGCTCGACCGCCATCCCAATCGAGTGTGTCACCGCCATCGCCTCGCCGCCGACGCGGACGCCACTGCTCCGTCTGTTCGCGTGGTCGGAAGGCTACAGTCCAACTCCGGTCGCGCTTTCACCTGCCTTGGGTGCGGGTGGACAAGCTGGAGCTCGGGCCACCCCCCTCCGCCGCCGTCGGCCCTCTCCGGCCGACATCAGGAACCACCGGCCGCCTTCCCTGCTGGCGTCGAGAGGTTGACGACGAGGACCGGCGCCTTTTATCCCTGTGACCCTCTTTTATATGACAGGCGGGCCTGGCCGACCGTGGACCCCTCACGTCAGTTTAAGCAGTGGCGGTTTCGGGTGCATAGCCGGGTACACCTAGCGAATTAAGTAGGGTTTGAGTAATTCTGATTTTGAATTTCAGATTTCTTGTAAATCTTCAAATATTCATATCTCATGCTAGGAAACTCCAAAGATAGTAAAAGTGGACTTTTTGGAAACCTTGGGAAAAGATCTATGCAGTGGAGTCATAATATGTTACATGTTATAGATATTTTCTGATGTCTTTATTTAAGCCTTAAAAATGCTCCAAAAATGCTTACCAACTTGAGCAGAGCCATATCTAGAGTTTTAGAACTCCAAAAATAGTGATTCTTACTTTGTTAATTTTATGATGACATGTACTTGCTAGGAAAAATATTAAACACACTAGTTGTTCACTGTTTTCTTAGGGTTTTGATTTGACCTTGTTAAATAAGGAAAATTACATTTTTATTACTTGTCATTTTATATCTTGAGTTGTGTTGCTCCAATTGATGTGAAATTTTTATGGTAGTCTTTCCATGCTATGAATGTACTGTGGTATAAATTTCATGGTCATTGCTTACTGTATGATCAAGTTATTGATTTAACTTGTTTATGGCTTGATAAATAGCTTATAAATAATATATAAATGATAAAATAGAAAATGTTGTTCCATTACCTTAGTATGATGTTTATCTATCATATTGATTCATAATATGGCCTTATGTTCACAGAAAATATGGAGTGTTAAGTTTAACTTGCTCTCACATGATTTATTGCTATAGCCATTTGTCTTTTTCTTAGAGGTTGTTATACATGTCCAAATGGTTTCAAATTTGGATAGTAGACTTTTGGGAGCATGTGTAGGACTCTGTAATTTTGGTAGAATTTAGTATGCACTTTTGATATGTGTTCATAATTCCACCTAATTATTTAAATAAATTAAGAAAAGGCATTAAAAGAATCTATTTAGAAACGGACACTAAGTTTTCTGGTGTTCATTAGTCATGTGTGAAATGTTGGTAAAGTTGGTTTTGTCCAATTATATGTTTGCAACATAAGTTAATAATTATTTCTTACAAATGAAGTTTCTGGACAGATCTGAAAACTTGGCAAAGTTGTTTATGATAATGTGCTTTGTTGTGAAACTTGTTTATACAAAAGTTGTAGATAATTTATGTATCTAGCTTTTGTTAAAATTTGGTGGCATTTAACCATGTGGTTTAGGAGTTATAGCTGTTTAAAGTTGGGTTACAGAATTGCTTGCTCTCTGTCTTGTTAGACCAGTTTCTGTGTTTATGTAAATTCGACATGCTAAACTTTGGAATCATGCTGTGATGATTATAAATGAAATGTATAGAATTTCATAAGCTTTCCTTAGTGTCTTCTTGCAAGTCATTTGGAGTTGTAGATCTCCAGTTATGATTGATTTACTCAGCTACTGCATGTATGTCCAGAATTGTTAAAAATACATGATTGCTTGGTTACTTTGCTTGTGTATTGAAGTGTGACACATGTCTTTGTTGGTACTTGGTTTGGTACCCTAGGATCTTATAAGACTTGTGTCTTGATTGATGTGTTTGCAATCTTCTATGTTATGCCTTAGTGAGGATTAAGTTAATTAGCTCTAGGTGTTTAGGAGAACTTTGGTATGCTTGTTTGATTAATTTGTTTATTACACTTCTATGCATTCATACATATGCATTGTTGCACCTCATTTAGGTACGTTAACTGAAGCACGTGAAGGACCTAAGGTGGAGCCAAACCCGATGATTGAGTTGGTGGATCCATCCCGAAGATCGAAGGACCGGACAAGTGGTAGATTGGAAGATGCTCGCCAAGCGAACTCATTTCACATACTCTAACTTGAGTCGGATCCCAGGCAAGCCCCGGAGCATTATAAGCCTCCTATTTTCAAAGCAATTATATATATATATATAAGTATGGTTGCATTAAGTGGTAGGAGTTGGTTGGAAACCCTTGCTGCATTATATCATTCCTTGTCTAGATATATGAATCCTTGAATCCTACATAGACTAGGATCGAGTAGATGCTTAGCCCTGCTTTAAGCGGTAGAAGTCAGGTGATTTCCTGTCACCTGCGAGATATAGGGATATTCATATATGGCACGGTTGGCTATATTTACTATCGTGGAATAGAACCATGTGTTAATAAAATGAAATGAGACCGGACGGGATGATGATAGTGAAGCAACAAGGCATGGAGGTCTTGGGTGTGGATCTATCCCCGTCTGAGTTGTTTAAAGACCGATTCGCTGTACGTCCTTGAGTCATGTTGAACGCAGTCTAACACTTAGTTGGCCGGATAAGCCGTTCCGACCGCGAAGCCGAGTAATGTGATTCAGGCCGGGAATCGAATGGTAGGTTGCTTCTTGGAGGAGAGAAAGGATGTGCTTGGGGACATTGGCGTGAGACCAAGGGGGGGGTTAGAGTCCCTATCACCTGGCAGAGTGTCGCCCTTGGGGTCGCGACATCATTCAGACCCGTGATTCCTGAATCATATGAAAAGGTGGCTTGTGCGACCCTGGCAGGGGCCTGCGCGGTGAGTGTTAGAAATACCCCTCCAGCTGGATAGGAATTCGATTCAAATCGCCGTCGCTCCCGGTTAGTGAGCACTTGACTTGAGCAGCGGCAACGTAGATTCCATTAAATTGAACGGATGGTTAATTGGATCACGATGGAAAGGTTACCTCAATTTATACCTGCTATGGTTAATATTGTTTGCTCCTAATAAAGTGAGTGCCCTAGTACAGGTGCTAATATAGATGACAGGTTAATGATGATTAACTTGATGCTTAAGCATTAATGATTACGTATCCATAATAAGCTTTTATGCAAAATGTTGTCAAGCTAGCCCACTTTATATCAGCCTTGCATGATCCTTGGTGTCACCTTATTTCTGGTTTCTGACGGGTAAGTCTAGCTGAGTACCTTCTTGTACTCAGGGTTTTATCCCCACTTATTGCAGGTTGTGATGTATCATGGCGACTGCAATAGTTGGTTGACTCCTGCCATAGTGGCGGAGTGTGATCACGGGCATGATCCTTCTTATTTACCTTATCTCTAATGCTTTTGTTGGAAGTCGGCCGTGGTGCTGGCATGTATTTGAAATAATATAAATGTTAGTTTCAAATTACTTTGCTTCCGCTACTTTTCAAACTAAGTTGTAATAACTATGTTAAACTCCGATGTATATTGAATTACTTATGAAATGGTTGTAACATGTGACTTGTTATGTTGAATCACTACGATCTTGGCTTGTATGTTGGTTGGTTTGAAATCCCTCGTGATTTCATTGGACTACCGGAGTTATATGGGCTCAAGTGTGAGAATTTGATCACTTCGGTGATTGTTTTTATAATTGTGCTCTTATAATTTGGACGGTTCTGTTACAGTTGGTATCGGAGCAAGATTCAACATTAAACTTGTCATATGTGTATTTAAAACAAAGGTTTTGTTTTCTAAAACCAGTTTTATCAACTTATAGTTATATATAGGTTTGTGAAATCTAAATTTTTAAACCTAAGTATGCCAGTGGTCAATTTCCTTATACCCATATAAGGATTATTAGGTGGCTTATATAAGTACTAACTTGGGGGTTTTTCATTTATGCATCTACGCCCAGGCCAAGGTATGTATGTGTGATAACTCTCCCACACTATGCTACCCAGTGTGTCAAATTAGGGGTAGCCTTCATATATGAAATAGCCATATATATTGCTAGTTTACTTTTATGCAACGTCGCACCTACGCTCAGGTAAGTGTGAGTTGTGAGAGCATGACCGTACAATCTGCGGTCTAGGGGAGAGCTAGTTTTGGTTACTGGATTATTTACATGTTACACACATGTATATATGAAGGTACTTAATTGTAGGAGATTAATGATTCAAGTAGTTTTGGTACTACATGTACGTATACAGGGGTATATGTATATGGGAGTGCTTAGAATTTCACCTTTCTGTTTTCATTGTGTGCTATATTGGAAAATGTTGGGCTGCAATGAAAAATTTTCTGTAGGTACGCTAACCACGAATGCGTAAGTCGAATGTAGCTGTCGACTAGCTATATATCGAGAGAGTGCGTGTTATGCCACCGACATAGAACGTGATCGTCACCTTAGGTTGGCAATCTTGTGAGGACGAATAGGACGAAACATGCATTATCATGATTGTTGCTTTTATGCATGACTATGCTCCTCTCGCCCTTATTCTATATTAAGTAACTTGTGATCAATGTAGTACACTATCTTCCTTGTGTGGAGTCAAACAAGAATGCCTTGTTCAATGTTACTTGAATAGAAAGTTCTTGAAGATAGTGTATGTTAGCCTTGTTAGAAATAAGTGTGGGTACATGCTTGAACTATAGTTGTCCTTTAGTTTAGCCAAGTGGTGGATATGTTGTTCATATAAGCAATTGCAAGTGCTGTAGACCTCACTTAAGTAAATTGGATTCTCATGAGTGAATTAAATGGGGTTGGTCTAAGGTAACAAAGTTTAGAGCTACTAGAATAACATGTTTGTGCGCTCTCTTGTTAAGTAGAACAAAGGCAAGCTTTGTTTTGCTTGTTGAATATTGGCTGCTAGAACATTTTCTGTTGCAGTGATGCTTTCGTGGTCATAATGGTGTTTTCTGTAGTTATGGAGAATACCAAAATTATAGCTAACTTACACATCTAGCTTGTCCAAAAATTTCATGACACTAGGCCTTATGGTTTGAGAGTTATGAATTTTAGAAGTTTACTGTCAGGTTTTGCTTATGCTCTGAATAGATCTGAATGTTTGGTTTGTTTGACCTATGTGCGTATGGAATCATGTCTTGGAGATAATAGAAGAAGTTTAGTACTTTTTCTAAGCTTTCCAAAGTGTCCTATAGCACTAATTTTGGTGATCGAAATTTCTAGTTATGAGCTTGCCAAGTGGAATGACAGAATCTGTCCAAATCTGGGTAGAGATGTCTTCTTTGTCTTGTTTGGCCTTGTTAGCCATAGAATCATCTTAATATGATAATAATAAAGTTATAGACAACGTAATAAGCTTTACATAAAGTTAAGGCTCAGCCTTGTTGGGTCCCTAGAACTCTAGTTATACAAATTTGAAGTTCTTGTCAGTTTTCTGTCCATGTTGGTATAGATCTGAAACATCAGCATGCTTGACCATGCTAACCTGTGATTTAGCTATTGGTATGAATAACTAAAGTGTAGTCATCTTCTTAATCTATCTAGAAAGTTTAGGATCACCTTTATAGAAGGTCTACAACCTCAGTTATGGTTGAAACAAGTAACTACTGTGTTGCTGTCCAGATTCTGTGCACATGCTAAGTTGGCTCCCTTATCTAGTGTTTGTTTAGAGCTAAACTTGTAGTTAGTTCGTGCTTGAGATGAATGCTTATTTTAGGTGAGTCTTGTGCTTTGGATTGGTGCTTAAGCCTATTCGTTTGAATTTTCTCAAATGTCTGCCTGACTGTGATGTTGTATGTATGATTGTTATCTAGGTAGTGCCATAGTTGTCACCTCGTTTGTCCTCGGTAAGCATACGAGTATCGAATAGCTTTATCTTAGAGCAACACTCGAGTTACGTGAAATAATCTCTTGGTTGTTGTCTCCAATTAGGTTCTCTCTCTTAGGAGCCTGAGCCTATAGACTTGGTGGTTAGCCCTTGAATGTTTGTATCCATGCGTTTGCTTGACTGAAAGCCCAAAGTTTAGTTCTCCTATATGTTTGCATAAGCCGTGGATGTTTTGCAACCCTTTTTGAGAAGACCCTTGTCGACTGACCAACCAAGTTAACTTTCATCAACGCTAGCCTTTGACCATGGTTCGTACATTGCCAGTTGTGGAGACCATACCCAAATCCATGTTGGACCTTCCGGATTCCTCTCCCACAAGTTAGCTAGTGTGACGCAACGTCTCTCTGCTATGGCCTCTAAATCGTGTGCTTGCAAATTCATTCATCTACCTTATCAACTCAATCTGTGCCATTTAAAATTCCTCATCGGGTGCATGTTCAGTAATGGTGTTATGAGTAGCAACTAATGGTGCCGTGACAAAACTGAGAGCCTCCTGTGGGTGCACACACATGGTTGTGCTGCTCGGCACGTGCTGGTATCATGGTTTCTAATCATAATCCATTGCAGAACAACACTGATGTGATTTTCACATGACCTTCTTCCTTGGTTGTCTTCCCATATCTTATCAAAGGACCCTTAGGTTGGACCAAAAGTAGTAGAGCTTCCTTCTGATGTTGCTAAGAGAAAAATCTTTGAAGAACAGGTCACCGACATAAACTTTAACAAACTGCAATATGTGGTAGCCAAGTGACTCTACTTAGTTGTCCCAGTATTGATGAACGTCATCTAGTGAACAAAGTATCTCATCTCTGTTGGATAAAAAGGACAGACAACACTTACTGTTGGACAAGTCATCCGTTGGATAAGACTCAATCGTTACAATATGCAAGTTTTAACCGTTGTATGCATAATGGCCATACCGTTGAAATCAACCATCTCTGGTGTGACTTCTTATCTGCTGACTTCGATGGCAACCATCTGCTTTGGATTGACCACAATTATTGTGATCAAGAATGAAGATTTGGAACTTTTTAGTGTTGAGAGACAATTGATTAGTTACCAATCGGAACGTTAACCTCCGACTAGGTAATGACCCCTTGGTAGCTACGAAGGCTATGTCTTACAGAGCAATAACCAACAAGAAGTTAATCAACTAGCCAATAACTGGAGTGATACTCTATCGTCTAGAGTCATTGCGATCAAGTCAATTCTATCTTGGACAATCACACAAATAGTGCAAGGTGTTCTATCAGCTAAAGTGAAGAATTAGAGAAAGCATGCCCTAGTTTCCATTAGCATCCTTGTGTCCTTAGGTGCCACAAACGGTTTGTTCACAACTCTATTGGATGAAGTGTTGAGGACTATTTAGAAGTGGTTCCTTATCCTTGTAGGAATGTTCTCCAGGCAGAGTATGTGTTTTGCCCTACAAAAGTAACCTGCAAGTTCAAGGCGTGTGCATCCTCGAATTGGTATGTAAATTAATAGTCGAGATCTGCTGTTGGATGGCCCTTTTGAGGTCTCACAGATACTAGTTTACACTCTTTCATTTGCTTTTGCTTTCTCGTATCCCCAATGTACGAGCAGCCTTGGTTTCTACAAATCAATTTATACCATCGCGAATCAAAAGCAATTTGAAAAGTGTCAAACAACAGATTTCCCATCTTAGAGCTGCTAATTGATCCTAAAAAGGAAGCCTCAAGGTGAATGTTGGCCTGATAAAGTTGTTATGCTGCAAGTCAACTCAACTTACAGTACAACTAAGTCACTAAGGAAGATTTTACTCAATCGCTTGGTGGTAGACTACTCTCCGCGGTTAAGTGAATAATTACAACTTTTGTTGTCCTTAAGGCCTCACTACATCTTTCTTTAGTAATGATTTTTCCAATGATGACATACTTTGGTACCTTATACATGTTTTTACCAAGAGGTTGCATCTGATTCAACCCAGATAACTGTTGCCATTGGATAAGAGCATCTTCTTAGGTAACATTTGGCTGAAATACGAAGCCAACTGAGTCAGCTATCACATTCACTAACCCCTCAACAGACTCAGATAATACAATGTTGTCATCTGAGAAAGAGAACTGCACACATGGAACCTCAAGTAGTTTCCATTGTTGGTGTCTAAATAAATGAACATTTACGACCAACATAGACCTTGTCTATTGGTTAGTCTATTTCCTATAGCCTCAAAGGATGTTTGTCATCTATGCTCTCACCCCATTTGGAAGGTTGCGCTCAAGCCATTCTGGTAGAGGGCTACTTTTCAAACTTTGTGAACATAGAGTCATTACAACGAGTATACTTCTAAAGATTTCGGTCTAGTGTAAAGTTCATAAGGCCTATGCTACGATTCACTAAAGAATTAAATACTTGTGTGTGGGTAGCTTATGGGCCGAATGATCTCTGTAGACTGAAACAAAGTACTACGTTGTCTTGGATTCCTCCCAAAGTAACAATGCTTCATGGAAGTCAACGAAGGAAATCCTTCAGACAAAGTTGACCATGAAGAGTAAGTATCAGAAAATGCCTTGACCAAATTAGTTCCACCAATGTCAAAGCTTTGTAGCCGAATGCTATAGCAGATGATGGGAACTAGATAACGTGCCTCTCTTCCTTAAAAGGTCTTCCATTCCGAATCTCGGGACACGATTCTTTTAAGGGGGGAGGGCTATAACACCCCAGGTGTTTATCACCAATTAGGCAGTGGATTTGAGCTCAAACATGATAGATTAGTGGAGATGACGATGCCAAAGTCAAACCTATGGAAATAAACCCTAACCTAAACTTGGATATTGCACCCTTGCTTACATATAGGCTCAATTAAAAGATATATGCTTGGGTTTTGTTATCAAAGTATCTTCACATGTCTCACATCAATAACTATCTATATTGATCCCTGGAAAAGTTTCGTAAAGTTTGGAATCAAAAAGTCACATGAAATGATAAGTTCCATTCCTGTTGGAATTTGCCCCATTAAGTTAATGGAACTATAAATCATCAACCAAGCTTTGCAACTTTGCCCAAATGACTCTAGATGAACTCTACAACAAAAGTCATGAAGGGTTCATGTTGAGCAAATGTCAAGAAATTGCCTCGATTGGCCTAAAACCCTAGTTTCGGCTTTATCGAGTTGATATTTTGACCAAAGTAAAAGTTTGACTTCTGTACCAGTTATGAGGTTTCACCATAAACAAAAGTTGTAGTTCATCTTGTGTAGAACAAACTTTGTTTAATGGTCAAGAGCTAGTTTTGCCTCTAACCTAGTCAAATAGAGATCACAATGTGGAATCAGCTGCTGTTTTCAGCACTTAGAAAAATATTCTAAGTCCTTGTTGTGACAGCAGCAAGTTGGTTACTTTGCGACATTTTATCTTCCAATTTCATATGGTAGCTCAATTAGGTTCCTTAATATGAGTTGTAGTACTTTTCATGATGGAAACAATGGATCAAGTGTCACTCAAAATGGAGCTTAGTTGGACCTTCTATAAGAGTTTCCAAAACAGCAAAAAGTTGTTTTTATCACTTTTTGACCTTGACATGTTGACATGCCGCGTTCTCGAGATTTTGTTAAACAACTTCACTTGGTCCCAATATAAAAGTTGGAGTGTAGATGGTGTAGAAGAGCATACAAGAAGATGGCATCAATGGGACTTGATTTTGGCCATCAATTTTGAAGTTGTTAATTGTCATCAATGCTTTGACAATGCCATTTTGGAAGTTAATTATCTCCTAATCCAGAACCCTAATGCCCTTGACCCCTTAATCAAAGTTGGAGAGTACTATGTGGTGAACAAACTTCCTTTTAAGCCCAATGTCCAAATCAGCCCGGGAGCAGCCCAAAACCAGCTCCCACGCCGGCCACATGGTCGCCCGCCACGTGCTCGGTGGAATGCCTCAAAGGGTGCCGTGTGTCCTGGGCATGGCAAGCATGCCGCAGTGCGCACCCCACCATTGTTGCTCCTCCCTGCCATTTGTGATGCGCCCTGGGTCACTAGGAGAGGCTGAGGCCGAGCTCCCCATCTTCCACTCGCCTCGCACGCTCTCGCTTCCTTCCCCCTCGCTCTCTGGCCACTCCATGGTCGCTAGCTGCCAGAGCGCCATTGCCGAGTGAGGGAGCTCCGTCCAACCGCTGCTGCGCTCGACCGCTATCCCAATCGAGTGTGTCACCGCCTCCGCCTCGCCGTGCTCCGCCCCGCGCGCGCGTTTTCCCAAGCTCTCGGTCACCGGAGCACCTCGCCGCCGACGCGGACGCCACTGCTCCGTCTATTCGCATAGTCGGAAGGCTACAGTCCAACTCCGATCGCGCTTTCACCTCCCTTGGGTGCGGGTGGACAAGCTAGAGCTCGGGCCACCCCCCCTCCGCCGCCGCCGGCCCTCTCCGGCCGACATCAGGAACCACCGGCAGCCTTCCCTGCTGGCGTCGAGAGGTTGACGACGAGGATCGGCGCCTTTTATCCCTGTGACCCTCTTTTATATGACAAGTGGGCCCGGCCGACCGTGGACCCCTCACGTCAGTTTAAGCAGTGGCGGTTTCGGGTGCATAGCCAGGTACACCTAGCGAATTAAGTAGGGTTTGAGTAATTCTGATTTTGAATTTCAGATTTCTTGTAAATCTTCAAATATTCATATCTCATGCTAGGAAACTCCAAAGATAGTAAAAGTGGACTTTTTGGAAACCTTGGGAAAAGATCTATGTAGTGGAGTCATAATATGTTACATGTTGTAGATATTTTCTGATGTCTTTATTTAAGCCTTAAAAATGCTCCAAAAATGTTTACCAACTTGAGCAGAGCCATATCTAGAGTTTTAGAACTCCAAAAATAGTGATTCTTACTTTGTTAATTTTATGATGACATGTACTTGCTAGGAAAAATATTAAACACACTAGTTGTTCACTGTTTTCTTAGGGTTTTGATTTGACCTTGTTAAATAAGGAAAATTACATTTTTATTACTTGTCATTTTATATCTTGAGTTGTGTTGCTCGAATTGATGTGAAATTTTTATAGTAGTCTTTCCATGCTATGAATGTACTGTGGTATAAATTTCATGGTCATTGCTTACTGTATGATCAAGTTATTGATTTAACTTGTTTATGGCTTGATAAATAGCTTATAAATAATATATAAATGATAAAATAGAAAATGTTGTTCCATTACCTTAGTATGATGTTTCTCTACCATATTGATTCATAATATGGCCTTATGTTCACAGAAAATATGGAGTGTTAAGTTTAACTTGCTCTCACATGATTTATTGCTATAGCTATTTGTCTTTTTCTTAGAGGTTGTTATACATGTCCAAATGGTTTCAAATTTGGATAGTAGACTTTTGGGAGCATGTGTAGGCCTCTGTAATTTTGGTAGAATTTATTATGCACTTTTGATATGTGTTCATAATTCCACCTAATTATTTAAATAAATTAAGAAAAGGCATTAAAAGAATTTATTTAGAAATGGACACTAAGTTTTCTGGTGTTCATTAGTCATGTGTGAAATGTTGGTAAAGTTGGTTTTGTCCAATTATATATTTGCAACATAAGTTAATAATTATTTCTTACAAATGAAGTTTCTGGACAGATCTGAAAACTTGGCAAAGTTGTTTATGATAATGTGCTTTGTTGTGAAACTTGTTTATACAAAAGTTGTAGATAATTTATGTATCTTGCTTCTGTTAAAATTTGGTGGCATTTAACCATGTGGTTTAGGAGTTATAGCTGTTTAAAGTTGGGTTACAGAATTGCTTGCTCTCTGTCTTGTTAGACCAGTTTCTGTGTTTATGTAAATTCGACATGCTAAACTTTGGAATCATGCTGTGATGATTATAAATGAAATGTAGAGAATTTCATAAGCTTTCCTTAGTGTCTTCTTGCAAGTCATTTGGAGTTGTAGATCTCCAGTTATGATTGATTTACTCAGCTACTGCATGTATCTCCAGAATTGTTAAAAATACATGATTGCTTGGTTACTTTGCTTGTGTATTGAAGTGTGACACATGTCTTTATTGGTACTTGGTTTGATACCCTAGGATCTTATAAGACTTGTGTCTTGATTGATGTGTTTGCAATCTTCTATGTTATGCCTTAGTGAGGATTAAGTTAATTAGCTCTAGGTGTTTAGGAGAACATTGGTATGCTTGTTTGATTACTTTGTTTATTGCACTTCTATGCATTCATACATATGCATTGTTGCACCTCATTTAGGTACGTTAGCCGAAGCACGTGAAGGACCTAAGGTGGAGCCAAACCCGAAGATTGAGTTGGTGGATCCATCCCGAAGATCGAAGGACCGGACAAGTGGTAGATTGGAAGATGCTCGCCAAGCGAACTCATCTGACATACTCTAACTTGAGTCGGATCCTAGGCAAGCCCCGGAGCATTATAAGCCTCCTATTTTCAAAGCAATTAATTATATATATATATATATATATATATATATATATATATATATATATATATATATATATATGTTATAAGTATGGTTGCATTAAGTGGTAGGAGTTGGTTGGAAACCCTTGCTGCATTATATCATTCCTTGTTCAGATATATGAATCCTTGAATCCTACATAGACTAGGATCGAGTAGATGCTTAGCCCTGCTTTAAGCGGTAGAAGTCAGGTGATTTCCTATCACCTGCGACATATAGGTATATTCATATATGGCATGGTTGGCTATATTTGCTATCGTGGAATGGAACCATGTGTTAATAAAATGAAATGAAACCGGACGGGATGACGATAGTGAAGCAACAAGGCATGGAGGTTTTGGGTGTGGATCTATCCCCATCTGTGTTGTTTAAGGACCGATTCGCTGTACGTCCTTGAGTCATGTTGAACGCAGTCTAACACTTAGTTGGCCGGATAAGCCGTTCCGACCGCGAAGCCAAGTAATGTGATTCAGGCCGGGAATCGAATGGTAGGTTGCTTCTTGGAGGAGAGAAAGGATGTGCTTGGAGACATTGGCGTGAGACCAAGGGGGGTTAGAGTCCCTATCACCTGGCAGAGTGTCGCCCTTGGGGTCGCGACATCATTCGGACCCGCGATTCCTGAATCATATGAAAAGGTGGCTTGTGCGACCCTGGCAGGGGCCTGCGCGGTGAGTGTTAGAAATACCCATCCAGCTGGATAGGAATTCGATTCGAATCGCCGTCGCTCCCGGTTAGTGAGCACTTGACTTGAGCAGCGGCAACGTAGATTCCATTAAATTGAACGGATGGTTAATTGGATCATGATGAAAAGGTTGCCTCAATTTATACCTGCTATGGTTAATATTGTTTGCTCCTAATAAAGTGAGTGCCCTAGTACAGATGCTAATATAGATGATAGGTTAATGATGATTAACTTGATGCTTAAGCATTAATGATTACGTATCCATAATAAGCTTTTATGCAAAATGTTGTCAAGCTAGACCACTTTATATCAGCCTTGCATGATCCTTGGTGTCACCTTATTTCTGGTTTCTGACGGGTAAGTCTAGCTGAGTACCTTCTTGTACTCAGGGTTTTATCCCCACTTGTTGCAGGTTGTGATGTATCATGGCGACTGCAAGAGTTGGTTGACTCCTGCCGTAGTGGCGGAGTGTGATCACGGGCATGATCCTTCTTATTTACCTTATCTCTAATGCTTTTGTTGGAAGTCGACCGTGGTGCTGGCATGTATTTGAAATAATATAAATGTTAGTTTCAAATTACTTTGCTTCCGCTACTTTTCAAACTAAGTTATAATAACTATGTTAAACTCCGATGTATATTGAATTACTTAAGAAATTGTTGTAATATATGACTTGTTATGTTGAATCACTATGATCTTGGCTTGTATGTTGGTTGGTTTTAAATCCCTCGTGATTTTATTGGACTACCAGAGTTATATGGGCTCAAGTGTGAGAATTTGATTACTTCGATGATTGTTTTTATACTTGTGCTCTTATAATTTGGACGGTTCTGTTATAATATTCAGACAAGTGATACCTCATAGCCTTGTAAGGAGGCAGAAACCCAGGTCTACAAGCATAACCATCATCTATTAGATAGAATTTCCCTATAAGGTAGTGGTTCATTGGCTTACAAGACAGAACAATATGGTTTAACAACAAATAGGCAGCTATGGATAATGATGTTACCTTCAGGAACACTCAGGCCCCCATCCCTCTCTATAACATCAGCTAGAACCAATGCATCATGAGCAGACCCTTCCCACCCAGCCAGAACATATGTGACCTTGAGATCAAAATCAATAGCTGCCATCACATTTTGTGTACAACTACCTTTCCTACCCCTGAAGGGCCCCTGCATGTGCCTAGGCACCCTTGCCAACACATGGGTGCCATCAATTACACCTATACAGTCCTATGAGTAATGATCAAACATAAGAACACTTATAGAAATAAGACCCTAAACCCAAGATAATGTAACCTAGGTAAACAACAGTTACCTTGAAGAATGGGTTCCACCTGTGACTACCTAATATTTTGGGATGAATTGAACCAGTTGGTGGTTTGACCCAACAACATATAGAACCTGGTGAAAGTGTCTGCTAACTGTCTCTATAGATCTCCTAAAGCTCTGATGGACAACTCTAAACCTCTGATTGTGCCCAACCATAAGGAGAAACATGGCTACTAGTTCCTCAACTGAGGAATTAATTGTGTCCAAAACTAAATCCTCTGCATAAACAAGTTGCAGAGTGCAAAAAATGTGCTCTACTCATTCTAAGCATGGCTATACACTTAGCACCAGTTGAGTTGTAAATGAGAGAGAGGTTCTTCTCCCTATGCTCATTTGCTTCTAACCTAGGGCCACAAGGAATGGGCTCATCCTCCCCTCTACGCATTTTCAGATTGGATGAAACAAGGGCAAACATGACAACTACCATGGCAGCAACCTAAGAAGCCATGGTAGATATCTGCTACTGCAAATCCATCTAGATGCATGAATGAAATGTTGAATTTAGGTTAAGGCTGCCTTGCTGGCCTCTAAATCCATCACATTGCATACATCAAAATGAACTAATGGACAGGGCTTCATAGCCTCGGCTGCAATGTGCAGAGCATAGCCACCCAGAAGCTCCACCTCAACATCATCGACCATAATAAACCCCACAAAATCAGATCCCAAGCTCAAACCATGCTAAACAGTAAACCCTAGCTCATATATCTTATCACAATAAAATAAAAGCATGGAAATATCATGGATTGGGACCAAGAACTCACAGATCAACCCCAATAAACCAGCAACAGTGGGATCCCAATCTTAGACCATGTCAAAAAGTAAACCCTAGGAAACCCTAGCTCATATGTATCATCATAGTGCAACAAAAACATGGAAGCATCATGGATTGGGACCAAGAACTCACAGATCTGATACAGAAACAACGCTATGAGCACTTTGACCGCCAAAATTGGGTCAAGTGTAACCAACATTCGAAGATTTCACCTTGGTTTGGAGACGGAGAGGAAGCAGCCACAAAACAAGACGGCGGCTTGGGGAGGAGGAAGCAGATCCGGAGAGGAAGAAGGCCAATGCTTGGGGAACACAAAGCAGCGTCCACCACATGCCCGCGTCCAGGCAAACAAACACCACCAACCAGTAGCACCGCTCGTCTTGAGGAAGAAGAAGTTGACGATGAGCAGCAGCACCCCTGCGCCCACGAAGACGGAGGAGGAGCAGCCGCCGCGAGCCACGCGAGGCCCGTCTACGACCCCACCGCCACCACGCACTGCCAGATGAGGGAAGACGAGGGAACCACACCAAGGAGATTAGAGAGCAGGAGGGAGTGAGGAGTGGAGAGGAGAAGACAAAAAGTGAGCGGCGCCCCTCATTATAAAGGATGCGAAACCCTAGCGACGGGGAGGAGGGGGAAATTTTGCTGTAGCGCGCGAGACGGGGAGAGCCAGCTCGCCAACGGCTAGAAGAGCACGCGAGACGCCAAATCGAGCTGAGCCTGGGAGAAACGAGGGAGAGGGGCGTTCCCCTGGGGCCTGGCTTCTAGCTGCTTTAAGCAGCGTGCGGGCCAGGCCCAAAACACCTCCAGGCAAACAAACAAGCCCGTCTGCATGCTTTGGGCCTGGCTCAGCCCCCCATCTAGGCAAACAAACACGCCCTTAGTGACCCCTGTTTGGTTATAGTGACTAAAGACCATTAAAGCAACTATCTCATGTACACTTTAGTCACTTTTAGCTACCCCTTGTGACTAAAAGCCACTAAACTTTAGTGGCCCTTAAACTTTAGTGGGGGGTGTTTGGCATTTTAGTGACAAAAAATGACTAAAGTAAACTTTAGGAGGGGTGAACCAAATAGGCCCTTCACCTCCTAAATGTAGTCTCATATAGTCTCGTTTAGTCACTTTTTACCCAAACACTCTGACTAAATGGAACTAAATGGGCTTTAACCAACTAGTCACTCAAATATTGCTAAATGGGATTAAACCTCACCTTTTAGGGTGTGTTTGGTTCATAGCTCCTAAAGTTTAGTCACCTAAACCACATGTACTATTTGTTCAATAACAACTATGACGCAGCCACACCTGTCACGGAACCGTCCAAATTATAAGAACAAAAGTACAAAAACAATTGTCAGAGCAATTAAATTCTCGTACTTAAGCTCATATAACTCCGGTAGTCTAATAAAATCACGAGGGATTTCAAACCAACCAACATACAAGCCAAGATCGTAGTGGTTCAACATAACAAGTCAAATGTTACATCCATTATTACAAGTAATTCCACATAGATCGGAGTTTCATATAGTTATTACAACTCAAGTTCAAAAGTAGCAGAAACAAACTAGTTTGAAACTAATATCATCTTAATTCAAATACATGCCAGCAATAAGGTCAATTTCCAACAAAAGCATGAGAGACAAGATAGCTCAGAAGGATCATGCCCATGATCACACTCCGCCACTACAGCAGGAGTCATCCAATTCTTGCAGTAGCTATGATACCTCACAACCTGCAACAAGTGGGAATAAACCCTGAGTACAAGAAGGTACTCAGCTAGACTTACCCATCATAAACCAGAAATAATATGATACCAAGGAGTATGCAAGGCTTTCTTTCAATGGGCTAGCTTGACTCATTTGCGAAAAGCATAAGTGATCATGAATAAACCGTTTTAAGCACTTTTGCATCATCTTTGTTATAACCTGTTAATCTAGGTAAGCACCTATGCTAAAGCAATCACTTGATTAATCATTAACATCAAAGTTATCATCTCAGGTTTAGCATTTCCAACAAAATTCACATAACCATCCATGTTCCATCATCGTTACTATGATGCCGTAACTCGAGTCAAGTGCTCACTATCCAGGAGCGATGGCGATTCGAATCGATTATTAACCAGCTGGTAATTTATTCCTCACACAAACCTCACTCACCCGCTAAAGTGAGATATTGGTCACCGAGTCAACTATCTAGGTAAAGTCTCAAGTTTGCCAGGAACCACATGTACCCGAGGGTCGACCGACTACCCTTTGGCACTTTTTCGTGCTACTAGATCGTTCAAAGCACACAGAAAGGAGAAAAAATATAACGAAATCTCATCGAACAACAACATCGTATATTGACGGAAACAAAACAACATCCTCAGCGTTTACATGGCATCAAACGGCTTTACAACAAGTGAGCATATCCAGTCCCAGGCTCCCCTGTGTCAGACAGACCGGTGACGGTGACTGAACCTGTAGGACTAGAACGCCGACCAGACTACCAGTCCTGGCTACGACACCGCCAAGAGGCACCCGATGTGACTCACAATGGCAAGAGGGAGGATGGTTCTTACTCCGTGCTGAGCCAGAGCCACCCGATGTCGTCGGCGCCGCCGAGGTCGCCGTCGGTACCGAGCCGCAGCACGGCGCCCGCGAGCAGAGCCGCCGCCGTCGCTGCCAGCACCGCGTTCGCGAGGCGGTCCAGGAAACGACGACGCCGGGCCGCCGCAGCCGCACCGGCCGCCGCGTTCGCACCGCCGAGCGCGCGAACGTGGGCGAACAGGAGCAGCGACGTGAGGCCGAAGGTGGCCAGCACGGCCGGCAGCAAAGCGCCCGTGGCGAGCCACGGGAAGAAGCCATCGCTCCTTGGCGTCTGGGTCTTGCCGGCCTCTGAAAGGGCGTCGAGGCACCAGAAGGCGGCTGCGTAGGCGAAGATGATGGTGAGCGTGGTTTGGGAAACCATGGCACGGGTTTTGGATGGATGATGGATGGGAGAGGACGAAGAACCGAAGAAGAATAGGGAAGGGAGATAGTTTTGGGCTTTTGGCGTGGATCCTTTTTTTGTTTGCCCGTCCACTGGCAGATGGGACTCTTTATAAGAGAACGGACGGGCGGTATTACGTGATCGGGGAGCTTTCAAAGGAAAAGAGGCGTGGGCCAAAACTCAGCTAATCTCTGGAGCACACTCACTAATTCTTGCTGGTCAGAGTGAGAAAAAGAGCGCGCGCGCACGAAACGAGTGGAGGACACGGTGTGAATGCGAAGCGCGAGCACGACAGGCGAGATGTTTCCGCCACAAAATATCTTTGTGCGAAGGCAGATGCCCAGCAGAGCTTGGCATCCATGCATTGCATTGCATGCGCTCTCCGCACCTCCCAGACCCAAGGGACAAACGGTAGGCGACGCGCTTTGTGAAATGGAGTGGAAATGGAACCAAGGAACTTTATTTATCCATTGTAGCGTGTGGCTGAGAAATTGATGGTGCACGTTCCTTTCCTTGTCTGAGCCTACGTCCTTGGGCCCATGACTCGCATTTCTCCGGGATAAGATATAATTCAAATTACTTCTTTTTCTTTTTTTTTCTCGACCGGGTCTTGAAGCACGTTTTTTTATTAAGAGGTGGAAGAGTCAGTTACAGGTACGGCAATAGGAGATTACCGCAGGAAGCGAACACGAGAAAGAAGCGCAGAAAAATACAGGGGATAATGATTTGATGCCACTAGTCTAATTCCCTCACCTAGCAGTCTGATTTCAAAATTTCAAAACAATCATCAAGGCTACCTCAAGGCCTTGAACGCAATTTGTAAAATTTAAGTTGTCCTCGTCGACGTGTGTTTTGCGCGATTTGGGTGGGGCCGTGGATGAGAAGTGGGCGAGGACATAAAGCGAAGCAGCGCCCACATGAGGCCGGACATGAGGCTAACAGGGAACCGAGCAAATCTTTGGATGCATGTGCATCGTGTACAGGTACAGGCTCTGAAATCAACGCTGGAGTATTGGGTTTTTTTTTCTTTCAATTGTTTAAAGGCCTATTTAGTTTCCACCTAAAAATTTTTTAACCGTCTCATCAAATGTTTAGACACATGTATAGAGCATTAAATATATATAAAAAATAACTAATTGTACAGTTTGCATGGATTTTGCGAGACGAATCTTTTAAGCCTAATTAGTCCATGATTAGCCATAATTGCTATAGTAAAACACATGTGCTAATGACAGATTAATTAGGCTTAATAAATTCGTTTCGTGGTTTTCAGACGAGTTATGTAATTAGTTTTTTTATTAATATGCGAACACTCCTTCCGACATCTCATAAAACATTCGATGTGATACTCAAAAACTTTTTACCCACGAACTAACAAGGCCCGGGCCATAAAGCCAAGCCACTTATCCGTCGTGCTGTAACCAAGGCCCGGGCCATAAAGTCAAGCCACTTATCCATCGTGCTGTTAATAGTTCTTGACAACTTCTCTGGCATCCCTAAACGATATGACAAGGGGCTGTCCTTGATCTTTTTTTGTTTGCCCGTCCACTGGCGGTTGGGGCCCTTTATAGGAGAACCGACGGTCAGGATTAAGTGATTGGGGAGCTTTCAAAGGAAAGGTGTTTCGTTAAAAAAAAATAGAGGAAAAGGCGTGGGGCAATGCTCGTTAGCTCGTTGCCATAAACTCAGCTCATTCGGAGTTGGAGCACACTGCACACTCCGTAAATCAACCTCTGACCGGTCAGACACAGAGGGAGAAACAGCGTAACGGAAGATGGGATGAGAGGATGGGAAAGCGAAGCATGAGCGGTGACGTCTGACATGTTTCCGCCACAAAAAAAAAAATCTTGTGCCAAGGCCGATCCAAAACTCCGATGAGCGCATCAATCCACGTATGCATAGCAGTAAAACCCAAACCATGGGATAAACAGATAGCCACGGTTTTTTCTCGAACACGATTTCACGTGTTTTTTCATTAAGAAGAAGGAGGCCGAAAGCACGACGAATACAACACAGAACCACAGAGAAGGTGGCTAAACCCTAAACAACAACGACAACAGAACAACAACAAGAAGAAAGATAGGGCCCTCGACCGCGAGCCAACTACGCAACCTGCAAGGCAAGTTGCATCATCGCGATGGAGCCAACTCAGGAGGTGTAACCACGGTAGTAAAGAGACCACGGAGCGACGACTGAGGCGGCCGCCGAAGCCCACGCAGCAAAGCATCTGCGAGGGGGCATCACACGCTCAACAGCAACTACCCGAGGTGGAGCCAAGCACGACGTCGGTGACCGAGGATGGCCAAGCAACGACGACGGCAAACAACTACGGCAACACCAACATCCGAGCGGGAAGGACCAAAGCGACGAACGACATCTCCGCAACGACCACATCTGCAGCCCCCTTGTGCCTTCCTCGCGCTGCGCCGAGCCACAGCCTCCGCCCATGAGGAAGCAGCTAGGTACATCCAGCCACGGCACCATGGCACCACTGACACCCGTGCTTGGCTACTGCCAGCCACACCACCACGGCGTCACTAGCACTTATCCAAGCATGTTGCTGCCAGCCATGCCACCACGGCACAGCCAGCGCGCCCTGCAGCTGGCCGGAGTGGGAAAACACCATGACGACGCCTCCAAGGAAGGAAACGGCGCTCGAAGGCGTCGCCGTCGTCTTGCCGGCAGATCCAACGTGGCTTTCGCCGATGCTTGCCCACATCCAGAACAAACACACAGGGAGCCTTGAAGCCAGAGGAAGGGGGCGGCACCCGCAGATCCAGCCCAGAGGCTGCCAGATCTGGACGAGGGAGCCGCCCTGGGCTGCTGCCGCCGATGACCCTGCCGTGCTCCATGCGGACGCGAGCACGGCACCACGAACCGGTGCCGGCTGCGCCACCAGCCGGCTTCCCGCGACGGCGCCGATGGACGGCAGGAGCACACCACCAGCACCACTTCCGCCGCAGCTGCCCCACCTCCACGCCGCGGATCTGTACGCGAGTAGAGCGGATCCCGCCGAAGGGAAGCCGGATCCAGGCGCAGAGGCCCGGAATCCCGCCGACGGTCGCTGCCCCAAGCATGCACGGGAGGACCCCCGAGAGAGAGAGAAGAGGGAGGAGGAGGGGGAAGAAGTCCCAGCCGCCGCCATCTGTAACACCCCTGGGTGTTAAGCATGCATTAGCATTTCAAAGCATAAAGCATTCAGCATCATTTCATGACTAGCATTGCATGAAATATAGCTCTTTTAAATTTAAACTTGAAAAGCAAATAATTAGAACCCTAACTTTGAATGTAAGTGCTAAAAAGTGGTGTGCTCTTGGGTAATGGCAATTTTAGGTAATCTAGAATAAATTAACATGATTTTTTTGGAGCAACTCTTGAATTCAAATTTCTTCAAATTTTGCTTTTAAAAATATTCTAGAAAAAAAATGAATTTTTACTTAAAAATTTAGCTTTAAATCCCAAATTCAAAATCTATTTAGAATTTTGAAAAGTGCCCTACATGAAAGTTGTAGAGAATTAAATTTTGAACAACTTTTATTTTGGGCAAAAGTTCTGAAAACCTCTTTTTCATCTTCAAATTCAAATTTGAAACAAATATAGAAATCTGAAAATTTATTTAGAAAAAGAAAAATGTTTTTCCTTCTTTAGTGGGCCGCAGCCACCCTTTCGGCCCAGCAGCGCTGGCAGCCCGGCCCGCGCCCCGCGCCGGCTTCCTCCCCGCGCGCGCGCCCGCGCGCAGCGGCAGGACTCGGCCGCCGCGTGGCCGAGCGACGGCGACGCCGCGCGACACGCGCCCCGGGTGGCCCCCGCGTCCCCCGCGCCACGCGCCTTGAACCCGCGCCCGCTCCTCCCTCGGCTGCACGCCCTCCATTCCTCCTCTCGCCCCGCAGCAGCAGCAGCGCACCGCCGCGCCATCACCGGCTCCCGGAGCTCCGCCACCGCCGTTCGCGCTCGTGGCTGCTTCTCCGGCCGATTCCTCCCGGCCTCAGCTCCGCCCCGCTTCCCTCCACCGCGTGCGCACCTCCACTCCGCCGCTCGAGCTCAGGTGAGGGCCAATTGGCCGCCCCCCTCCTCCACTGCCGCCATGGCCGCCGTTGGCCGGCGCGTGTGGCCGGAGCTCCCTGGCCCTTCATGCCTCCTCCAGTCTCGAGCATCCGCTTCCCCTTCGCCTAGCAGTGCTCGCGCTCGCATTCTCGGCCGCCCCCGTGGCCTGCATTGGCCGGCCGACGAGCTCCCGCGCCGCCGTGCCGCCATCTCCGCCGGCGAGCCTCCTCCGGAGCTCCCGCGTCGCTCGGAGTTGGTGCGCTGGGTGCGTCCCGGTGCGGGGAGCACGTTGGTGCCCTCCCCGTCGCCGGAGACCTCACCGGCGGCGAGTACGCCACCGGTCAGCGCCTCCCCCGCGCTGCTCTGGCTGGCCGGTGGGGTCCGTTGACCCGTGGGTCCCGCGTGTCAGCGTGTGTGGGTGCACTGCACCGGGTGTATTCAGCGTTTTCACCGGCGAATTTTTAAAAGAATTAAGGAAAATAATTTCTCAGAATTTTAAAACAGCTTTGAAAAATCATATCTCAAGATTTATAGCTCCAAAAATGATGAAACAAATTTTGAAATGTTCCTCTTGAATAGATCTACAGTTTAAAAATATTTCATGATAAAATTGTGACACTTTTCTGTGTAGCTTTATTTAATTGCTATAAATGCTGATATCTTAGAAAATGTGTAGTAAATAACATAATGAAGGGAAAAATGTGATTCTTGTTGCTTTAATCTTTATTAGTGATGTACTTTCTAGGAAAAATATTAGTGAAGCATGTTCTGTGAGAAATTTTTGAAGTGTAGTTCAAATGCTTTTAATTGATAATCTTTGTTATTTTTAGTAGAGAGCTAAATTTGTATAGAACATACATGTGATAATTTTTGTAGTTTGTTAGTTTACTGTTAGTAACATAGGAAAAATGTGAAATCTGTTGTTTGATACTTTTTCTAGTACAAAATAATTTCATGCTCATATTTAGGCTATAACTTGTTTATTTTGTACAGGCAGTTTTACATATGCAATTCTCATGAAAATTTAGTAGTAGGTTAGTTAGGGTAAGAGTGATCTACTGTAATTTTTTTAGATTTTTATCTACACCAGAAATAGGTGTTGCTGTGTAACCCTAGTTAAATAGGGAATAAAAGATTATTCTTTATGAGAAATTAAGAGAAATAAAATATGTTTGGTGTATCTTTGAAGCATCATTATGCCTTGCTGATATTATGGATGAGTTAGGTTGGTAAGCTTTGGTAGCTTAGGTTCACTTGTATGTGTAGATGATAGGCTAACTAATAGAAGGATAAGGTGCATGTTTTAGGGTACATGTTCTTGGATGACGTTGACTACCTTGTAGAAGAAATAGTTATATTTAAACTGCTTATTCTATGTGCTCATCTGCATCTCATATCATCAAAGCACTCCACCACAATCCGATGCATTCTTCGCATGTTTGCTTATGCACTTGCATCATACAGGATCGCAGGAGGAGTCGCAGGTAGCAGTACCGGAGGAGCAAGTTTGGACGGATCAGCAGGAACCCCAGGCACAGGAGGTGCCCGAGGAAGAAGAGTCAGGCGAGGAACTGCCAGAGTGCGTTGACCACCATCCTAGCTCGTTCGAAAAAGGCAAGCCCCGTAGCATTTTAAGTCTCCTATTTTATAAAAGTTGTTCCTTACTACATGAACTATAGTTATATATATTGTTGCATTAAGTTATAGGAGTTGCTTGAAACCGTTGTTGCATTATTACCTTGGCCCCCGGATTACCTTTTACCCTGTTAGGTCAGGAACGAGTTAATTGCTTAGCCATGCTTAGACCGGTAGAAGTCGGGTGATTTCCTGTCACCTGCGAGCTATAGGTGGATACCTGATTATGGTTAGCTGTAATTGTGATCATGAAAAGTAACCAAGTGTTGATGGATAAGCGAAGACCGGGCGGAGTCTTATAGGGTTTTGGACTATAGTGATTCCGTCTGTGTCGATTAAGGACCGATCGTTGCTCGTCCCTCTTGTCATATTGAACGCATGTCTCACATTTAGCTGGCCGAATAAAGTACCTTTCGACCGTGAAGCTAGTGACACTTTTTGAGCTGGGATAAACTCGGGTTGGCAGACTGGTGTTGAAGTGGGTGTAACGGGGACGCAAAGAGTGAGCCCAAGGTGCGTCCTGGCAGTCGGGCGGTCCTTGGGTAGTGCGATCCATGATTGTTATCCCGCGGCTTCTTGGAAAGTGTCATTGGTGATCTACGCGACCCTGACGGGGGAAGCAGGGTTTGTGTGAGGAATAAATCTTCAGCTGGATAGGAATTCGATTCGAATCGCCGTCGCTCCCGGTTAGTGAGCACTTCACTCGAGCTATGGCATCATAGTAACATTAATGGAACACTGATGGTTAAGTAAATGATGTTGGAAATGCTAAACCTGATATGGTAATCTAGATTGTTAATGAGGAATCAAGTGATTGTTCTAGCAATATATGCTTACTTAGCTTGAACAGGTTATACTAAATGTGATGCAAAAAGCACTAGTATAGTTTTCATAACAACTTATGCTTTTCGCAAATGAGTCAAGCCAGTCTAATCTATAAAGCCTTGCATGATCCTTGGCGTCCTTTATTTCTGGTTTATGACGGGTAAGTTTAGCTGAGTACATTCTCGTACTCAGGGCGTTGTTCCCATTGTTGTTGCAGATGGTCAGATGTACTATGGGTACTGCTCCAACTGTCTGTATCCGGCGATGGGCGACAACTTGGACCTTGGGCAAGGGTCACTCTGTTCGTCTTATCTAATGCTTTTGTGGACCATGACTATCTACTGGCACTGTAATTAAACTAAGTGTGTGTGTAAAACTACTTGCTTCCGCTCTGTTATTTTGAACTATGTTGTAATAACTTTTATTCTGAACTCCGATGTACTCCATTTTTATGGTGAACTCTATGTATCATGTGAACTGTGGCTGCTAAATCAGTACGATCTTGGTTGTATATTGGTTGGTTTGAAATCCCTCGTGATTTCACGGAATCTCGGGTTATATGGGTTTAAGTTCGATAAATTAACCGCCTCGGTGGAAGATTTTCTTACTTAATCTCGTATAATTACGTTGATCCGTTACAGCTGGCATCGGAGCATGGTTTAGCATGTTACTATTCACATGGGTATTTAAAAACAAAGCTGTGTTTTCAACTAAGCTTTCAAATTTAAGAGTGTGCCAGTGGTCATATCCTTTATGCCCAATAAGGACTCTAGGTGGCTTAATTAAGTACTAACTTGGGGGTTTGCATCATATTTGAAATTTCGTCGCTCATACGGCGTGCTATTGTATGAGTGCCATTCAATTGAGTGGTAATGTATAGATCAATTCCCTCTATGTCCTGGTAAGTGAGAGTTGTGAGAGCATGGTCGGATACACTGCCGATCTAGGAGAGTGCTTAGGTGATACCGAAATACTTACGTGCCATGCGCATGTTCGTATGAGGGTATTCAAATGGTGGGGACTTCCGTCATGCGGTGACGATGCCGTCAATAGGACGATGATTCGGGTAGTTGTTACCGTTATACTCGTATCTGGGGATGCGTGTAGAGCAAGTAACTTACTTTACTGCTTTCTTGCATATTTTCATACTATGAGGGTTGGGCTGAAGTGACTTTCTGCAGGTACATAACAACGCTTTCGAGTAGTACGTATTAGTTACGTTACAAGAGATCGTTGTATGCCACCGTTTATTCCGTTAGTAGTTATTAGTTCTCTAAGTTTGTGAGGACGTACGGAACGTGCATGTATCATGTTGTGCATTTCATTCATGGCATCGTTCCTCCCCTTATAAGTTGATTATCTCATTTCGATAAAAATGCCAACTTAAAAAAAATCTGTTCTCACCGCGGTAATAAAATTTTGCTACAGATGGCACGTACTAAGCAGACAGCCCGCAAGTCCACCGGCAGAGCCCCCCGTCATCAGCTTGCTCCACGCACTCGTCAGCGCCACACTTTTCTTGGAGAGTTTGGGATGCCTACGCTCTTGTGGAGAGTACTCAGCTATGTAGGCTATCCTGATGGGATGGAGCCCCGCTACTTTTGGTCGAATGAGCGGTTGGGGGAAGGACTTTTGGTGACTGTGGTAGTGGTAGTTCGTCCCCGAGGTGATGGTTCTGAGTGGACCGGTTGGCATTTTGAGTCAACTGGCAGGACCCCTGAAGAAGCCGCTGAGAGGGCAGCCTTTGGGATCCTGAGGGATATCATGGATCGCTTTCCTCAGGAGTTGGCAGCAGCTATAGTTGGAGTCTTTCCGAGGGGCAACCCCTCCACTAACTCGTGGCAGCAGGCAAGAGGAAGATCTCTGGAGATTAGCGCTGCAGAAGCACAGAACAGTGACAACCCCACTATGAGTGCCATGTTCGCAGTGATGAGGGCCTTTGATGGAGTGGAAGGTAGCCTGAGACATGTGTCTAGTGCTCTTGGTCAGGCTCGTGATGACCGCCGTCAGCTTCAGAGAGATCACAACGCCGAGATTGAGAGGCTCAATACAGGGATGGCTCAGTTGACTCGCCAGAGAGATCAGGCTACCCAGAGGACTGTGGCTTTCGAAGGAGATATGCGTGCCCTGAGAGAGCAGGTTGAGCGACAGACCACCGCCAACAGGAACGCTGAGCGCATGTTGACTCATGTGCTCCATCAGAGGAATGAGGCCTGGTCCGTAGAGAATGTGTTGAGGGCTAGACAATTTGAGCTAGAGCAACAGCTGGCAAATGCAGAGGAATATAATGACAATCTGCATGAGGAGGTTCATCGGCTGAACAATCAACTCAACCCCTATGTTCCTCCTGGTGCGGCAGAGATGGATTTGAATGAAGACGAAGATCCTGAAGAGCCCGAAGCACCAGTTGGGGAGCACCACGACGCTGCTAATGGCGACGACGCCAACATCTCGGACTTAGACAGCGACCACGATGAGTAGACTAGTAGTTGTTGCGCTAGCTACTAGGTTCCATCTACATGATCTTTTGCGTTGTTGGCACGTTGGGCATGTAATAATGAGTAGAAAGACTAAGGCTTTGATGTAATGTTGGAAAGCTTGGATGTGTTTGTGGCGGTATCCGAACGTCAAAAAGTCCAGTATGCCGAACACTCGTCGTACCGTATATGGTGCCGCTGAGGCTGGTGGCAGTGCAGCTGCTAGTGATGACCGTGATCCACCACCGCCTCCTCCACCCTACACTGCGGAACAGTTTTTCGCACAATTTCTTGGAAGCCAACGTAATATGGAGGGCATGCAACAGAATATGGAAGCTGCGTTGTGCAGTATCGCAGACAACACCCGTCGGGGAATAAACCCGAGTGGACACGAAGCAAATCAGTACAGCAGTTTCAAGGACTTCATGGATACTCGTTCGCCGATCTTTAAGGAAGCCGCAGAACCCTTGGATGCAGAAGAGTGGATTAATACTATGGAAGACAAGTTCCGTGTCTTGAGAATGACTGAAGTGTTGAAGACTGAGTATGCAGCTCATCAGCTTCAAGGTCCGGCAGGAATGTGGTGGAAATATCACCGCACCACTTTTCCTCCCCACGCTCACATCACTTGGAGGGAGTTCACCGAAGCCTTCCGTGGAACGTACATTCCACCTGGTCTCACCGAGATGAAGCTTGGGGAATTCCTGGCACTAAATCAAGGCACGAAGACTGTAACTCAATATCTACATGCATTCAATAACCTGAGCCGTTATGCTCCTGATATGGTGAATACTGAGGCCAAGAAGATCGCTAGCTTCAAGAGAGGCCTGAATCCCAAGATGATGAAACATGTGGGTACAAATATGAGGACTGGTTTCAATGATTTCGTTAGTGACTGTCTAAAGCAAGAGAAAAACAACAATGTTTATGCTGCTTCCAAGATCCGTAAGAGAGCTTTCGAGTCGGGTTCGTCCCAGTCCCGAGCCCCCGTGGCCAACCGTCCAGCTTATCGATCGCCTGCCCCAGGTGCAAGGTTTAGGCCACCGCAAAGGAAGAATTAGAATACTCAGCAACCCCAGAGGAACCAGAAACCATTCAAGATGACATTGCCTCAGGCGAAGATAGGACAAGGCAGTTCATCTGGAACTGTGGCTCAAGTGAAGGGACCGTGCTTCAACTGCAACCAACCCGGGCACTTTGCAAAGTTTTGTCCCTACCCAAAGAAACAGCAGACGCAGTATCAAGCTCGTGTGCATCACACCACCGTGGATGACATCCCTGAAGGAGAACCGGTAACAGCTGGTATGTTTTCTATCAACAATTATCCTGTAGTAGTCTTGTTTGATTCCGGGTCATCTCATTCCTTTGTAAGTCAAGCTTTTGTTAAGAGGCATGAGCAAAAGATAGTTGAATTGGAATGTGCTTAAAAAATCAGTTCAGCTGGGGCTGATCTGTTGACTAATCAGATAGTTCATGGAGTAACCCTAAACATATCCAACCGACAATATAAGCTTAATCTGATAGTCATCCCAGGATTAGTTTTGGATGTGATCATGGGTATGAACTGGATGAATAAGATGGGGGTAGTAATTGATGTTGGAGGAAGGAGTATCTCTCTTAAGGAACCAAGTGGAGAAGGCACTTTTCGAGTGGTCCTACCTCGGAAAGTAGACCTAGCTAGCACGACTTGTGCGGTCCAAACTACTCTGCTAGCCCAGATTCCAGTGGTCTATGAGTTTCCAGATGTGTTTCTGGATGAGTTACCTGGACTTCCACCAGACCGAGATGTTGAGTTTGCCATTGAGTTAATTCCGGGAACAGCACCGATCTCGAGAAGGCCCTATCGGATGCCTCCCAATGAGTTAGCCGAATTGAAGAAGCAACTTTAGGACTTACTAAAGAAAGGTTTGATTCATCCCAGCTCGTCTGAATGGGGATGCCCCGCTCTATTTGTGAAAAAGAGGAAGGATAACTCCTTACGCATGTGCGTGGACTATCGACCACTGAATGCAGTGACAATTAAAAACAAGTATCCTCTTCCTCGGATTGATATCTTGTTTGACCAATTGTCTAAGGCCAAAGTGTTCTCTAAGATAGATTTGAGATCAGGATACCATCAGATAAAGATTAGGCCGCAGGATGTGCCTAAGACTGTGTTCTCTACCAGATATGGCTTGTACGAGTATCTTGTCATGTCCTTCGGATTGACAAACGCTCCTGCATATTTTATGTATCTGATGAATTCTGTATTCATGCCAGAGTTGGACAAGTTTGTGATTGTGTTCATTGATGACATTCTAATATATTCAGAGAATGAAGAAGATCACGCAGAGCACCTCAGGATTGTCTTGACTAGACTCAGAGAACATCAACTGTATGCGAAGTTCAGCAAGTGTGAGTTCTGGCTTAAGACAGTTCCTTTTCTCGGCCACGTGTTGTCTGAAGATGGCATTTCCGTAGACCATAGTAAGGTGCAAGAGGTTATGGACTGGAAGTCACCAACCTCAGTGCATGAAGTTCGCAGCTTTCTTGGTTTAGCCGGTTACTATCGTCGCTTCATACCAGATTTCTCGAAGATTGCCAAACCAATGACAAGCCTGTTACAGAAGGATCATAAGTTTGTTTGGACAGAGGAGTGCGAGGCAGCTTTCTGCACCTTGCGAAAGTTGTTGACCACTGCTCATGTTCTGGCCCAACCGGATATAGAAAAGTCGTTTGATGTGTTCTGTGATGCATCTAAGAATGGGTTAGGATGTGTACTAATGCAAAATGGAAGGGTCATTGCCTATGCCTCACGTCAATTGAGGAAGCATGAAGTTAACTATCCTACACATGATTTGGAGCTTGCAGCAGTAGTGCATGCTCTAAAGATTTGGAGACACTACCTAATGGGTAATGTGTGTAACCTCTTTACAGATCATAAGAGTCTCAAATACATTTTTACCCAATCTGAGTTGAACATGCAACAGAGAAGATGGTTAGAGCTGATAAAGGACTATAATCTAAACGTGCATTATCATCCCGGGAAGGCTAATGTAGTAGCAGATGCACTGAGCAGAAAATCATATGCTATTGATGTGCAACCGTTGTTTGAAGAAGAGTTCAAATTGTTACATCCTGCTGTGTTGCATAATATTCAGATCAGTTGTACTCTGGAAAACCAGATCATTGAGGGTCAGAAGACAGATAAGGGAATCTTTCATATCAAGGAGAAGATGAAGAGGGAACCCACCAAACACTTTCGATTGGATGACCAAGGAGTGTTATGGTTTAAGAATCGCCTAGTGGTACCTAAGGATAGAGAGCTTAAGAACAAGTTGATGAATGAGACCTATCATTCCAAGCTATCTATTCACCCCGGAAGTAGTAAGATGTACCAAGATTTGTGACCCTGTTTTTGGTGGACTAAGATGAAAAAAGAAATTGCAGCATACGTTGCTCGTTGCGACATGTGTTGTAGAGTTAAAGCTCTTCACATGAGACCCGCAGAACTTCTACAACCCTTGTCTGTACTCGATTGGAAATGGGATGATATAAGTATGGATTTCATCACTGGTCTTCCCACCACACAGAAGGGACATGATTCTATTTGGGTAATAGTAGATCGTCTCACCAAGACAGCTCACTTTCTGCCAGTTAAGACAACATTCCGACCACCTCAATATGCAGAAAAGTATATTGCTGAGATTGTCCGATTACATGGTATACCAAAAACGATCGTGTCTGATCGTGGTTCACAGTTTACATCTCATTTTTGGGAACATCTTCATAAAGGTTTGGGTACTAGTTTGATTCGTAGTACGGCTTATCATCCACAGACAGATGGGCAGACAGAACGAGTTAGTGTTGTACTTGAAGATATGCTTAGAGCTTGTGTACTATCATCCAGAGGCTCATGGGAATCCTGGTTACTATTGGCAGAATTTGCTTACAACAACAGTTACCAAGAGAGTATCAAGATGGCACCTTTTGAAGCTTTATATGGCAGGAAGTGCAGGACACCGTTAAATTGGGTAGAGCCTGGAGAAAGAAGGTTTTATGGAATTGATTTTGTAAATGAGGCAGAAAAGAAGGTCCGTCTTATCCAACAAAACATGCAAGCTGCACAGTCTCGTCAGAAGAGTTATGCAGATAAGAGAAGAAGACCATTGGATTTCCAAGTGGGTGACTATGTCTATTTGAAGGTTACCCCAATGAAAAAGAAACGGTTTGGAATCAAGCAGAAACTGTCTGCTAGATATATCGGACCATACCGGATCATAGAGAAAAAGGGTCCCGTGGCGTATAAATTGCAATTGCCAGAAGGGATGAGTTCGATCTTTCTCATCTTTCACGTATCCCAGTTGAAGAAATGTCTGCGTGTTCCGGAAGAGAAAATAGAACCGCAAGGTATTCGGATCAAGGCGGACTTGGAATATCGTGAACAACCAGTTCGAGTTCTGGATACAAAGGACCGAGTCACTCGAAATAAAGTGGTAACAACCTACAAGATTCAGTGGAGCCATCATGATGAGAGTGATGCCTCATGGGAAACGGGAGAATATCTTCAAACCGCGTATAAAGATTTTTACGATAACTGGTTCGTAACTCAAAAAAAGAAATCTCGGGATGAGATTCTTATAAGGGGGAGGGCTGTAACACCCCTGGGTGTTAAGCATGCATTAGCATTTCAAAGCATAAAGCATTCAGCATCATTTCATGACTAGCATTGCATGAAATATAGCTCTTTTAAATTTAAACTTGAAAAGCAAATAATTAGAACCCTAACTTTGAATGTAAGTGCTAAAAAGTGGTGTGCTCTTGGGTAATGGCAATTTTAGGTAATCTAGAATAAATTAACATGATTTTTTTTGGAGCAACTCTTGAATTCAAATTTCTTCAAATTTTGCTTTTAAAAATATTCTAGAAAAAAATGAATTTTTACTTAAAAATTTAGCTTTAAATCCCAAATTCAAAATCTATTTAGAATTTTGAAAAGTGCCCTACATGAAAGTTGTAGAGAATTAAATTTTGAACAACTTTTATTTTGGGCAAAAGTTCTGAAAACCTCTTTTTCATCTTCAAATTCAAATTTGAAATAAATATAGAAATCTAAAAATTTATTTAGAAAAAGAAAAATGTTTTTCCTTCTTTAGTGGGCCGCAGCCACCCTTTCGGCCCAGCAGCGCTGGCAGCCCGGCCCGCGCCCCGCGCCGGCTTCCTCCCCGCGCGCGCGCCCGCGCGCAGCGCCGTGGCGCCGCGGCAGGACTCGGCCGCCGCGTGGCCGAGCGACGGCGACGCCGCACGACGAGCGCCCCGGGTGGCCCCCGCGTCCCCCGCGCCACGCGCCTTGAACCCGCGCCCGCTCCTCCCTCGGCTGCACGCCCTCCATTCCTCCTCTCACCCCGCCAGCAGCAGCAGCAGCGCACCGCCACGCCATCACCGGCTCCCGGAGCTCCGCCACCACCGTTCGCGCTCGTGGCTGCTTCTCCGGCCGATTCCTCCCGCCCTCAGCTCCGCCCCGCTTCCCTCCACCGCGTGCGCGCCTCCACTCCGCCGCTCGAGCTCAGGTGAGGGCCAATTGGCCACCCCCCCTCCTCCACTGCCGTCATGGCTGCCGTTGGCCGGCGCGCGTGGCCGGAGCTCCCTGACCCTTCATGCCTCCTCCGGTCTCGAGCATCCGCTTCCCCTTCGCCTAGCAGTGCTCGCGCTCGCATTCTCGGCCGCCCCCGTGGCCTGCATTGGCCGGCCGACGAGCTCCCGCGCCGCCGTGCCGCCATCTCCGCCGGCGAGCCTCCTCCGGAGCTCCCGCGCCGCTCGGAGTTGGTGCGCTGGGTGCGTCCCGGTGCGGGGAGCACGTTGGTGCCCTCCCCGTCGCCGGAGACCTCACCGGCGGCGAGTACGCCACCGGTCAGCGCCTCCCCCGCGCTGCTCTGGCTGGCCGGTGGGGTCCGTTGACCCGTGGGTCCCGCGTATCAGTGTGTGTGGGTGCACTGCACCGGGTGTATTCAGCGTTTTCACCGGCGAATTTTTAAAAGAATTAAGGAAAATAATTTCTCAGAATTTTGAAACAGCTTTGAAAAATCATATCTCAAGATTTATAGCTCCAAAAATGATGAAACAAATTTTGAAATGTTCCTCTTGAATAGATCTACAGTTTAAAAATATTTCATGATAAAATTGTGACACTTTTCTGTGTAGCTTTATTTAATTGCTATAAATACTGATATCTTAGAAAATGTGTAGTAAATAACATAATGAAGGGAAAAATGTGATTCTTGTTGCTTTAATCTTTATTAGTGATGTACTTTCTAGGAAAAATATTAGTGAAGCATGTTCTGTGAGAAATTTTTAAAGTGTAGTTCAAATGCTTTTAATTGATAATCTTTGTTATTTTTAGTAGAGAGCTAAATTTGTATAGAACATACATGTGATAATTTTTGTAGTATGTTAGTTTACTGTTAGTAACATAGGAAAAATGTGAAATCTGTTGTTTGATACTTTTTCTAGTACAAAATAATTTCATGCTCATATTTAGGCTATAACTTGTTTATTTTGTACAGGCAGTTTTACATATGCAATTCTCATGAAAATTTAGTAGTAGGTTAGTTAGGGTAAGAGTGAACTACCGTAATTTTTGTAGATTTTTATCTACACCAGAAATAGGTGTTGCTGTGTAACCCTAGTTAAATAGGGAATAAAAGATTATTCTTTATGAGAAATTAAGAGAAATAAAATATGTTTGGTGTATCTTTGAAGCATCATTATGCCTTGCTGATATTATGGATGAGTTAGGTTGGTAAGCTTTGGTAGCTTAGGTTCACTTGTATGTGTAGATGATAGGCTAACTAATAGAAGGATAAGGTGCATGTTTTAGGGTACATGTTCTTGGATGACGTTGACTACCTTGTAGAAGAAATAGTTATATTCAAACTGCTCATTCCATGTGCTCATCTGCATCTCATATCATCAAAGCACTCCACCAGAATCCGATGCATTCTTCGCATGTTTGCTTATGCACTTGCATCATACAGGATCGCAGGAGGAGTCGCAGGTAGCAGTACCGGAGGAGCAAGTTTGGACGGATCAGCAGGAACCCCAGGCACAGGAGGTGCCCGAGGAAGAAGAGTCAGGCGAGGAACTGCCAGAGTGCGTTGACCACCATCCTAGCTCGTTCGAAAAAGGCAAGCCCCGGAGCATTTTAAGTCTCCTATTTTATAAAAGTTGTTCCTTACTACATGAACTATAGTTATATATATTGTTGCATTAAGTTATAGGAGTTGCTTGAAACCGTTGTTGCATTATTACCTTGGCCCCCGGATTACCTTTTACCCTGTTAGGTCAGGAACGAGTTAATTGCTTAGCCATGCTTAGACCGGTAGAAGTCGGGTGATTTCCTGTCACCTGCGAGCTATAGGTGGATACCTGATTATGGTTAGCTGTAATTGTGATCATGGAAAGTAACCAAGTGTTGATGGATAAGCGAAGACCGGGCGGAGTCTTATAGGGTTTTGGACTATAGTGATTCCGTCTGTGTCGATTAAGGACCGATCGTTGCTCGTCCCTCTTGTCATGTTGAACGCATGCCTCACATTTAGCTAGCCGAATAAAGTACCTTTCGACCACGAAGCTAGTGACACTTTTCGAGCCGGGATAAACTCGGGTTGGCAGACTGGTGTTGAAGTGGGTGTAACGGGGACGCGAAGAGTGAGCCCAAGGTGCGTCCTGGCAGTCGGGCGGTCCCTTGGTAGTGCGATCCATGATTGTTATCCCGCGGCTTCTTGGAAAGTGTCATTGGTGATCTACGCGACCCTGACGGGGGAAGCAGGGTTTGTGTGAGGAATAAATCTCCAGCTGGATAGGAATTCGATTCGAATCGCCGTCGCTCCCGGTTAGTGAGCACTTGACTCGAGCTATGGCATCGTAGTAACATTAATGGAACACTGATGGTTAAGTAAATGATGTTGAAAATGCTAAACCTGATATGGTAATCTAGATTATTAATGAGGAATCAAGTGATTGTTCTAGCAATAGATGCTTACTTAGCTTGAACATGTTATACTAAATGTGATGCAAAAAGCACTAGTATAGTTTTCATAACAACTTATGCTTTTCGCAAATGAGTCAAGCCAGTCCAATCTATAAAGCCTTGCATGATCCTTGGTGTCCTTTATTTCTGGTTTATGACGGGTAAGTCTAGCTGAGTACATTCTCGTACTTAGGGCGTTGTTCCCATTGTTGTTGCAGATGGTCAGATGTACTATGGGTACTGCTCCAACTGTCTGTATCCGGCGATGGGCGACAACTAGGACCTTGGGCAAGGGTCACTCTGTTCGTCTTATCTAATGCTTTTGTGGACCATGACTATCTACTGGCACTGTAATTGAACTAAGTGTGTGTGTAAAACTACTTGCTTCCGCTCTGTTATTTTGAACTATGTTGTAATAACTTTTATTCCGAACTCCGATGTACTCCATTTTTATGGTGAACTCTATGTATCATGTGAACTGTGGCTGCTAAATCAGTACGATCTTGGTTGTACGTTGGTTGGTTTGAAATCCCTCGTGATTTCACGGAATCTCGGGTTATATGGGTTTAAGTTCGATAAATTAACTGCCTCGGTGGAAGATTTTCTTACTTAATCTCGTATAATTACGTTAATCCGTTACACCATCCTTGCCGTTGGCCGGAACGCCGGCGTTGAGCTCCGGCGGCGGCTGGGGGAGGCAGCTGACGGGAGGGCTCAGGGGTGGAGCGAGCAGCGCCGCCCGAGTCGCCCTCCGAGAGAGCGACGCGGGGGGCGAGCGGAAGATTGGATGAAATGTTCAAGGTCCTACAGATAGCCACAGTCACGTAAAGCGACGCTACCACTGATCCATCGTGGCGTGTGGCTGAGAAAATTCTTGCCAGTTCCTTCCTCGTCTGAGCGGTGAGTCCACACCTTGGACACACAATCCGCATTCCCCCGGCCCTGGGTAAGATATATAAATATACATATCAGTTCTTCCTTTGGAGGAGAAGCTGCTTGTAATATATATATATATATATATATATATATATATATATATATATATATATATATATATATATATATATATATATATATATATATGTGTGTGTGTGTGTGTGTGTGTGTGTGTGTGTGTGCGCGCGCGCGCTGACTTCAGATAATGATGCTTTGATGTCACTAGTCTAATTCCCTCGTCTAGCAGTCTCATTTCATTTTTTTTCCCAATCAATGAAGGCTACGTCAAGGCCTTTGCACAATCAAAATTTAAGTTATCTTCACCGACGTGTGCTTTTCTGCGCGATTTTGGTTAATTGGGCCGTGGATGACAAGTGGGAGAGGACAGAGAGCGAAGCAGCCACGTGCATGCCCACGTGAGATGCTTGTGCTCGCCAACAAAAATCCGAGTCCTACAAATCTTTGGATGCATCGTGCAGCCTCTGAAATCAACACTGGAGTGCCTGTGTAGCGGGGGGGGTTTTTTTCCAATTGTTTAAGCCAAGCCACTTGTGCTGTTATAAGTTATTTACATTTTCTCCAGCATCCCTAAACCCACATGTCCCCGGCCGGGGTTGATGGAAAAGAGGATGCCCAAGCCCAACCTGTGGCACGCAATTCTCTTTTTTTTTTGACGAAATGGCACGCAATTCTTCCCCCACCACAGACTTGTTAGCCAATCCCAGTAGCCAAATCACCTTTCATCTCATCACCAAACATGTACTCCTATATGATATTGGTAAAAGTGGTAAGCATCAACCATAAATGCTCACGACAAGAGAGAATATAAATGCGATTACTTTAGGGTGTGTTCACTTCCCATGCAAACCCAAAATATTTTCTCTTCCACCCATCACATCAAATATTTGGACATATGCATGGAGTATTAAATGTAGGTAAAAAATAACTAATTGCACAGTTTGTCTATAAATATCGAGATGAATCTTTTGAGCCTAGTTACTTCATGGTTGGATAATATTTGTTAAATAACAACGAAAAGTGCTACAATAACTTTCGCTAACTAAACACACCCTTAGTTCTGAATCACAATTCATGTACAGTTTGCCGTCAAACGATCCTATCTCCTGTACTGTAGGAGTACTACTTTTAGCCGCACAACGAACAACGTAGTACAACCGTATTGATCTTCCGTGCTAGCCAAGGCAATCTTGGAAGCACCTGATTGATCCATCAACTGCTCTAGATACGCGATCTGCCACCGTTTTCAGACACTGCGGTCAAAAGCTGGCCACGCCAACAATCGCCGGCCGGAGACGAGCGGCGGGAGAGTGCGCGTGTCGAAAGAGAGAAAATCCAAGCAAAGACTTGTCGGAGCTCAAATCCATTCAAGCACGGAACCACTCGGGAAATTTCGTCAGAAAATTTAGGCATTTCGAAAGCAACACTTGTCGGCCAGCCACACCAATGCATGCTTCTCCAAATTTCCGTCGTTCGATCTTGGTGGGTGACTGGTGGGAGTCACGGAGACGCATCATCGACCGTGCTGATTCTATCAGCCGTTCCTTTTTTTTTGGGTGTTAGGTGCGTGTTAGGCGTCTGTTCGCTCGGTTGGCGCTCTATATAAACCAGAGGCATGGCCTCCCGGTCGACGCACACAACCACCAACCGCAAAGCAATTGTCCATGGCGCTAGAGCATGCATGGCATCAACTCCAGCTACGGCAGGTGCACCATGGACATCGAGTCTGCATCATCGAGGATCGCGGCCGTCTCAGTTCATGGGATGGGAGTGTTATTGGAGACTCGTCGTTCTGACCCGTGAAGTGCAAGGCATGAGCAACGATCGGTACGTACTCAGCGCGCAACATGGAGGAAGGACTCTGAAGCGATGGTCTCACTCTCATGGAACAGGGGTCAGCTTGTGGAGCGTCGTCGATGGAACGGTGCTTTAGGATGGAGTCAGAGTATCAGACAATCAGTGTTATCATCGTGTTCAGCTGGAGCTCTGGGCCCCGGTGGCGCACGGTACACACGGAACAACGAACGGGCCGGGCCGGGGGTGCACTGAGCTCGTTATCGACGAAGATATGGAGCCGAGCTGGTTCGGGCTCCATCAAGGGAATATAGAGGATGCATGCAACGCACTATATATTTAATTTCAAAGGAAAATTATTTCTGAGAAGTTTTGTAGACATAGACAAGGGATACGATGCTTCGATACAGGTATGTGCAATAGTTTTGTATCTATTCCTAAAATAAATGCTTGTTTCGTTCTCAGATATAAGGTATAGAGTAAATTACATGGCCGGTCCCTAAACTATTGGTGGGAATTCATCCCGGTCCCCAAACTATCAAAACGACCATTTAGGTCCCTAAACTATTACTGAGATTTCATCCCGGTCCCCAAACTATCAAAACGATCATTTAGGTCCCTAAACTATTGGTGGGGTTTCATCCCGGTCCCTAAACTATCAAAACGGTCATTTAGGTCCCTAAACTATTGTTGAGGTTTCATCCAGTCCCCGTCCATGCCCTGAGATGGACAGGAGAGAGGTGGAAGATGGAGCTGACATGTGGGCCCCACATGTCAGTGACCCATGGTCGTTTTGATATGTGGGGCCCACACGTGGCGCGCTGTTGCCCTGTCCTGGTTTTGGTGTGCAGCTGCCTGCGAGTCACGACACTAGGCTATCGGCCCTGCCAGGCGCGCCGCGAGGCCGCTGCCTCCCTGCCCCAGCGCACAACTGCTGCCTCCCTGCTCTGTCGCGCAGCCACCGCTGAGCCGCTGCCTACAAGCATCGCCGGGCCGCTGCTTCCGGCGACCTCTACATGCCGACGAGCCTCCATTCTCCAAGTGGCAAGGAGGCGTTTGCGCTGAAACTGCATGTTGCAAACGTCTGTTTTAAGTGTTTCAAATATTTCAGAGGTATGTTGCAAGTGTTTTATACGAATGTTGCAAAAGTAGATCAGGATGTTGCAATGGTTGTACACGTATGTTGCAAGCTCCTGTTCTCAATGTTTCATCTGTTTTTTCCGACGCATGGTGCAAGTGTGTTTTATCTGGATGTTGCGTATGTTTACAACGGTTTCAAGTGTTTCGGACGCATGTTTCATTTGTTTTTAGACTTATGTTACAATTATGGCATCTGCATGTTTCAAAACTAGATCGAGTGCTCCATCTTCCTCCTCGCCTTTCTACTATCTCGCTTCGGTGTCAGGCGCGGGAAGGCGGAGGCGGGCCCCACGTGCTTGCCAGGTGATGGGGGGGCAGCAGGCAAGATGTGGACGGGTAGGCGCGGGACATGAGATGGGGGCAGCGGCGAGGGCGTCCGAACAGGAGGCTAGCGTTCGGACGTTCGGGCGCCAACCACGCCCTTAAATAATTTGTTAGTATCTAGCCCCCAAACCAAGGTCCCACCTAGCACACGGTGGCCCATGACTCTCATCCCTTAGCTATAAATTGGCTGTGGCTAGAATATTAGTCAAATTTTGTCCCTTTGTCCCAAAAAATTTGGTAGCTTTTAAATTTTCTCCCAAAATATTTACTCTTATAGCATCCTAATACCCCTTTCTATTTTCAATATACCTTTCTCTTTTCCTAACACATCTTTATTTCCATCTCTGTGTATCTCTACTTGTATTCTATGCATCACACATTTTTCACTCCTTAAAACTTCCTGTGCTCGGACCTATAAAGTGAAGTATTGTAGAACAAAAGGAAGTACATAGACAATGCTCTGGATCGATATATTCCCTTCGTCCCGAAATGCGTGACTATATAGCATTCAAATTTTGCCCTAAAGTATTTGACCTAAACTCAAATTATATAAACTCTTGTTGAATAGCTTTCTTTGACATCATGAATCTATATTGTAACTTTCAAACTTTTATCTTATTAGTTCTTGTAAAAAAAAATCGTGTTAGGTTAAAACTCTAGTGCTTATATAGTCACGCTATATAAACGCATGATAAATTATTAGAATAAGTATTTATCCTAATCTATGCTACAAGCTTACATATGGACAAAAGCTATATACATAGCGCTCATCAGAAATCTAATGCTAATTTTTTTCCTAGTGCCGTGTCTTCTCACTGTGTATGCATCGACTATAAACATAGCAACAACAACAACAACAACAACAACATAGCCTTTTGTCCCAAGCAAGTTGGGGTAGGCTAGAGATGAAACCCAAAAGAGATGAGAAAACAGGGAGACACATAAAGGGACAAAAGGAGCACAAGACAAAAAGAGGTCACGGTTCAGGCACGTTGATTGCCAATCTCCAAGCGCTCCTATCCATAGCTAAATCCTTAGGGATATTCCACTCCTTAAGATCTCTCTTAACGGACTCGTCCCAAGTTAGTTTAGGTCGACCTCTACCGCTCTTTACATTATCGGCCCGCTTTAGAACTCCACTACGCACCGGCGCCTCAGGAGGCCTCCGTTGGACATGTCCAAACCATCTCAACCGATGTTGAATCAATTTCTCCTCAATTGGAGCCACCCCAACCCTATCCCGAATATCGTCGTTCCGGACTCTATCCCTCCTTGTGTGCCCACAACACCAACGCAACATACGCATCTCTGCTACACTTAATTGCTGGACATGTCGCCTTTTTGTAGGCCAACACTCAGCACCGTATAACATCGCCGGACGAATCGCCGTCCTATAGAACTTACCTTTCAGCTTCTGAGGCACCCTTTTGTCACAGAGGACGCCAGAAGCTTGACGCCATTTCAACCAGCCGGCTGAAATTCTATGTCTAACATCTTCATCAATGTCTCCGTCCTTTTGTAGCATCGACCCTAAATACCGAAAAGTATCCTTCTTGGCCACCACTTGTCCATCGAGGCTAACGTCTCCCTCCTCATGCCTAGTCGCGCTGAAATCGCACCTCATGTACTCGGTCTTAGTCCTACTAAGTCTGAACCCTTTCGACTCTAACGTTTGCCTCCATAGTTCTAACTTCCTATTAACCCCTGTCCTACTGTCGTCAACTAGCACCACATCATCAGCAAAGAGCATACACCAAGGGATACCACCTTGTATGTCCCTTGTGACCTCATCCATCACCAAAGCAAATAAATAAGGACTCAAAGCTGACCCCCTGATGCAGTCCTATTTTAATTGGAAAGTCACTGGTGTCGCCATCACATGTTCGGACAAACGTCACCACATCCCTGTACATATCCTTGATGAGGGTAACGTACTTAGTTGGGACTTTGTGCTTTTCCAAGGCCCACCACATGACATTTCTCGGTACTTTGTCATATGCCTTCTCGAGGTCAATAAAGACCATGTGCAAGTCCTTCTTCTGCTCCCTATATCTCTCCATCAATTGTCGTAATAAGAAAATCGCCTCCATGGTCGACCTACCAGGCATGAACCCAAATTGATTTTGGGTCACATGTGTCACTCTCCTTAGGCGATGCTCGATAACCCTCTCCCAGAGCTTCATCGTATGGCTCATCAATTTAATCCCACGGTAGTTAGTACAACTTTGAACATCTCCCTTGTTCTTGAAGATAGGTACTAATATACTTCTCCTCCATTCTTCAGGCATCTTGTTAGACCGAAAAATAAGGTTAAAAAGCTTAGTTAACCATACTATCGCTTTGGCGCCTAGGTATCTCCACACCTCAATGGGGATACCATCAGGGCCCATCGCTTTACCTCCCTTCATCCTTTTCAAAGCCTCTCCGGTCTCTGCCTCCTGAATTCTCCTCACAAAGCTTCTGTTGGTATCGTCAAATGAGTCGTCCAACTCAAGGGTAGGACCCTCATTCTCTCCATTAAACAGCTTGTCAAAGTACTCTCTCCATCTGTCCTTGATCTCCTCATCCTTCACCAGAAGTCGATCTGTCCCATCCTTGATGCATTTTATTTGGTTGATGTCCCTTGTCTTCCTCTCGCGGATTCTAGCCATCCTATAAATGTCCTTCTCCCCTTCCTTTGTGCCTAGCCGCTGATAAGGGCCATCATACGCCTGACCTTTTGCTACACTCACAGCTCGCTTTGCAACCCTCTTCGCTATTTTATAGCTCTCGATGTTGGCTGCACTCTTGTCATGGTGGAGACGCTTGAAACACTCCTTCTTCTCCCTAATAGCCCTTTGCACCTCGTCATTTCACCACCATGTGTCTTTCGCTTCCCGTTTGCCTCCCCTACTCACGCCAAACACTTCCGAAGCCACCTTCCGGACACATGTTGCCATCTTTAGCCACATGTCGTCGGCATCTTCTCCTTCTTCCCAAGCCCCTCGTCTAGCATCCTCTCCTTAAACGTTTGCGCTGCTTCCCCTCTAAGCTTCCACCACTTCGTTCTCGCAATCTTGGCCCGTTTGTCCCGGTGGACACGTACTCGAAAGCAAAAGTCCGCCACCACAAGCTTATGTTGAGGGACAACACACTCCCCAGGTAACACCTTACAATCAAAGCAAGCACGTCTATCCTCCCTCCTTGCAAGGATAAAGTCGATCTGGCTCGAGTGTTGTCCACTACGAAAGGTTACTAGATGAGATTCCCTCTTCCTAAAGAGGGTGTTCGCTATCAACAAGTCATAGGCCAGCGCGAAGTTCAAAACATCCTCCCCCTCTTGATTCCTACTACCATACCCGAACCCCCCGTGCACTCGCTCGAAACCTACATTAGTCGCACCAACATGGCCGTTGAGGTCTCCTCCTATAAAGAGCTTCTCGCCGATAGGCACGGTACTAACCATGCTATCAAGATCTTCCCAAAACTACCTCTTAGTGCCCTCGCTAAGACCTACCTGAGGGGCATAGGCACTGATCACATTTAGAGCCGAATCTCTAACTACCAGCTTGACCAAGATAATCCGGTCGCCTTGCCTCCTAACATCAACGACTCCATCCTTAAGGCTCCTATCGATCAAGATGCCTACACCATTCCTACCCGATGTTGTCCCCGTGTACCAAAGTTTGAAGCCAGTATCCTCCACCTCCTTCGCCTTCTGGCCCTTCCATTTGGTCTCCTGAACGCATAGAATATTTACACGTCTTCTAATTGCTGCATCGACTAGCTCTCTTAGCTTACCCGTTAGGGACCCTACGTTCCAACTACCTAGACGAATCCTAGTTGGCTCGGCTAGCTTCCTTACCCTTCGCACCCGTCGAGGGAAGTGCGAAGACCCTTGCTCATTTTTCACTACACCCGGGCGTAGATGTAGCGCGCCACTAAGGTTGCGACGACCCGACCCTTGCTCATTTTTCATCGTACCCGGGTCACGATACGACTATAAACATAGCGCTCATCAGAAATCTAATGCTACTTTTGTTTTCTAGTGGCGTGTCTTCTCACTGTGTATGCATCGACTATAAACGTAGCGCTCATCAGAAATCTAATTCTAATTAGTCCATGATTTGATAATGTTGTGCTACAGTAAACATGTGCTAATAATAGATTAATTAGTCTTAATAAATTTGTCTCGTAAATTAGTCTCTATCTGTACAATTAATTTATAATTCGATCATGTTTAATCCTTCAGATTAACGTCGGATCGCTGTGACAGGATGCAAACACGCCGGGCCTTTTTCTCTAGGGGCTGAACTCAGCGATGACATGTCAGCCGAAGGAATCGATGCCGCATCACCGGAAGCCACAAAATCGAAAACTAGATTTTTTTTCTTTTTGATAATGCCAAAACTAGAATTGGTTACTAGTACTCATTAAACAATCATTTCTGTGAAGCGAAAGGTGAGAAGAAATCCGAGGTCATTGGTGACGGAAGAGGCCATCTTGGGCGGGCTGACTTTTTCAGTGCCGCGTCTGATCTATCCGGCTCGTACTACCGCAGCCGCCCATCTTGGTACCACGGCTGTGGGCTGTATCTATCAGGCTCCGCCCGCTCTGCGTCTCTGTACCGTGTCCGGTGTCCAGAGAGGTGCGGACCGGTAAGTGGATCTCCTCTGGTTCCGCTTTGCTTCATCCAAGACGCAGAGCGAGTCTCGCCGCCCGCATAAGCGGTGGTCGTCACAGTCTGATCCGGCGTGGATTTTTCTTGCGTGGGCTATTTTCGTGATATAGTAGGAAGGATAAACCGTCCACGCAAACGCGCCTGTTCGTTTCACACTTGTTGGCTTCTTGCCGTCTGCTTTCTAGACGAGGGTGAGGAGAAGAGGATCGGCAAGTACTGTACTGAACGCACTTCTTTGCCGTCTTCTTTCTAACGAGTCTGCGAACCAGCTTACGTGAAAACCGCGAGACGGATTTATTAAGCCTAGTTAATCCGTTATTAGCATATTTGTTACTGTAGCACTTTAGTGTCAAAATCACGGACTAATTAGACTCAAAACGTTCGTCTTGCGATTTACACGCAAACTGTCTAATTAGTTTTTTTTATTTCGTCTATATTTAATACTCCATACATGTGCCGTAAGATTTGATGTAATAGTTTTGGGTGAAAAGTTTTTAGGCAAGTGACGGGAATTTCGTTCTTTTTTCGAGGTATAGTGAAGGAAAATTCTCAAGAGGCTGGAGCTGCATTTCGCCTCACTGCAGCTCCCCGTATGACTCGTCTGCTTCGCCTTCTCGCCTAAGGCACCACGTACGAGCGGCGAAATGGCATATGTCATTTGGGCCCTTTTCAATTTTGGGAACCCGGTGGTGATTCATCGCCAAGTACTTAAAAAAAGACTATTGTTTTAGGAATGAATGTAGGCAAGTGCTTGTCCAGATTCATTCTAAAACAATGGTCTCTTTCGGACTGACTTCCTTCACGTTAATACGTTATGCAGGAGAGCAAGAGGCCACGAGTATATTCTCGACGGATTCAGAGAACGTGCAAAAGTACGGTACTTGTTTTTATCTTTTGGGTGACTTCTTGTTCCATTGTTTAGAGGCCTGGTGATTTTTTATACTAGCGTGGAGGCTCTTGTTCTTATTCCATTGTTTGCTTGGCCCGTTGGTTGCAACATCCAAATCTGTGATGGATGGCGTTTGGTTAGGGCGTCCCCAACGATGGGCAACATAGCTAGCACACGTCAGATTAGTGTTGAGCCGGAGGTAAGAGAACGTAGAAAACCAAGTCGCTAGCGACGAGCAACTAGTCAGTCTATTTACTCTTGTCCCAAAGAAGTGGCCTACGATGTGCACATTTCAACCATCCAGTGCATGGCTTGAGGAGAAGTTCCTGTTGCTACGGTGCTAATTTATAGTAAAAAAATTCTATAAGTGAAACCTATGCTTCTTGGGGAGTGTGAACGGTTGGATGAGAAATTTGTATGCTGTCTCTCAAGCTGATGTGGACTTACTCCTAGCTAGCAATAGTCTAGGACCATTGCGGACGCCCTTAGATGGGGGCAGCCAGAGATAGCCGGAGCCCGGAGGTAAAGCATAGGTGAGTGAAGGCAGTGAACCAGGCTTATCGCTAAAGAATAATTTTGCAATGAGAACAATAATGTTCTAAAAACTTTTAGAGACACCGTCTTTCAATAATTCTCTCACCCGTATCCAAAATCAAAGAGGAAGCTCGCACTTGATGCTACGGGAGCGAAACACCTTATTATTAAGATTTTGCTAGTCATATGGCATGAGATGTTTGTTGTTTTTTCTTCTCCTCCTTATAACGCAATGTGTGGTCACTGTAGAGTTCTAATGTTTCTTACTGTATTTTCTTTGGTCCAGGCCTAGTTACTTCTCTTATTTGTTTTTAATAAACAACATGTCCTGAATTATGGCAACGTATCATGTGGAAACCGGATCACCTGTGTAAACTTTAAAACTTTTAATCTGGGCCACACGATGTTGATCCAAGGGGGCACACAGGAAAGTGGGAGGGGGGATTTGTAAAAGTGTGATTAGAAGCGGGCAGTTAAGCGCAAAATTACTCAATCCTCCTGCGCCCCTTGGATCAACATCCTGTGATCTTGATTCAAAGTTTTCAAGTTTGCACAGGTGATCCGGTTTCCACCTGATATATTGCCGAATTATAAAAGGAAATATGTCCTGTTAGTTTATTTATACCTTAAAAAAACATGGAGGCACTCTGGTCAACCAGAGCCCACGACCCCACACGTGGATCCACTTCACGATTTGACTGGTACTGATGGTTAGGTAAAGGTTATCCCTTATAGAGAGCCTATCCGGGTTTTACTCTCATAGCAATTGTTTCCACTGATTTATTGATTTATAAGTGCCACAATATGCTAGTTTACTAGCGGATATTTGTCTTTCTAATAAAAATACTAGATGTATAATCCTTTTACCGTACTTGATGAACTCTACCATAAGAAATTATTACTGCAGAGCGCTTAATGAAATAAAAGAAAAGAAAAGAGGACCAGACTTTTTCGAGTCAAAAAAGAAAAGAAAAGAGCAACTGAAGCCGTCTGGTGTGGTTCACAAGTATCCACCACACAAAAGCTAGTAGTAGTAATAATTATTGGCCAAGAGAAAGGCTGAAAGGGGCAAAATATTGGGGACAGATTCTGCTGCTGCTGGCAGTTGAACAAAAAAGAAAACTTAAATATATAAAAAAGTTGAAAGGTGAAAAGATATACTAACTTAAAAAAGCGTAAAGAAACGGACCTACTGAAGGAGAAAAAAATCAGGATTTTTTGGACATGATTGCTTCAGTTCGATCGAGTTTGATGAGAGAGAGAGCAAATCCAAATCACAAGTAGCATCTGTAGCATACAAGAACATATATAACTGAAATACTGTATTTTTACAAGAGCATACAAATACAAATACACAGCGGTATTACTTAAGACAGTAAACTACTACTAGTGTTCACCACAAACGAAAAGCAGTACGGCAACAAGTACTATCGAGGATCAAATGAAGTATCATCCTCTTTTTTACTGGCATGGGGGCATCAAACATTTTTATCATAGATATATCCAAGAACCCGTCCCCCGCCCCCCCCCCTTCTTCAGACACGGCCCAGTCACAGAGCTCAGTCGCGCGCGCTGAGCTGCAAACAGAGCATCGGACCTGCGAGATCCAGATGCCTGGCTGCGAGTCCGGCAGCAACACGGCGTGGCGTGGCGTGCCGCTGCAAGCCTGCAACCACTTGGTACAGGTTTTTCTAGTCGGGAGAAGGGGGATCGGTTCTTACTCACTTGATGTTGAGGCGCGCGACGTCGCCGCGGCCGCGATCGAGGTGCCCGTCGGCGCCGAGCTGAACCACGGCGCCGTCGGCACCCAGCAGCAGCACGGCGCATGCGAGAGCCACGGTCGCCGCGAGGACGGTCGCCTTGGCAAGAACGGTCACGAGACGACGGCCCCCGGCGGCCCCGCCACGGCCGAGCGCCCGCACGTGCGCGAACGAGAGCAGGGGAGTGAGCACCAGGGTGAGCAGAACCGCCGGGAAGAAAGCGGTCGCGGCCAGGCGCTCGAGGGTGCTCTGCGAGGGCTGGGCGTTGGTGGCCGTTCCAAGGAGCTGGAGGCAGCAGAAGAAGAGGACGGAGAAGCCATAGAGAACGGTGAGTGCGGGTGGGGAAGCCATGGCAGGGCAGGTTCGTTCGTTGAAGGGACACCAAGCTCTCCTTTGGTGTCACGCGCCCCTGTGACTGTTGCAAACAGTGTTCATCCAAATCTTAAATGCTTCTATTTTGGCGAAAGGTAAATCTTAAATGCTCCAGATCCCGTACAAACACTGCTCAGCCGATTTTAACTTCCCTCCGCTGTTTAGCGCCGGCGCGCTGACCAGACGCAGCACTGAAAAAGTCCTCCCAAGGCAAAGAGGATGGGTTATTCCGTTTTACCTCTTCCGTCACCATGACCTCTCCTTTCTTCTCACCTTTCACTTCACAGAAATGATTGTTTAGTGAGTAGGAACCAATTCTAGTTTTGGCATTATCAGAAAAAAAACTAGTTTAGGATTTTGTGGCCTCCGGTGATGCGGCATCGATTGCTTCGGCTGACATGTCGTCGCTGAGTTCAGCAGCTAGAGAAAAAGGCCTAAGTTGTCCTTCATCATATAGTCGATGCATAGACACTGAGAAGACACGGCACTAGAAAGAAAAAGTAGCATTAGATTTCTGATGAGCGCTATGTTTATAGCTTTTGTCCATGTGTAAGGTTGTAGCATAGATTAGGATAAATACTTATTTTAATAATTTATCATGCGAAAAAATACTCACTTAAAACCCACATATCAAAGATGATGATTAACTTTAATTTATATTAATACTTCATGACAACATATTTCATAAAAAACGAATAATTCAAATAAAATAGCCCACGCAAGAAAAATCCACGCCGGATCAGACTGTGACGACCACAGCTTATGCGGGCGGCGAGATGAAGCAAAGCGGAACCAGAGAAGAGATCCACTTACCGGTCCGCACCTCTGGAGTCTGGACACCGGACACTGTGCAGAGACGCAGAGCGGGCGGATAATATTATCCCTGGACCAGGAATAAATCACGGGCTTGTCACGCCCCTGTGACTGTTGCAAACAGTGTTCATCCAAATCTTAAATGCTTCTATTTTGGCGAAAGGTAAATCTTAAATTCTCCAGATCCCGTACAAACACTGTTCAGCCGATTTTAACTTCCCTCCGCTGTTTAAAAAATATAAATTTCAAAAATCTTTAAAAAGGGATTTGGTGATTGTATCAATATACCCTAGTCACTATCGATAATAATGTATTTTAGATCTATTATATTTTATAAATAATTACCCACCTCTGTGAACCCTTGAATATGTATATACATTTGCCATTATGAAACATAATATAACGTGATCCTAATAAATTTGCATCTAATTGCATACCTTCCATTATGATAGATAATTTATGTAGCCCCTTAAATTTGCATCTAGATTATCACTTTTCCCATTATCTAAAAAAACAAAAATATCCCTCGAATTCTACATCTAAGTTACCAACATACACTATTACGTTTTTTTAAATAATCATAAACTAAATTTCACATATATACATGTTATGCCATCCTGCAGATAGAGGATATGTGTGTGTCTGAGTAATATATATATATATATATATATATATATATATATATATATATATATATATATATATATATATATATATATATATATATATATATATATATATATATATATATCACGAAAACAAATCCCTTTCAACCCTCATAAACGAATGATGATGTCATCAAATGTACGCTAGCAGACCCGTACAAGCCAGCAGAAAATGGTACGGATATTTTCTGACCGTATTCAAGACCGAATCCGTTTAGAGGGCTTTAAATCTATACATATCCGAGTCTGGATATTCAACATTCGATACCGTATCCATATCTGAATACTCAAATCACATATTTATGATGTCGATATCCATTCGCATCTTATCCGGCATGGTTGACACTATCCGTATTTGAATCTGAATCCGAACAAAAATATAAAAACAAATGTAATATCAATGATATCCGTCCATATCTGATCTGTTTTCGTCCCTACTGGAGGGGTACGATGGATGAGATCTCAACCGGTAGTGAGGATACGTGCAAGGGATTACCAGGTTCCTGTCCCTGTTAGGATAAAGTCCGACTACCGATGACGTTTTAGAATCTGTCAAGAGAACCAACGCTAAAGTAAAAAAAAAGATCAAAATGTCCCTAAAGAAGTGGATATAGAGATGTATAGGAAAAGATAAAGATGTATTGGGAATAGGGACAGTTACATTGAGAAGTGAGGTCAAATACTTTAGGACAACATTTAAATGCTATATAGTCATGTATTTCAGGACGAATGGAGTATGTCCTATACCGATCCAGAACATTGTCTGTGTACTCCCTATGTTCTAAAATACTTCACTTTATAGGTCCGTGCACAGGAAGCTTTAAGGAGTGAAAAAGGTGTGATGCACATAATACAAGTAGAGATACAGAGATATGGAAATAGAGATGTGTTAGGAAAAGAGAAAGGTATATTAGAAAAATAGAAAGGGGTATTAGGATGCTATAAGAGTAAATATTTTGGGAGAAAATTTAAAAGCTACCATATATTTTGGAATGAAGGGATAAAATTTGACTAATATTCTAGCCACGGCCAATTTGTAGCTAAGGGATGTTGAGTCATGGGCCATCGTGTGCTAGGTGGGACCCTGATCTGGGGCCTATAGATACTAACCGATTATTTAAGGGTGTGGCTAGCGTCCCAAAGTCCGAACGCTAGCCCCCCTGTCCAGACGCCAGCCCCCCGTCCGGACGCCTGCGCCGCTGCCCCCCGTCTCGCGTCCCGCGCCTGCTTGCCCACATCTTGCCTGTTGCGCCTGCCCGCAAGCATGTGGGGCCCGCCCAAGCCAGTGGGGACCGCCTTCGCCTTTCTGCCCCTGACACCGAGGAGAGACAATAGAAAGGCGAGGAAGGAGATGCAACACTTGATCTAGTTTTAAAACATTCAGATGCAACAATTGCAACATACGTCTGAAAACAAATGAAACATGCGTCTGAAACACTTGCAAAACACACATGAAAAGCACTTGTAATCATTGTAAACATACGCAACATCCAGATAAAACACTTGCACCATATGTGTGAAAACATATGCAACAGCTAGATAAACACACTTGCAACATACGTTGAAAAAAACAGTTGAAACATTGAGAACAGGAGCTTGCAACATACGTGTATAACCGTTACAACATCCCGATCTACTTTTACAACATTCGTATAAAACACTTGCAACATACCTCTAAAACATTTGAAACACTTGAAACAGACGCTTGCAACATGCAGTTTTAGCGCAAACACCTCCTTGCTGTTTGGAGAATGGAGGCTCGTCGGCATGTAGGGTTCGCCGGAGACAGGGAGGCAGCGGCCTCGATGCGCACCTGGCAGGGCTGGTAGCTGAGCGCTGCGACTCACAGGTAGCTTCACCGCGACTCGCAAGCAGTTGTGCCCCGAAACCAGGAGAGGGCAGCCACGCGCTGCATCTGTTAGGGCTAGTAGTCGAGCGCCACGTGTGGGAGCGAAGCGAAGCAGAGCGGGGCATGCGGGAGTTGATTTTGTTTTTTATTAGGCGAGCGGCGCATGCAGCCATGAGTGGGCGCGAGGCGTTCGGCCTTCCAGATGTCTTAATGGTAGCATTACTGATTATTTAAAATTATATTACATCCATAATATATAACTTATATGTCTTGTATCTTTAGATAAATTGCAGTCCGTTGTTTCAAATTATAAGACGTTTTGGCTTTTCTAAAAACATTGCTTCTAGATTTAGTGTATAATGTATCTAGAAAAACCAAAAATACCTTAAGATTTGGAACGGAGAGAGTATGTTTTTAACTAGAAGGTTTGTCATATCTATATTGATAGCATAATCAAAAGAACTATTTTTTCTATAAAAAAATATTACTACACATATAAGATAAGAAAATGCAAGTATCTTAAGAAGTGGGAGAGGTTAATGCTGACCAAAGGTGGCTATATCTTTCTAATCCTTGAGACTCTTTCGGAATAAACAATGATTATATAAGGTTTAAATATTAATATTCTCTTAAGATCAGCTTCATACCCCATCCAAGATCTAACTTTAAGCAATACCACTAAACTTGATCGATGTAGTGCAGGCTTAAATTACTGTTTACATCATCGTAATACTTAAGAGCTAGGGAAGTCTACAACATCAAATCTTTATTTTTAATAAAATATAAAAGGAGAGTCAATAAAAATATAACATAAGCACAAAGTGTGAAATTAAATTGAGTATAAAAAGTATATAGCAACTAATAACATCAAAATTTGCAAATCAAAAGCTAGATTTACGATATCACGAGACATGAGTTAGAACAAAAGAGCCACCATATATAATTTAAGCTAAGATTTCATCTGAATGTGTATTAAAGATACACGGAGGTTCTATACAAAAAAGGAAAAACTATAGATAAGTAATTAGTAGTTTTATCACAAGTCGATAGAGATTACATTGTATCTATATGCCTATATATTGTGTTAAAAATAAAACGGAAAAATATGCAAATTATATAAGTAATTTTTTTAGTTATAGGTGTATTAAGTATTAGCGTCTAATGCTTATGTTTTCTAAGTTCTTAGCTCGTATGGAAGCATGAGTTAACAGGCTTAGAATCTAAAAGATCAAAATGCATACTCCCTCCATCTTGATGCACGGAGTGAAGGGTCGAGATGGCAGACTAGAGGGGGGTGAATAGTCCTTTCTAAAATTAATCACGTCGGCAACCAAAACAAATGCGGAATTAAAACTATCGGTCTAGCCAAGACTACACCCCTCTATCTAAGTTCACAAGCACCTCACAAAGATCCTAATTATGTAACTAAGGTGCTTTCCTTAGCAAGAGCTCTCCTAAACAATTCTAGAGCAAGGTCACACAAACCTATGCACTAGTACTTTAGCAAAGCCGGAGAGCTCCTACACAATTCTAGTAAGCAAAAGCACGAAGCCACCTATGCTCACTAGCAATGCTCAATAGCAAGACAACTAATGCCAAACTAGAGAGCGCAAATTACTTAGCTACACAAACTAAGCAATATGACTAACAAGGTTACACAAACCAAATTAGCCACGCAACGGGAGCTACTTCTATGCTACACAAGCAAGAAGGTAACTAGCTAACTACACAAGCAAACTAGTTACAAGAGCAACTACACAAGCACAAGTATATGAATGTAAATACAAGCTTGTGAATCGAAAGCAAACCACCGAGAAGATGTACACAATGTTGACACGGCGGTTTTTCACCGAGGTTCACTTGGTTGCCATCAAGCTAGTCCCTGTTGTGGCGATACACCAACTTGATGGATCACGAGCTAATTGACTATCAAGAGTTAAACCCTTAGCGGGTGCCGCACATCCACTCTCAAGATGAGGATCCTCCAAGCCACGAGCTTTACTAGAGTTGCTCTTCGCGATCCCCGCGGGGTGAGCACAATCCCCCTCACAAATTCTCCTCCGGAGCCACGCACAATCTCCACGCATGCTTCAACGGAGTCGCAAGCCACCAAGCCGTCTAGGAGGTGGCAACCTCCAAGAGTAACAAGCACCACCGGCTTGCAACACGATCACCTAGTGCCACTCGATGCAACGCACTAGAATCGCTCTCTCACTCGATCCGATGAACACTATCAAGCATGAGTGAGTTAGAGGGCTTCCAAGCACTACCACATAAGCCACCAAGGCCAAAGTGTGCTCCGCTACCGGCCATGGACGGTCACAACATCTATTTATAGCTCCACAACGAAATAGAGTCGTTAGTCCCCTCACTGGGCAAGTTTTGGGTCGACCGGACGCGCTGGTCGAACTGACCGGACGCACCTGTCGAACTGACCGGACGCGCAGGTCAGTAGCGTGCTCCAACGGCTAGTTTTCGCGCGTATAAACTTGTGTTAACCGGACGCGCTGGTCACTAACGGGACCGGACGCGCAGGTCGCAGCGAAACAGCGAACAGAGAGGTTCCAGCAAGCTCTCGACGCGACCGGACGCGTCCGGTCACTTTCGGCCGCGAAAAACACTGAGCGGACGCGCTGACCGGACGCGCAGGTGCTGACCGGACGCGTCCGGTCACGAGTCCGGTCACAGACCACTCTTCGGTAAAACGACGATAACTCTTAGCTCCGAACTCCGATTTCGATGATCTTGGACATTTTGGAAAGCTTACTCAGAGAGCTACACAACCTACTAAAGCACTTGATCCAATTCACAATGGATCAAATCAGTATTCCACTCTAAGAGCCATCCTAGTGTCCGGAGAACACCGAAAAACATTTCTCTCTTCTCCAAGTTGATCAACACCAACTCCAACACCTTCTCCTTTGCAAATGTGCCAACATCACCAAGTGTACACCACCATGTGCATGTGTGTTAGCTTTTCACAAACATTTTCAAAGGGTTAGGCACTCAACTTGCCTCGCCACTCGATCCTAACATGTATGCAAAGTTAGATCGCTCAAGTGGCACTAGATGACCGATATGCAAATAAGTTTGCCCCTCTTTATAGTACGGCCAACTATCCTAAACCCGGTCATCAACTTCTCTACACACCTATGACCGGTGAAATGGAAATGCCCTAGGTTATACCTTTGCCTTGCGCATTCCACTCCATCTTCTCTGATGTTGATGCAACACATGCACCAACCATATCATAAATGATATGATCCACTTCATATCATCATGTGACCGTATTGGTTCATCGATCTTGACCTCACTTGCTCTTCACCGTTGCCTCGGTCCATCGACGCCAAGTCTTGCTCAAGCTTCACCGCCTCGCGGTCCATCGCTCCAAAGCCTCCGACTTGCCCTTCACACTTGCAACCGGTCCATCAAGCCAAGCCTCATCTTGATCTTCGCCACCTTGGTCACATGACTCCATGTCATGTCTCATATGCAATGATCTCCTTCATGACACAATCATCTGTGGACTAATTCCCTGTGTATCTCACATAAACACAATTAGTCCACCTAAGGTTGTCACTCAATTACCAAAACCAAACAAGGACCTTTCAATCTCCCCCTTTTTGGTAATTGATGACAACTCTATAAAGATATAGAAATTAAGTTCTTTTAGACTTTATGTCACTTATCGAACATTTAAGCTCTATGTTAGGATTTGGATAAGCACCATAAAATCCGACTTGGTAGTGATAACTCCCCCTACATATGTGCTCAAATGGTTTGGTTTCAAGCTTGCACATATGCATAAATATGAAATTTGTGGGAGGGTTAGCACTACTAAGTGATGCTAAGGTGTATAGAATAAACCTTTGTAGTTCGATACCATTTGATAGCTCGATACCATTTGAAAATCACAAGTTTGCCATCATCCTTAGCATCATGAGTAGCTAGACATCAAAAATACTAGAAACTCCGTGAGATCAACATTATAAGCAAGGTTCTAGTACCACGTGTAGAAATACAAGTCTAGCTATCATCCAATGCATGCTAGTTATCATATCATCATTCAAGTTCTATAACTAGCATACAACACACAAGCATGCATATTAAATATAAAACTTATGCAATGCAAGCAAGCATATGAATATGAACATATCAAATGCAACCAAACAATGTTCATGAGCTTGCTCCCCCTACATGTGTACTTCTTTTGTCCAAGAATTTTGATCCTTCTCATTTCTTCAATGTTGCTCCCTCTTTGTCCATCTCCATGTCCAAACTCATCTTCTCATGATATCTTTGTTCAATCTCTTCCCAAACCTCTCTCTCTTGGTGTATTGACATATCTTTGTTCTAACTTCTCCCCCTTTGTCATCAATTTCCATAAAGGGTGTACTTCTCATTGATGCAAAGGCTTGCATTGGGGTAGATGGTTGAGACTTGAATATTGCGTTGTTGATGGACGTCACCGCACATGTTGGAATGACATTACTTGTATGTTGCTCTTGAGATACCACTTAGGATCTTTGACCTTGATACCATTAGGTGGTGCTCCTCCCCCTATGTCATAGCATGGGTCATTCACTTGATAATCTTGAGCTCTTGTGTGTGAGGGAACTTTCTTCATTTGATGATCACTTAAAGTTGAGGATCACTTGTGGAACCACCGTCTTGTATAAATGATATCATGTGTAGAAATACCACGAATAAGTGTGTGATACCAATTTGATGAATCCTCTATCATGGAACCACTTGTAGGATTTGTCAATATGATATTTTCTTGAATATTTGCTATCTTTATGAGTACCACTTGTAGGATATCACTTGTAGATCATGATCTAGACACCACTTGTAAATACCACTTGAAGAAATACTTTGAGTCTAGATACCATTTGAAACACCCTAGATATCCATTTGCATTGTTGTCTTGTGCTTGTACCCATATCATTGTCATGAGCTTCTAGTATGACTTGAACTAAGTTGATTTGCCTAAGATTCTAAGTCCGGTTTGATCCAATGACAAGCTTCTTCACTCCTCATACTAAGGGTTATCTTGCCAATGTTGTACTTGTCACTTGTTAGCAATCCAAACTAGATCAAGTACTTGGGTTCACTAGCTCATGAACAAATTCATACACATACCACTAGATCATTTAAACAATTCAAGCAATAGTGGTAGGTTATGAATTTGAATATTTCATTTGTTATGCATGATCCTAGTAAGCATGTACTATATGCACTAATTGCATACTAGTAAGGGATGAAATGATCATGCACATTGCAATGATACCTTTGTTATGTTGGAGTAGAGGATAGTCACATAGATTCCAATTCATTACTCTAATAGCAATGTGAAGTCCAATTTATAAGCTTGGTGAAGACCAATCATTATAGAGAAATCCATTCTTCACCCATATGAAATGAGAACCACTAATAATCAAGTGCATTATCTCTTGTTGTGGTTGGCTTGATTTTTCTCTTTGATCAATGCTTGCATGAGAGAAGTACTTATGATACCAATTTTATAACCATGACTAGCTCTCTTTTGGGTGTTGCTTGCTTTTCTTGATCAACCCTATTGATTGCTTTAATTAAGCATCTCAAATATCCCTTGAATTCATCACTTCTATGTTAGCCTTCCAAGCCGGTGCTCGGTTTACCCACCCATGGGCGGCAAGCCCCCTCAGCAGGGAGAAGTGACCTCTCTCTAAAGAACCATCCTTGACACTTACTTGAATTGCCTTTGATTGATTGATCTATGGACTTAACTTTGATGAGTAACCTTGAATTATTCTTTAAGTCCTTTTCTTTCTACCAAATGATCTCCAATCATTACTAGAACTTGAACCTCATCTTCATCTTGAGTTTGATCTTCATTTTCAAATTTGAGTACCAAATTTGTACACTAAGTACATTCCACAATCAATGCCCTTGTACTCATTTCTTGTCATGCTTCTAGATCAATTCAAAACCAAACTTAGGTACCTCAAAAACTTATAAATATATTTCCAACTTGAGGACCTTTCACTTAAAGTGACTCTAGATCAATCCAATAATTGTCACTTTTCTGGCAGATTCTGTACCCTTCAAAGAATAATTCGTATCTCCCAATGTACAGGTCCAAATGCCACGAAATTTGGTGGAGATGTGAATTACTAAGTCTTCTAGCAACTGTAAAAATTTGAGCTTCATTTGACTTCTAGATTGCTACTAGATTTTAAATCTTCCACCACTGCTATATGATGAAAACTGCTGCACTATAGCTGACAGGATGTGCTCTAAAACCATAACATTTCTCATCCAATTATCATGAAATTTATACAGCATCTCATATCATAAGTCTAGAGCATGCATACCAAATTCAAGCCAATCCAATATGATTTGATCACTCAAACTCAGACTTGATCTCAGCTAGCTCAGATTTTCAATATTGGACAGATTTCAATACATTGAGCTATACTTCACCAAATTGAATCAAACTTGAAACTAACTTGTTTGAACACTTTCATAAGACATATATCCATTCAATCCACTTACTAAATGCCATCTCATGAATTTATCCAATATAAATCAATCCAAATTTGATTGCTAGGCATTTAATCCATTCAATCATCTCATAGCGAGCAACATTGCATATATATCCAATTCAATCAACTCATATGCACCCAAATAAAATGATCAACTAGAGATATACCTTGGTTAGATCATGATCATCCAATAGCAAGTTTTCAACTTGAATATTTGCAAGCCATCAAATATATCCAATAAATCACCACAATCTTTAACATTGCACTTGTATGTTGTAGCACTTGGACTTCACTTATTTTGACTTGACATTGGGATTGGATATGCATTGAGCTTCATAACTTGACTCAATATATGATGAACAAAATGAAACCAATTGAATCAAGCCTCCAATGCCGATGGTACCTACAAACAATCATCCACTCTTTGATGGTACCCAAACAAGTTTAGGTTCTCTCAAGTTAGGTGCAACATACTTAGGCATTGCCTTAGTATGAATAGCGGGATGTTTTGCAATAGCAACAATAGAGGTACCATTTACATCTTTTCTAAGCACATTAGTATCATCAATTGAAATAAACAATCATGTTCTAAATTGACTCGACATAAATAGTGATCAAAACATGAATTATTAGAGTTCCTTTTTCAGTGGAGGCTGTAGCCTGTAGGTTTCTTAAAGACGAACGTCAGACATGTCATCGTCGTCCCCGACCACATCTTTCCATCCATATTCTGAGTATTCATCCTACATAGTTTATGATGGATACATACATATGTTAGTTCTCATACAAGACAACTGTAAATGAGTTAGTAACCAGCATCATATTAATGTACTGAGATATGTAAGGCTCGTAGCAATAGATGTATTAGCGCAATAGTGCTAATAAGAAATAAAAATCTGAGAAACACATAGCTAATAAGAAGCAAACACAATATATGTATGTGTCGCAGGTAGCAGCAACACATCATATACAAGGTAAAGGCTAGAAAAAAGAACCTCGAGTGTTGATTGCCTTCTTGTTATATACATGAAATACTTCCGTTAGATAGTTCCTTTCCAAAAATTATTTGCCTTGTGTGCAGATGTGATCCTTTCCCAAAAAAATTTGCCTTGTGTGCTTGCAGCCTGTGTGTACAGATGTGATCCTTTCTAAAAAAAATTACCTTGTGTGCTTGCGTGTGTAATGCATTGTATATCTATAAATAAATAAGGATTCATTAATTAAAGGCCTTTGAATCGGTAATTACTGACGGTAAATTACCGGTTAAATACGGGAATCTTCGAAAACGATCGGAAGAGGGCAAAATCATTTTCGCTTTCGTTTCCGATTATTTTTACCGTTATCATTTTCGTTTTTTCGGTTACCGCTATCATTTTCGTTTAGGCATAAAAATCAGAAAAAACTCAAAAACGATTTCGGGAAATCGGAGATTATCATTTTCGTTTTCATCCCTAAGAAAGGGGCAAAATATTGGGGACAGATTCTGCTGCTGCTGGCAGTTGAACAAAAAAAGAAAACTTAAATATATAAAAAAGTTGAAAGGTGAAAAGATATACTAACTTAAAAAAGCGTAAAGAAACGGACCTACTGAAGGAGAAAAAAATCAGGATTTTTTGGACATGATTGCTTCAGTTCGATCGAGTTTGATGAGAGAGAGAGAGCAAATCCAAATCACAAGTAGCATCTGTAGCATACAAGAACATATATTACTGAAATACTGTATTTTTACAAGAGCATACAAATACAAATACAAATACACAGCGGTATTACTTAAGACAGTAAACTACTACTAGTGTTCACCACAAACGAAAAGCAGTACGGCAACAAGTACTATCGAGGATCAAATGAAGTATCATCCTCTTTTTTACTGGCATGGGGGCATCAAACATTTTTATCATAGATATATCCAAGAACCCGTTCCCCCCCCCCCCCCCTTCTTCAGACACGGCCCAGTCACAGAGCTCAGTCGCGCGCGCTGAGCTGCAAACAGAGCATCGGACCTGCGAGATCCAGATGCCTGGCTGCGAGTCCGGCAGCAACACGGCGTGGCGTGCCGCTGCAAGCCTGCAACCACTTGGTACAGGTTTTTCTAGTCGGGAGAAGGGGGATCGGTTCTTACTCACTTGATGTTGAGGCGCGCGACGTCGCCGCGGCCGCGATCGAGGTGCCCGTCGGCGCCGAGCTGAACCACGGCGCCGTCGGCACCCAGCAGCAGCACGGCGCATGCGAGAGCCACGGTCGCCGCGAGGACGGTTGCCTTGGCAAGGACGGTCACGAGACGACGGCCCCCGGCGGCCCCGCCACGGCCGAGCGCCCGCACGTGCGCGAACGAGAGCAGGGGAGTGAGCACCAGGGTGAGCAGAACCGCCGGGAAGAAAGCGGTCGCGGCCAGGCGCTCGAGGGTGCTCTGCGAGGGCTGGGCGTTGGTGGCCGTTCCAAGGAGCTGGAGGCAGCAGAAGAAGAGGACGGAGAAGCCATAGAGAACGGTGAGTGCGGGTGGGGAAGCCATGGCAGGGCAGGTTCGTTCGTTGAAGGGAGACCGAGCTCTCCTTTGGTGTTGGGTGCTTCCCTCGGCCGACTCGCGCGCGGGGGCGGAGCTTATAAACAAGCGGACGGCATGGATGGAAATGGGCCTCGCGGTTCGTGGGCTCGGCCCTATGATCGGACATGTGGGGCAGCCTCACATCCAGCACCCAGAGCAGGTCATTTCTCAAAAAAAAAAAGAAAAAAAAATTGTGTCCTCGTGTTGCTTTCCTACCAGCCACAAATCAAATGCACCACCCACACTTGCCGTGTGTCGATTGTGCGTGCAGGACAGCTGGTCACGGACCAAGACTGCAGCCGCCGTGAACCTATCACTTAGGCCAATGTTAGCGGGAGTTTTATAGGCATTAAATACGCTAACATAGCACTGCATTGATGAAGAGAGAGATGATGAAAGTTTTATGGAAGTAGAGGGAGTTTTATAGGGATGATATTCATCTGCAATGTTTTCAAAATATTGGTGTGTTGAAAACTTAGCCATGAAACCCCCACTGAGATTGGCCTTGCTACTGGTCAGAAAGAATTCCCAAACAAATAAAGAAACACAGATGCATGCATCGATGCACGCACTGAAATCTCAATGCCAAAATAAAAAAGGGCCTGGTCAACCAACGTGTGCGGGTGTTTATTTTGTCATGGATGCAATTGTTTAAACGGGATCCATCAAAACATTGCTGGGTTTAGAATCATACGTCTAGGTTAAACCTTAAAAATCGCTTTGGTAGTTTGAACTATGAACTGTGAAGAGTCTTCCTCAGCATGTTAATAAACACGTCATCTTTTTTTCCCCTTCTAAGGCGAGTTTCAATGGAAGTCTCACTGAAATTTCATAAGCATTAAATAAGTTGATGTGACATAGTTTAAATGAAGAGAGATGAAAACATATTCATGAGATAAAATAAGTTTCATTAGGCTAGTCTCGGGGGAGAGTTTCATTTCGTTGTTTCTAAGACTGCCATGTCATATAGAATGAAATGAAACTTGGATGAAACACCCACTCTCAATAAAAAGTTTCATTCTATAGTTTCATATACATTTAATTATATGACTCATAGAGAGTTGGAAACTGTGCCAAGAGAGTTTCATCCCTATAAAACACAATTCTTCTCTCTCTTCATTAAAACATTGTCATGTCATCAAAAGTGCACACGTGGCAGGCTATTAAATACAAATGAAACTCCAGTGAAACTCTCACTGAAACTGACCTTAAGGATGAAACTTGTTTACACCGTTTTCAACGTTAAAGAGTCTTAAAAACGGAGTCCTGAAACTTCACTGACCTGCAGAACATGTCAAACGATTTATTGTGGTAGCGCTGATGTACTCCCTCCGTCCCAAATTAGAAGGCATTTTAAGAATCTTGGAGAGTCAAAAGATCTCAAGTTTGACTAAATTTATATGATAAGATAATAATATTTATGACACCAATTAAGTATCATTAGATTCTTCATTAATTATATTTTCATAGTATATCTATTTGATATTATAAATTTTTGTAATTTTTTCTATAATTTTAATTAAAATTAAGATGCTTTGACTCTCCAATATTCTTCTGAAATACCTTATAATTTAGAACGGAGGGAATACTACTGTTGCTCATTATTATCGGTGTGTTCACACTTCAAACAAGTGTGGTGTGGCGGTCGTCAGCGCTCATGATCACCACCTCATCAGTCACCATGACTCCGATCCATGAGCACATGCAAGCTCTGAAATCGACTGAAGCCCGTGAATAAAAAGAGAAAGAAGCATGTTGGTAGCAATTGATGGCACACAATTTCTAAATTCTTGCATTCTGACGAATCGACATCCTTGGGTCCACATCCCCTCACCCGTGTATCGATTTAGGGGTTGTTTGGTTTGGGGTGTTAAAGTTTAACAAACACGGTAGTACTTTCGTCTTATTTGACAAAAAGTTTCCAATCTGGGACTAATTAGGCTTAATAGATTCGTCTCGTAAATTACTCCTAATCTGTGCCGACATACATGCAATTAGTCTACATTTAGTACTCCATGCATTCGAGGGAACATTGATGTGATGAGAGTTAAACTTTAACAAAAGCAAACCAAACAGGGCCTTACTCATCCACTCCTCACAATCTCATGTCGATCCTTCACACGCAGAGAGCGCGTCCAAGTTTCAACAACGCCCAGTCCGACGACGGGGACCTGGATCACATGCAACTTTAGCACTAGCACCTGATCCAACCATCCAGCACAGATTCAACGTCCATGATCAACCGGACATGACCTCTCTAACTGGTAGCTGCTAAATTATTGCTCTTAGCAACCGGATGACTAAGTGAAGCTACTGCTCTTAGCAATCTGATGGGACAGCATGGATATTAAAAAATATAGGTAATAAACAAAATGAAAGAACACGTCTCATTTCAACAATAATATGTATTTTCATATTATAATATAGTTTGCTCTAAATCGAGAGGTTAATGTTGTGTAAAGTAGACTTGTTTTGTATTCATTATAACGCAAAGTGCATAATTAGTATATTATTGGAATAGTGGGTACTAATATATTAATATAACAGAATTAAAAGAAGCTCCCACGTTCACTGAAAGGGCCTAAAAATTACAACGTTAATAGGGATAAAGAGAAAAATGTTCACAGAAAACAATAAACTAAAATATTTTAAAAATGATATTGAAATTAACAAAAATCCAAATAGTGCAATAAGCAAACTAGTTCCCTGCGCTATTTGCGTGGTCCAACTTGCTAGTTAGTAAGTATCATATAAGAGCTATATATTAAAGGTGTGTTTGGGACTGCTCCACAAAATCTGCTCCAAAAAAACCTAGAGTTTGTGGAGCACCCCTTTAGGTGCTCTCACAACTCCACATTTTTTCCTCGAACAGAGTGCGTCAAACTGAACCTGTTTGACTAAAAAATGTGGAGCAGAGCTGAAAAACGTAAGCGGAGCAGTCCAAACACCCCCATAAATTGATAGTCATTCGCACAAGGACTACACTTTGGCTCCGGCGTTTAACAAGGTTATGTTCATGTAGAGCATCAGTTGGATCGAGGAAAGTCACTAGAGAAAAAGATGATTGAAGAATCTAGATAGAATATTATGTATTTTTTATTTTAGTTTTTTCATGTATAATTGGGAATGTACTGTGCCGAGTCTTAATATAATTTGGAAAAAGTCAAGAAGGGAAACATAGGAAAAATTTATGGTAAAAATATAATGTTCAAATAATACATGTCCAGATTTTCCTCCATGGTAAAAAAGAATTTCTGTTATTTTTCAGTTGGTTAGGAAAACATGGGGCTAATCATAAGCTGTTGTTTGCATTTTTCTGCACTCTTCTCCAAAAGAGGCTGCAGGCTGCAAAAATAAATAGAAAACAAAGAGAAAGGATAGCCTCTTATCCAAGGCATTGGTTGCCCCTTGAATGGCTCAGATGTACTACTACTTAAGTTGCAGTAGAAGTTACAGCTGCACGGGATCTTAGGGTCTGTTTGGTTTGAAGTTGTTAAAGTTTAACTTCCATCACATCAATGTTCCCTCAAATGCATGGAGTACTAAATGTAGACTAATTGCATGCATGTCTGCACAGATTAGGAGTAATTTACGAGACGAATCTATTCAGCCTAATTAGTCCCAAATTGGAAACTTTTTATCAAATAAGACGAAAGTGATACAGTGTTTGTTAAACTTTAACTCATCGAACCAAACACCCCCTTATTCCGACGGGAGCGTGTCAAACCACCAAACCGCCCGGCGAATCAGAGCACTGCTCACCTGACACAAAAGGCACAGGACCTCGTCAAGATACCTTATCTCCTCTCCTTCGCACCGGCCTTGCGTTGGCTCCCTTCCCGCCAGGCACCATCCCTGCGTCGACTTCACTCCGCTTCTCTCTAGCACAGCGCCGCCGTTGGCCCACCTCCGACCAAACACTGTCGACCCCGCTCGTCGCCTCCGCCGGACTTGCGTGCAACATCATGTCCCATGCGCAAACCAGACAATGGCCGCTAGCTGGACCCAAATTTTTTAGCTACTCTCAGACCTTGTTTAAATGCATGTGTATTCACTTTAATCCATATGTGTTGGAGTGCAATGGAATGAAACTTAGTTTAATTTCACTTTAATCCACTTCAATACATGTCGATTGAGATGAATACATGCGCATCGAAAACCAGCCTCAGTGGAAATCCCGGAGCTTCGTGGGAGCATTTGGTACACCCACGAAGCAACATCTGGTGTTCTTTTTTACATTGCTTGAACCTTGACGCGATAGCTGTTCATCTGAACAAATTCATGTATGAGCAGTCGACATCTTTAGTCGTTTTGGCCGACGTCTCTCCCTGGCTTGGGGTACCGATACCGATATGTAATGTAATAATCACCCATAATCCTGATCAGTCCACCTAACAATTTAATCTCTATCCTCAAGTTCAAGGCTACGGCAGGAGAGCGCAGGAGTCATCGACCAATGGGACTGCAGATTAGTAGAGCTCAGCTTTGAAAGAGCTGCATGAAGTTTTCATACGTGATCATCCTGACGGCATCGTACTGCCATCATCGTTCTCTCGGGCCACGCCAGCATCAGCCACCAAAGCCAGGTCCAGCCGTCCAGGTGTCTGTAGTGTAGGCTATAGCCCTCTAGCGTGAGCTATGTTCACTAGGAAAAACTAGGAATGGTCAAAATAGGCATGACATGATGTTAAAAAAAAAGGCGTGACTCATCAAAGGATGCGCCACGCACATTTGCCGTGTGTCGATTGGGAATTTGGGAGTGCAGGACAGCTGGTCACGGAGGAAGACTGCGGCCACCGCGGCAACCAATAGGCCGTGTTTCGATTAAGTGGGTAAAACTTTAGCCCTGCACTTTTAGTTTTTTTTAAGCAATAGATCCAAACAGGTGGGTTAAAGATGACAAAACCCAGAAGGCCAAAAACTAGGGTAAAACGCCTGGGGGCGAGCTGGACGCCTGGACGCCCAATACCTTTCCCCCACCCCCCGTACCCACCCACCCCGCGCCCCAAACCCTATCCACTCGGTCACTCCCACCCCCGCCGCTCTCGGGCTCTCTTCCAGACCCGCACCCCAACCCTAGTTCCTCCCGCCGCCGCCGCCTAGATCCAGCTCCTCCTCGTCGCCAGATCTAGATCCGCATGGCGTAGATCCGTTTTCCCCTGCGGCGACGGCACCAGGGGCTTCTTCTCACAGCCAGATCCGTTTTCCCCTACGGGCGGCTACGACATCTTCAACGATGCGGCGGATCCCTTTCCGGGCTCTAGCGGCGTCCATGCTCCCCGGATGGGCATGGAGGCACTCGACCTCAATTCGCAGGGTGAAGGGTAGCCTGGAATGGCGGCGTACTAGGGCATCCTTCAGTCCAGCGCGGAAGATGGAGGCATGCCTGCCCCCCCCCTCCCCCGCGTTCGTGTCCGCAGCGGCAAAGGAAGCACACATGCATGCATCGATGCACTCCCTGAGATCTCAATGCCAAACAAAAAGGGCCTGGTCAAGCGACGGCCAGATGTAAAAGTTATTAATTTTGTCATGGATTCATGGATGCGCTTGTCTAAACGGGATCCATCGAAACATTGCTGCCTTTTTATCCATATAATAAAAAAAGCAAACCTAAGCTGGCTTTGCAATCATGCATCTAGGTTAAACCCTAAAAATCGTTCTGTAGTGTGAACTATGAAGAGTCGCCATCCTGATCCGCACCCCACCCCATAGTCCGCATTGCTAGTTTCACTGTATTTTATGGCCCGTCCTCCCCCTGTTTCCGCAGGCCAGCGGCGTGCCGGCCTCCCCTGTTTTCTGTAGCACAAGGAGAACAATTCGTTCAGGCAGGCTAGGATAACACAGGACAGGAGCCCTCGTTCATTACACGTTCCTTTCCCACGAAGGCTGCTCTTCACTGGAGTTTTTGCGATAGTAACTTAATGACATGATCAGATTGTATCGTCCTCCTACCGCTCCGCTCCAATGCAAAGCATCCGTGGACCCGACCCGACGGGTCGTGGCAATGTGACATGGAGTGGCCAATCGGCTGCTTGCTTGAAGTGCTTCCCTTCCCGCTTATTCAACCACCTCCTTTGGCTCTCTTACTACTATACTAGTACTACTATTCTTCCTTTGGCTGTGTCGTCATTGCTTACCTAAACAGCTGAAATTCCGAAGTAACCAAATATTGGGAAAGAAAGCAGTCTAGACTCAAAGCTAGATACATACATCGTGTGGGGGTAACTCAAACTCAACTGGAAATGGTGACAAAAAATACTGTACACTATAAAACATGCATCATGTCAGTTAACATAACCACGCTGTAGACCGTAACCAAAAAAAAATCCTGACACATACGGCGAGTCTACATCGTGGTTATCGGTAACAGCGTGATTGGGTGGCTTATGGACTATTCAGGCTTAGCTAATACAGGCTCAGTGTGTTTCTATGGTTGGCTAGCCCTTAAGCTAGGCTTGTGGAAACAAAAAAAAGGTCTCAGCATGCATTGCTGGAAACGCTCGGGGTGCTCCGTTTTCAACAAGCCTAGCTTGTATTAGCATGGGGTCCACACGAGGTGCAGGCGGGCAGAGGTGGAAGCATGGTCGTAGCACAGGCGGAGGCACAGGTGCTACGCAGGTGGAGGGAGGCGCAACGCACGATTCCGTCCCTTTGAGCACGGGCGCAGCGCACATGGAGGCGGGCGTCGGTCCCCTCGCTCCGGTGCGGCACATGCAGAGGCGGGCACGACTGCCGTCGACCATCTCCCTAAGCTCTGTCGAGTGCAAAGGCGGGCGCGGCGGAGAGGGGCTAGCGTGGGTGCGACGGATATAGAGGCGGAGGCAACGGGAGTGGGAGCATCTCCCTAAGCTCCAGCCAAGATCCAATGGCGATTAGCTACAGGGAGGGGCACAGGCGCTTCAGCAGCAACCGTAGAGGTGGGTGCGCGGTCGCCGGAGAGGCACGGCGTGGCAAGCAGTAGACGACCGGGGAGAAGAAGAGGTGTTCCTATGCAAGCCAAACCATAAATCAGGCAACCAAACAAGACATTTTTAAGAAGAGGCTTAGCTAGCCAATGGAACCAAATAACATCCGGTTGCATTGCTGAAGCCAAGCTTCAGATGGTCTGGCTTGAAATTTAAGCCAGGCTAGGCTAACACACAACCAAACACACTCTTCATTTCTGCATCTAGCCAAGCAGGAAATGTCCACGTGCATAGCTAAAAAAAGTTTTTTAGAATAAAAGGCACAATAAGCACAACAACTTAAACTTGAAGATAAAAGTTTGAAAGTCAAAATCTAGATTCATGATGTTATGAGACATGTGCTAAGACAATGTTTCAACTAAACGTAAATGCATCCCACACGGAGGTGTCAAAGGATTCAACGAAACATATATCATCCCACATGAAGGTGTTGTGCAAAAGTCGAAAAACTATGAATATAGGCGAAAAAATATAAAAGTAATTGATAAATCTACCACATCCGGATAGAGATTATGGAATACATGTGCGTTGTGTTAGAAAATGGATAAAGAGAAAGCACAAGATAACTAATATGATTAGTTATAGCATGATAGGTATTAAACATATTTTCTAATACTTATTTGTTTTCTATAATAAGGTTGTATCCCATGCACATTGCGATTGCACAAGGGTCGATAGACATGTAAGTTTTAGTCCAAATAAGCTTTAGAAACAATCAGTCCAAATAGAATCCTATCATGCACACCACACTATCGCCTCGACTCCCTTTCCACATGGATAGGCCACCAAAGTCCTTGAACCATTTGGCTGCTTGCTGCCCGCCGGTTGATTGGCGATTGGTTATCGCGGACAGTGGCGGACAAAAGCAAACAGGCTGCTGGGTCTGTTTTTGGATCGAGGGTAACTTTGACCTTCCTGCTGTGCTCTGCATTATTCTTCAATAATCGAGGGCCGCATGACTACGGCATGAGCCATGGCTGGCCGTTTCGGATCGTGTACTACGCTTGACGTCTCCATTTGCCTTGCTCGCCGTGACGCCGCGTGTCAGTATGTGCCATCTCCTACCATTCCCACGTCCCATCTTGTGCTTTGTTGTCCGGGGGTGCCGCGCACGCTCTACCTCGAGTCTGAATCGGTTCTCAAAACTTCTGATTGTTCAGCAAGCGGATCGAAGCCTTTACCCCTGATCAACATCATGTGACCCAGATTAGAAGTTTGTACGGTTATACGGAGAGGTTGGTTTGCACCAGATACGTTGCCTTACCCTTATTGTCAATCAAGAATCAAGAGAGGGCAAAAATGGATGGCATGGGATGAAACGGCATCATATCTAGCTTGGAGTTTCCATTAGTTCTGCCTCCGTCGGCCGTCGCGCAACAGCCAGAAAGACTGGCCGGCACATGAGGAAGCGATAGTGGTCGACGTGTCTTGAGGGTTCTGATTAAATTATTGCAGCGTATAGAACCGTCTGCACAATCGTCAATACAACCTTTTGTTTCTTTTGCTTTTTTTTTCCCCCAACCGGCCTGTCGGCACCGCTTTGCATCCAACGCTCTCAATTCGTTTGCCTTCTTTGATACTTCTTCCATCGTGTCCATTTGCATGCCCCTGGTTTCAGGTATGCGCATGCATGGTGGACGAGGCTATTTTGGAGTACGACAGCAGGCAGGATCTGGAGGTGCGTCATCTCCGTTACATCGTACTCCTACATCACATGGCAAGTTGCCCTTCCGGCTGTCGCATAGCCGCACCCCACAAGGGCGGCGGGCGATCCCCGTCAGGATGGCGGCCATCCAGTCCGGGAAAAAAAAACCTTTGGACCGGCGGCCGAACTGATGCTGCCTTGCATAGGAATTGAAACCGACAAACGAGCTCGCCTTATCCTGACAGCGTGATTTTGATGTACTGACGCATGGAATAATTATTGAATTTACCCAGAAATGGGCCATGCAAAAGGGGGCCGAGCGCCCAAAGCCGCGTCAACACACGCGCCAGGCGGCGGCACGTCGAACAGAGAGTGCGCTAGAGCATATGCAGTGCGCACGGTGCACCCACCCTGCCACAGTGCCACCCAAGCAATTTCTGCCGAGACATGTTCAACCACGCACCACGGCACCTCCCCGAACGCGCACGAATTCAACTTGATCGACCAATCGAATAGCTCCCGCGCGCAAGAGATAGAAACTCCCTAACGGCCGGCCTCATCACGAACTGTTGTCGAAATTTCCCGTCGTTCTTCGTTGAATTTCGACCGGGGAGAGGGAGAGGCATCAAACTTTTCTCATCATCTAGTAATAATCGCACTATTTTTGTCCCGTGCTTGCTTGCCCTCCGTTTGAACACAGGTTCAGGCCATCAGGCGGACGGCCGGCCCTATAAAAAGGGGCTACATCCGTATCGATCGGTCTTACAACCTCTCGGCATTCCGTACGCGGCCATCAAGTCCGGACTCCGGCTTCAATCGGCAGGTGACGACTGCATCGCCTGCCTGCCTGCCTGCCTATCTACCTACCTGCGACAAGAAGGTGAGGCGCAGGCAGACACAAGGATTCTTCGATTCGATCGGCCAGTGGCGCTTGCATTTGCGGTGCGCCGATGATAGCTAAGGACAGGGACCGGACGTTGACAGATGGTCCGTTATCAAGGGCGATGATGTGTACATTCTCGTCAAAAAAGGGATGGTGCGTGGACCTGATCGATCTGGTCCTCTCCACTCCAGGGCTGAATCCAATATAGTTCTAAGTACCAAAAAGGAGGGCATGTATGCAGCAAGCTTTCAGGAAATTTTCCAGAGACAGGTGCGCGCAATCTATTTATCTTAAATCTATTCCAAGCCCTTCGTTCTTCACTTCACCCAAGACAGCATGCGGATGCAGTGGTCTTTCCATTTCTTATCCAAGCGAGGCTCGTGTTGTAAGATTTTGTTTTAGAACATCTTCTAAGCTCGATTTGATCGGATGTATATGGAGCTTTAATATGACACACAGTGACACAGACATAATACAACAATAGGAATTTTTTCTCCCAAATACGCAAGAGCATTGTGTATCATTGGATTAAGAAGATAGAAGACAGTGAACAATAGGAATTCAATTTCACCTCTACATCCCTTATGCGCATGGAATCAGATGGTGCAGCGAATTCAACCAAGTGGGTACGACGACGACGACGTCGCCCTAATAAAAAAATTAACTTCATCTGCGAAAGCCCCTCCAGCAAGAAATGTGCTGTATGTTGCTAGCAGCCTCAAGTTGCATTTTAGTGGCCCAAATATGCCACGGCACGTCAAACTAAACTCCCTTTTTTTTTAGCACCAAGCATAAACAACTTCGCAAATTCACTGCCAGACGTCCAGACCCGTGCATCTTTCGTTAAACGTTCCTTGCTCACTAAGGTTTGTCTTATGTCCGTCCTCGAGTTATTTGGAGATAATTTTGAGGTGAATTGTTATTAGGACGTCCAAGTTGTGTATCGCTCGACCGGCCGTCCCATATCAGTGCATCGTTGAACGTTGAACCGAATGGGGGCGTGACATGGAATTGGAGCAGCAGCCAATGGGGCCGCTTCGCTTCTACCGTTTGCCTTTGATTTTTCGCCTTTGGTTGATAAAGGACCCCTACTTTCGTCCTCTCCACACTCCACTGGATCGGAGTATTATATATATTCCTCTCTTTTTTTTGATAATATATATATTCCTCTCTGGTTGTTTATGCTGTCACGACGCGCGCCGCTCATCTTTGACCATTCAAAAGTGACAAAAACACTGTTTGATTTGGGAGCTGATTTTTTTTAGAATATTTGGGAGCTGAAATTAAATCCGTCCCTAGTGTATGTACAGACCCAAAATTCAGATGAAGAAACGTAGACCCAAAGCAACGCAAAGGCAGATCATGCCCCGTAGTAACTCAACTGAGGTGGGGGGCGGTGAAAAGAATTTTGCTACTTCGTGAATCATACAGAACCAGTATTTGCTTATGATTACGGAGAATTGGTCTCCAATATATGTACAGGTACAGTACAAGCTATAGTGGTCTCCAATATACAGTATGTACATACAGCTGCAGTCTAGAAACCCAGGCCCAAACAGGCATTTAGCCAAAAGAAGAAGAAACTGATTTAATTTGATGAATGCAATGGTGACATTTTGTACATGGCGATTGATACACAGGCAGTCGACTGCCAGTGAGCAGCGGCGATCGACGACGATCGAGCATCATCAAGCCCATAATGAGTGATTCGCTCGTAGGAGTACTGCCTCATAACCTCACAGCAAAGCTACAATTAGTAGTTCTTTGATTTCTTCATCTGGCCAAGCAGGACACCAGAGTCTTCAATCAATTCTAATCTTGGCACGCCACCTCCGTCGTTCCGTTTGACTGGAAGAGTGGAAGTTGTGCCGGTCTCGGTCTCGCCGACGGTGCCCGGAAAGGATCGTGCGGCGGGTCCACTTGCAGCGACACATCGAAGACTCCGGCGTGACTCGATCGTGGGCTTGTTAGCTAGATTCTTGTCAAGAATCAGGATCTACTGAGCAGGGCAGGGAAATGGTCAGGACATCACAGGAAAAAAAAATTCTAGAACCACATCCATCCTCACGGCGGAGAACCACCGGTGAGGAACCAGAACGCGATGAGGCCCACGGCAAGAACTGCAAGCACGGCCGACACCACGGTGCAGGCGAAGCAAGCGAGCCTCCGTGCGTCCCCCGGAGCCAGCGGCACGGCCGCCTGCGCCGGCGCCCCCGGGGCCACCTGGAGCTGCAGGAGGAGGATGCCCATGAGGTACGCGAGCGGGAGCGTGGCGATGAGCACGGCGACGGCGAGCTCGAGGACGGGGCTGAGCGGCTTGTTGGCCCCATCGTCCAGGAAGTCGAGCAGCGGCTTCAGGATGTAGGAGATGCCCAGCGCCACGCAGAGCGCGAACTGGGGGGCGGCGTAGAGGTCGGCCATCGCCTCGCCAGCTGCTTCCTCCTCCTACGAAACAGGCAGTGAGAGCAGAGACGCGTCAGGCCGTCAGCCGCTGCTCGACCGGGAAGAAGAAGAAGATCGAGGGCTCAGTTTTGGAAAAGGAAAACTCGGGTGAGGAGAGATCGGAGCAGAGAAGATGGTGAGTGAGATTACCTCGACGCTCGAGAACAAGAGCTCGCTTGGCTCGATCTCTTGGTTGAACTGCTTGTGCCGCCGTTTGTTTTGATTGAGATCGGGGAACTAGTACTCCTACTTAGCAGAGTAGAGAAGAGCAAATAACCAAACAGAAAGAGGGCGCGCAGGTGCCTCGGAGTCGGAGAGGAGGCCGGCGAGCGAGAAGATGCGAATTGCTTGAGGTGAGTAGGGCCGCCATGATATAGCCCCCTACTCCTTGTTACAGCGCGTGTGTCCGAATTACGGCTAGGCCTGGGCCCTGCCGCCGGCGACTCAAGCCAAATTTCCCCCAAAAAAAAAGGACTCAAGCCAAAATAGTGGAGGATCTAGAACACATATGGCGAACTTTGGATACTATTATATCCCGTGAATTGTATAACGTAAAATTACATAGCAAACACATATCTATATCGATATAGATCTCTAATCCTAGTGATTGTACTGTTGATCAATAGTAACGGGCGGCCACCCCTCATAGGTTACTGGTCACCACGGGTCACTACCCGTTACTGTAGTTCATCCCGTTAGTAAACAGTACCGGATCCTATGAACAGTGTTCTGACCGGTTATTCCACAGTACCGAGTCACATGAACAGTCTCTACCGTTATTGTTCCCCCACCCCTGTACTGTTCACCCGCGCCCGTCACTGTTCCATCCTCTCCTTTTTTTTGGCAGCTACCTTCGCCCGTGCGAAGCACGGGTCTCCCTAGTAACATAATAATGTGGTGAAATATATATATTAACCTTCTTTGGAACAAAGTATTTCTACAGGGAAGATAAAGAAAACCAAAACGGAGGAAAGGAAGAAGGTTAGAGCATTTGGAACGAAGTATACACACAAACCCTTTCCTCTAGGACACTGCAGCAACGACACGATTTTACAGGAAAGAAAACATCTACTCGTGGCTCTGGTTCTTCACTTCCTTCGCATAAGTCTGAGACACTCATACGATTATGTGTTGTATGGTGACTCAAATTCTACTTATGATAGGACTCAACAGAGGTGTGCTATTAGAACTACCAGTTCGGTTAGGATTTGAGTGTAGAATCTTACTAGGACTATGACTCATACGGTCCTACTTACATGTATGGGGCCCTTAGAGGAGACTATATAAACAAGGGGTAGAAGCCATAGGCACCAACTAAGCCAACACAAGGGTCTCATCCAAGGCTTATAACGAGCAATTAGGAGCGCTCAAGAAAATTAGGGTAGATAGTTATATTGTACTAGATTCTTGTATGAGGCAAGAAATCATTAGGTCCTAGAGGGTCAAGTAGGGTTGTGAGAGAGCGACAATCACTTATACACTTTTGGAATTGTGCTTATATAATTTGTGGTAGGCTTCACCATAATCCTAATCTCTTGTCGTGGTTTCTTCAACATCGTCATCTAGAGTCCCTGAAGAAGCCACAGGAATCTTCATTCTCGGGTGATCAAGCTTTGACTATTTCAGTTGGAGCGAGGAAGTCAAGAATCATGCAAAGAAGAAAAGCAAGAGCAAGGGACAACGTACATGCTATCTATGTCACAAGGAGGGTCACATGATAAAGGACTGTCCATGTTTGAAGACTATGAAAGGAGCATGCTTAGTGGAAAGTGATGTACTTATTGTCAGTCAACTAGGTACTATTCATGATTGGATATTAGATTCAGGGCGTCGTTTCCATATATGTTCGGTGAGAGAGATGTTTGACACAAAGGATCTCTACACCTGACGAATGGATCTATTCACTTAGCGGATTGCAAGGAGTATGCAGTCACTGAGGTGGGAACAATTACATCGGAGATGCATAATGGAGAAAATTGCACGCTAATAGGAGTTTAATTTAGTATATCACAAGAAAAGAATCTAATATATTTGAGGTTGCTAGAACTCCAAGGTTGTGGCTTATCACTTCAAGGTGGAGTCATGCGAGTTACTTGCAAAGGGTAGGCAATTATGAAAAGTATTTGGATTAATGGAGGATACCGAGTGGTAGGACATCTTATGGGTGCTGCAACCATGGAGAGATTTGGTAAAAATTCTGATTAGGAGAAGGAAGTCGTCTCATCAATGATAGGTACTCAATTCTCAATTGCGATCAGTGTTGGTATGTCTTACGCTCAATTAGAGAATTCTGCAAGTGCATAAAATACTGTTGTAGCACTTCACCGAGGAGTATTCCAAGGTATCATTATTTATTTATTCCATAGGGAAAGTGGTAGCCAGGAATGATAATAGATGATAGATCTTAGTGTTACCACAACTTAGTTATCAATAGTATGGATAGGAAGGGTTGATGAAACAAGCTCAAGACACGAAGATGGAGATAACTCAAAAGGATAACTACACAAGTATATCTAGGTGGGGGGGACAACGAGAGAGTAAAGGATCCTATGATCTAACTCTACTTCTATGATATAACTCAGATATATAGTTGCAACAAGCAGATTGAATCCACACAATGGGTACACGAGACGAAAAATGAAACAAGGTGACAAAGCTCTTGCCCGAAGCGACTAACTTTTTATGGGGGGCTTACTATTTTAATAACTTGCCTAAAACACATGGTGGAATACAAAGACTAGATAGGGTTGTCACCACCTACTAGCTACTATAAACAATCCGTGCGACAAGCAACAACCACAGGCAAGATCAAGTATAAACATGACGTTTGCACCATCTCTCGCTACTCTAGTTGTGTACACACAGATCAATTAGAGCACCCGCTTAAAAGGCAATGATCAATGTACAAGTGAGGATCCTAGATCATCAATCTAGCAAGCATACAACTATCATAAGTATAATGTTGCACAAAGTAAAGGGTAAGTAAAGTATAGAAAGAATCAATAGTTTGAATAAAGTAGAATCTTACTTAAAAAGGGAAAGGTACAAGAGATATACCATACTCTCCAAAAGACCAGATCTAGAAACCCGAGTAAAGCTCACTACTCAACACTAGCTCTACTTCTCTTCACTTAAGTCTTTGAGTCATGAATGGAGAGGGGGTGAGCCTCTATTTATTGTGGTCTAGAGGTGGACCCATGAATCCATGTGCTTTCCACATCAACAAGTTGATAAAACCACCTTAAGGTTAATGGTGGAGATCACCTAAGGTTGTGTTTGTTTGCATGTATAACAAAGGAAGGCGGTGGAGGAAGTAGGGGCGTCAGGCGATCACTAGGGGGTCGGTCGACCCCCCCCAATGACTGGTGAGCCCCTCTCCTCTGGTGGGGTGCCTCAACACTTCGTCTTTAGTGGGTTTGTGAAGGTGGGCATACTTGTTCACGTCGACTTCTTCACTTGTGGGCCCATCAATCTATGTGACTTGATCTTCAGCGATCCAGAAGAACCACAACTTTGATCCAAGGGTGGACATGGCTTGAGAGTGTGTCTATTGACTCATGGAAGGATTGAAGGGGTGGTGGGGCCCACTAGGGTGGTCAGCTGACCCCCCAGTGTGGTCCCACTTAGCTCCATTTCTCCATTTAGCTATGACTTGCAAAAAAATACACCATATACATGTGGGTTGTTATTTGGTAAAAATATGCTCATCTTCCTTTTATTCCAAGGCTCTTTATGGTATTTTGGATATGTGAAATGTGACATATTTACCGTCAATAAGATCCCCCATGCTTTAACCTTTGCTCGTCTTGAGCAAAAGATCAAAACTTAGCCTCAGTCGGATAAGGAGTACTACTATGCTTCATATTTCAATAGTACCATATGTACAAAAAAAACATATTCCTCCTTGAGTGGAAAAATTAGCAAAGTTGAAAACTCACCCATATTACTTTAATCCTCCATGGGGCATATGGCTTTTTCCTTTGTCTTGGGCGGTTGAGAGACAAAATAGCTTGACTTGAGCACTAGTTTTCTCATTCAGCACAAGTTTCATATTGGAGGTTTTGCAATATTTTTCAAAAGAAAACATAATGTTCCTTATATGGTACTCTCATGTCGCTCATATGGTGTTTGTCCTCACCAAGGCATATTTTTTTATGTTGCCTTCTCACCTACTTCTAATGGCATATGTGGAGTGGAGGTAGGATAAAGGATGTAGCATACTTGCATTGCATATATATTGTAAAGTCAAAACTTGGATCAAGGAGAGAAGTTCCATACTCTTAGATTAAGACGTGCATTTGTGTGAAACATGATATATATACTCCTTTTCTAGATATGATCTCTCTCAACTTATTATTTTGAGACATGGCTATCCTTCTTTTTCTCATTTTTGAAGCATGAGCCTTCGCCATATGCTCACATTTTTTATATGCTTGAACCTTCATGTGCCCATATATATATATATATATATTCTTTTCTTTTGCATAGCCCTTGTCTCTTCTACTACAAATATATTTTACAGAGAGACCACATTTTTAGAACATCTTGTGCCAGACCCCGCATTGTGAAAGTGATGCATATCTCTAGGAAGTTTAGGAGATGGGCGCTTGCATCCTCTTTGGCTTTCCCATAGAATGGGTATTGATACTTCTTAATGACTAGTGGAGGGATTCCACAAGCACATAGAACTATCGCGTAGCATTTCGCTCGGTGAGTATTGAGTGTCGAATTTATATTTTTTTCCAAAGGAAGGCGGGAGGCTAGTTTATATTTATTCATTAGGATTGCTAAAGGAAAGTCTGATTGTATCCTAAGTGGTTGAACGATAATAGTGGTTGTGTGTGAACTACTAAGTAAACTAATAAACAAGCTAAACTAGAGATATGATAGCTAGGTGGGAGAGCGAGCAATTTATCTTAAGTAACAAAGGGTAAACAAGTGACCATGAGAAATGTGATAGTACTTCGGGGCACAACCTGCCTTCCAACTAGGAGAGTTAAATAGACAAGGTCTGCCACGAGCCCTACGATTTAATAACTAGACCTAACGTGGTGGAATACAGAGGATGGACAGGGCTATGACCACTTGCCAACTACCACAATCTATCTAGAGGCATAGCCATATCCACAGGTAATGTATAGCCTAAGCACCTTGCTTAATCTATAAGCTTACTACTTCGATCCGAGCTCCGATGAAATAAGATCAAAGCACCCTAAGCAGACGGTGGAACCGGTACTAACGAATGACTACTAAACAAAAGATAACCTATGATACTAATGCCGAGAGCAAGCACCTAACCTCACTAATGATGAACAATAATGAACTAGAACTTGAACTAAGCAAAGCAATAATACTAAATAAAGTGCTGAAAGTAAAGTACTGAATAAAGTAAATGTTAAATGAAAGAATTACAAAGGAGCTATATCAGACCTAGAAGACTCTTCTAGACTCTGAGGAAGCTCCTCTCTTGCTCTACTTCCACTACTAAACTACTACTCTAGAGTTACGGTAAGCTAGAGAGCTTGGAGAAGCTTGGAGAGCTTAGAATTGAATGAGGCACTTCTCCACCGAGCTCCACACCTCTTTTATAGTGAGGAGACGCAGTGGGGGTATTTTAGGTAGAAAATGAGGTGGTGGGAGGTGCCTTGGGCGCCGGGCGACGCCAAGGGGCGTCGGTCAACCCTAGGATGCACCGCCTCTTGATTGCAGCGTTGTGGTTGCTCTTCAATGTCGGTTACTAGGATGGCACGTGCTAAGATTTGGTCGATAAGGCGGTTCCAAGGTTGGTTAGAGGCCTCCAAGTCTATGACAATGGACCCATGGATCCAAGGCCACTCCATCTTGGCCCTTGAAGCAAACCGACATAAGATTAGTGGTGGAGAAGCCTGCCAGAGTAGTGATGAATAATTATGGTTATAGTCCTAAGTAGAAATAAATCAAAACTTTATATCCAATGCCTTCCCTGGCTATGGCACCAGAAATGCTTGTTGTATTCTTAACATTCACATGTTTTAATCAGCAAGTGCACGGATATCGTTGTAGAATTTCACCGGGAGTATTCTAGATATCATTATTCTAGGTACCATTGATTATATGCTTACCATTTTAGCACATTAATTATTCTAAATGCAATTTTTAAGTAAATTTTTAACATGGATAAATATACCAAAGTGTATTGAAAACCAAAGAAAAGATTGAAAAAGCTATTTTAAATATTATAGGGTTTCCATAGTTTTCCCACTGTTGTTTCTGAGCTCACCTATTTGCTTTTCTTTCCCCTTGATTGAAGCCAAGTCTAATTCAAGGTAGATTCATGGAGCGTTATATGATCTTATATCCTTTTTGTATTTCTATAGTTTTGTTGCAAGCTAGTGCATATGTTGGGATCCTGGAGATAACACTTTGCTTGGTCTAAAACAAACATTGGCATCATGCCATGGCAACACAATAGCCAATAGAAGACCTAGTTCTAGTTTTCTTTGGCTTGGGATGTTTCTCAGGTATTTTTATACTACACATATTCTCCATTTTTCAGCTTAATGTACAATATTTTCACTAATCAATGATTGAAAAAAGAAACAAGTCAACTTATAGTACAATAATGCATTTACTTGGTATCCATGCAATGTATATAACTAGCTATTATAAAAAATTAATTTCCTTCCATGCTCATTTTACACATGAATATGGTATAAACCTGTTGAGTGTTGTATCATGAGGAAATATATGTATATTTATATAGAAGATTCGAATTGTTCATGATCATTTATGTAGTGGCAACTCATAGATATAGATTAGTGGTGTCACAATCATGAGAATTCACTGCTGAAGACAGAGTCAACCAATGGTAGTCAAATCAGTTGCTAGTATCCTATTGTATTGTGTCGTATCAAGAGGAAATATATGTATATTTACATAGAAGATTCGAAATGTTCATGATCATTTATGTAGTGGCAACTCATGGATATAGATAAGTGGTGTCACAATCATGAGAATTCACTGCTGAAGACAGAGTCAACCAATAGTAGTCAAATCAGTCGCTAGTATCCTACCGTATTGTGTGCTTGAGATCAGTGGTGGTGGTGGTATGCCCATGCATGACCACATCAACGGTTATGTATGTGGGTGTATAAGTGTGTCGCTTGACACCTCATTTGCTTGACCAAAGTGGTTTGATATGAGATCTACGAGATAGGAGTGCTATCTTGACAAGCAGTATTCCTAACTATATAAATCATTATGTACATTAACAAATAAATATATATTTATGACTCAATATATTTGACTTTATTTTTTAAAAACTATTGCTGCTTGATACCATAGTTGGACAATTAATAAAAACCAGCACACAAAGATTCACCACAAGGCCTATAAATACATGACCTTGTCCTTTTTGTTCTCCCTATCCCAATATCCATCATCTTGGTTCATACTAACATCTGTCGTGTGTAGTATTGAAACACCATGGATCCCAATTCTGGAGAGTGGAATGCCTCCGAGATCATGATGGCGAAAGATCTCATAGCTAGCCACAACTCCAACAACAATTATGCCTACAACATGTACACAAAGCACACTGGCATTGTGGACGTTCTCCAAGCAAGGTTTCCCACAAAGGGAAAGCATCAGGTAATCAACTTGTATGTTGATCTCATGGTGGAGATGTTGCACACGATGTTGAGCAATGACCAACAGGCAACATCGAGTAGTAGTCTTGTTCATGAAAATTTTGAGATGCCATTGAATGTTCCAGCCATGGAAAACATGGACATGTTGGGTGGTTATCTGGTAGAGGAGAGTAGGGCCAAGAGGAAGGCGGAGGGTGCTCCGTGTAGGCAACTCGCTCCACAGACAGAGAGGCAGTGCCCTGTGAAGTTTTGGACAAAGGATGAGCACAGGTCAATAATTTTCTATATGTTATCAAGTCATTTCACACACATTTGAGTTTTGATGTTTTTATTTAGGTCACACTATTTTTTCAAATGATTTGCATATCCTTGTGTGAATTATATTTAGTACATATTCTATGAATGCCATGTGGGTTATTGATTATCATTAGGCATGCGTTGAGATCTTTTTTAACAAGGGTATTGAGAGTATAGACATGTGATTTGTGTTCATATATCACTGTTTTAACATGAACCTAACTCATTGTAGGAAGTTTCTCCATGGCCTACTTGTGTTTGGCCGCGGCGACTGGAAAAATATCTCTAGGTACTTTGTTACCACTAGGACACCGATGCAAGTTTCCAGCCATGCCCAGAAGTACTTCCGTAGGATGGACGCCACCAAGAAACAACGTTGCAGCATCAATGACATTGGTATCTACGATGTTGAGCCTTGGCTGCAAAATAATGCTTCTAGTTTGGAGGGGCTCACCTTCAACGGCGGCACCTACAACCCAAAACACAATGGCACTAGTGGTCATCTCACCACCATGAACAACCTGGACCAACAGATTCATTTACCATCCTTGTACCATTCTGACCAGGCAAATAGCAATAATAGCTTGGCTGCTACCTTAGCTGTAGGCCAACAACAACAGATGTGGGCTAGTGGTTCTCATGTTGCTCCAGTGATGGAGAGGAATGACAGCAAGACAACCTAGGCTGGTGATAAAGAGGGAGATTTTCTGATTGATCAGTGGATGATGAACATGGATATGAACTAGGTTTTACATATAGCCTGTAGTAACCTAAGATGCATGGAAACTTATTAATCCGTCGTATACCTATGTGCTATAAGTACTATGTCCTATTATGGACGAATAATTTCAGTGAACCTTTGTAATGAACTATTATATGCATGTGTGTAACATCCCGTTTTTTTAGGAAACCAAAAATACAACAACCAAGCCTGTCAGTCCCAAGCAAGTTGGGGTAGGCTTTAGGAAACCAAAAATACGAACTTTTTAAAATTTTTCCTGCAATCGTGTGAAGCATGTAGCTCCTAGGTCTAACCGAGACTAACTCGCTAACAAGACATTGCAAACATCTAGATTTGTGTGTAGGAGAGTGCTTGCGCTCTTGTGTGGATTTTGTATTTGAGTCTTGTCGGTGCCGGAGTACACAGGTCCGTAGCAACTCCTCTTATTCCCATTGGAACTTATCGAAATTCCTGTTGCATCTCTTTCAAAACTGAATGACCCAATTTCTTAAAGAATCATGGAAGGAAGAGTCCTTCTCCATATGTTACTCACTTCCTTTAGATTCCTCCCAAATATCCTTTTAATTCCGTCCTGAAATCCTTACCGAATTTTTCCCTCAATTTTCCTTTTCGGACTCCATCTCAAGCGCCTTAAAAATATAATGGAAAGACCCATTCCTTCTCTTGGGCCAATCCCTGTTTCCCTCTTTTAAATCTCTCTCAAATTTCATGTTATGCACAAGCTAGCGTGCGTGCGTGTGCCTTGTTTCGCTAAATCACGTGAGCCTTTGAGTTCTCTAAGCAGAAACCTCCAGACCACGTACTAAGCCACACTATGTGTACGTATACATACGTGTATATGTACCGTGACCCAAATTCATAAGAATCGTAGAAGGAAGAGATATTTTCCACGTTGCTCAATCTCTAGTCTAATTCCTCGTAAACTTCCCTTGATCACCTTTCAAATATTCCTAAATTATAAGAGGAACATTTCCTATCCCTTTTCTCTCTCCCGATCCAACCCACCCGTGCAGCTCACCCTCTCCTTCCTAATTTCCATCTCCTAATCTCCTTGTACGTGCACGTGGTGTAACATCAAGCTGCAAGCTCCTGTGCTTGTTTGCTTGTACGTGAACCACTTACTTAGCTAGTCATGCATGCACGGCATTGCATTCACCTTTATCCACCGCTAATCCTTGGCCAGGCCCCAACCGTAGCAACTCCCAAGCGGGCCCACTCATCAGCGTCGAGAGGGGGGGAAAGATGAGGACGAGGACGCCGATCAGCGAGCGCTTTTGTCGTCTTCTTCAACCGCCCGCTTTCCTTTTCTGCTCGCGACTGCTGCCTTCAGTCGGCGTTCGGAGCAAGCCAGCACCCTATCCCTGCCGCAGTGCCGCGCCTACGCCAGCACGGCCCGCCTGAGCCGCGCCCTTGACTGACGCCTCGGCTTGGCCCTCTCGAAGTTCCCAAGCGGAGTTATTCGGATGCTCGCCACGCGCCTGGACGCACGAACGCCGAGGATCTCCGCCGCCCGTCTCGCCCTTGCGAACCCTAGCAGCAGGCTATTTAAGCCGTGCCCCATGGCGCCCCTCGCTCATCTCTCCTCGGCCGCTGCCACAGCTCTTCCTTCCCTCCTTGCCACTCTCTCCCTTCCTCCGCGCCACCAGCGCGCCACAGCGTTCTTCCGCTCCCGGGCACCGCGTTCCCCGCCCCCGCGTCTCCACCGTGAGCTCGAGCCTCGGCGTCACCCCTGGCGCTGCTCCACCGCATCCATGCCGGCAACCCGTCGTGCCCTCGCACGAACGACGGGGGCGCACCACGACCACCCCGTCCTCGAGCCACCCTGTGTCGTGACCCGGCCTCCGGCTCCTTGCTGTGCTCCGCGACGGCGAGTTAGGACTGCACGTCCGCCCACACGCGTGGAGCGCCTCCTGCCGCGGACCTTCGTCGCGACGGACCAGCCGCGACACCGAGCCAGTCCTCGAGCTGCGCCTCGGTGTCGTCCCTGGCACCGCTCCGTGTTCGCCCGGGACGCGCGTCATCGCGAACGACCGGAGCCGTTTCCCTGACCTGCGCGACTACAACCGCCCGCAGGCCGTCGGGAAGCTGCAGCCCTCCTGCGCCACTGACCGGGAGATGCACGCGGCTACCAGACCGCACCGGACCCTACCGGCATCACGCGTTCCACCGCCGACGAGCCCTCTAGTGAGCTCCCAGTCGAAAGCCGCTCCCTTTTTCTTGGTCGTGACCTTTAGTGCCTGCCCGGCCTTCGCGCCGCCGTTCCTTGTCCGGCCGTCGAGCCGTTGTTGCGGTCACCGTGGTTGCGGACGTGCGTTCCTACGCGATCGCCCCGACGCTATCACACGCACATCGCGCACTCACAGCGAACATGCCGTGCCAAACCCTCACGAGCCTCAGCCACACACTGTCCAGCACGCGTCGCGCAGGCACACACTTGACCACGAACACCCGCACTACACCGTCGCACCGCGTATGCCTCGCCGCCTTCGCGACCAAGGCACCGCCCTACGCCGTGACCCGGCCGAGCGCACCACGCCGGCTCTGCTCGCCACAACACACGCACACGGCGTTGGCAAGCGCACGCACGCGTCCTTGCCCGAGCACACCGTCTGGCCACCGCCGGTCACCGCGGTCATGGCCCAGCGCACTCACAGATGCTGCTGCAGCTCAATGCACGCAGCGTACACACACGCAGCACGGCCATGCCACAACCGATGCCGGACCCGTTCGGCACCTAGGCCTTGCACGCACAGCACGCCCACTGTCACCGCACGCCCGCGGTCACCATAAGGCGAGCGCTGTCGTGACCACGACCCTGCCTGCTGCCTCCTGAAGACCTCGCCCTGACCCTAGCCCGCACAGAGCACCAGCAGGGTCACCTGGCACCACCACACACCGTCCTTGAACACTTTGACCTGGACGTCGCACGACACGTGCACGCGTGGCCTTGAGCCCGTACAACATTGAGCTCGGCACGCCGTCGGCATGGCTTGCGTCGAGCACTTGGCCAGCCAAACGCCCTGTGCCCTTGTTCCCTTCTTGGTCGATAGGACCAAGACGACCTAGCCTGCGAGACCCGTCTGGCGCCCCGGCCCAGTAGCAACACCAAAAGCCCGATCAACTCTCCCCCACCTCGTCCTTTCTCTTGGGGCAACAGCTTCTCAGGCAGCCCAGCGCTGGCCCCTCTCTTCTCCCTTCTCCTTTTCTTGTTTGGGCTAACAACAACACGTGAGCCCAAAGTCAGCTCCTTAGCCATTTTCTTTTTATCTATTCTTAGAATTCCGTGCCACACTCAAAAATTCATAGCATATTCATCCTGACTCCAAAAATTATGAAACTAGTTCATAATTTTTCTACAGTCCCACCCTACCTCCTAGTGCACTTTTTGAGTATAGTTGAGTTAGGTTTTTATTGAGGTGTTGTTGCTTCTTGATTCTACAGCTTCGATTATTATCGACTATCTTGGCGTGTGGATCGAAGGATGGTGACTCCATGTTGTTTCCTTTAGGTTTTCGTACCTGAACCCTTGTATGCTCTACCCACTATGAACCATAGTGCACCCTAGGTTCTCATGGTGACAACCACACCGCTAAGAACCTTGGGGGTGTCTAGTGCCATTTAGTGCACATAGTCGGTACCCTATGAGTGGATCATGCGTTGTGTTCTCTTGTGTGCCTCTCTTCTCTTCTTCCCCGTTCCACCCTCCTTTGATTCTCGTCAACTGCAATGGCATGCGAATTAAGGGAGACCGAAACTGCTTTAGCCGCTCCTTTCAATTCTCGTCATTCTCCATGACGCCCGGATCGGAAGACCGCAAGCTGTGGTGTTTGCTTAGAATGAGCTAGGGTCTATGCCATTTCTATTTAAGTCGTATAGGTTGACCCGATTGGCCCAGGAAGTACTGGCTAGGCTAAGGCTTAAGCTTGTGCCTAGCAAACCACCACTTATGTTCTTTGGCCCAGGAATCGGACATCCGCCGAGAGGGCTAAGTCGTCTTCTCGTGTTCTTTCAGTGTTGCCCTTTTGAGTCTTGGACTTTTCAAGAGTATTGATTGTTCTCTTGCCTTGTGTGACGCTCTCGCGAGGTAGCGATGATTGGACCGAAACCTGTTGGAGGAAGCAGAGGATTGCAAAACCCGTGGAGTGGAGTTGGCCTGGGAGATGGAGACCCATTCTAATCAACTACACCGACTGACAAAGACTTGTACCTCTACTACCTCGACATCACAGGTGTCATGGCAGCACCTTATCTTTAGAGAATCCTATTAGACATGCAACAATGTAGATGCTAGTGCTTTACTTTTATGCAAATGAACTGTGATAGGATGCATGTTAGATTGCTTGTGAGCCATTACCTTGCCGCAACCTATTTCCCCGCACACCCGCTGATAGGCTAGACGCTCGCTTACTACTTACTGCTTTCCTCTTACTCGTATTATATCTGTGATGTGATGCTGGTGAGTGAGAGGCGGGATGGGATAAGGCACATGGTGCCAATAACCTGATAATAATGTGGTAATGAACATGGGGAGATCTTGGCGTGAGTCTTGGGTGTGTGGTGAGGGTCAAGTCGACCGAGCAGGATCTACGACGAGTCATGAGGGCAAGTCTTGCCGGGGGGGGGGGTGCTACCTGGGTGTTCCCCATGAGAGAGGTACCTGTGGCGGGTACATGTGACAAGGAGAGGTCCTAGGGTGGAGTGTCTTCGTGGGACGAAGCCCCGGGATGGGAGGTGCTACGATGGCACGGGGTGTCGGGTGTCCCGTCGAACGGGAAACGGTTACCCCTTGTGAAGATATCCTGCTTAGTCACCCTAAGGACTGATGTGTCCTGTGGACCGGGTCTTAGGAAACCTTACACTTCCATTCGCTCTTAATGGGTACGAGGCGGATGTTTGACTTTCTAGTGCGGTGCCACTACTATCGGGAGGTTAGCGGATAGTGTAGGGAGGTACAAGCGTCGAACGCCCACACCCTCCTAAGACAGCGTAGTACCCGAGGGGCCAAGTACTACGTCTCACAGTCTCAGCGTGCCGGTGTATGGGGTACTCCGACACGACCCTAGTTCTGAGTGATAGGGTGGCATCATGTCTAGTTGGAAGGCGGCCCGTTATCAGCCTAGACGACCCGTATCGTCGATGATGGTGACTTGTGGGTAGTGTAAACCTCTGTAGAGTTTCTGGTTGATCGATCGATACATATGCCGGCTTATCGGCTATGGACCTTTCCTAAGTACAACTTCACTTGACTAGTGAGAGGAGTCCTACCTTCCCTGGGTTTCAGTGTGTGATCCGGCCTTGGCCGTTGAGACATGGACGAGAGGGAGTCGTCCATGCCGATGAGAGAGTGAGATGAGATGTGGTGTGGTGATGAGATGTGATGGGATGGGAGAACATGTGTAAGAGATGGGTTAAAACTTGATAAACTATTATTATATAATTATTAATGAACATGCATTATAGGAAACACACAACCAAATATTTAGGATCGCCGGATCCTTTTTCTCCTTTCCACTAAAGCTCATCGGTGCTGACCATGGCCTGCACACATCTGGCGGTGTGCAGATTTCCTGACTTACAGTAATAACGAAGTAGAAGGATTAGATGGTCTCGTTCCTACGCTCAAGTTTGGTTTTGAAGATGGAGTGTACGTCCGCTGACTTTCTACGCCAACTCTGATGACTACCCATGGAGGAGCCTTCACCTGCTGATGCGCTACAACGACTCTGATGAAGACGTGTGTGTTTCCGCTAGAATACGATGTAATAGGTGTAATAACCAGTGTTGTAAAACCTTGTAACTTGCAATTCTACAATGTATGACTGTGATATCATCTGATAATTGATAATGTGATGGCTTGCCCTCATGGACTATCACATTATAATTCGTATCTGTGGATTTTCCCTTCGAGGAAAATCGAGATCGTTTCAATGTGTCTATGCTTCATTATGTTTCTTGCAAGGTTGTTAAAATCATGATCTTGAGTTAGATTTAAACTTGAATCGTAGGATCACAAATCGTAGGAGATCATAACTACTAGAGTCATAAGATCGAAAAGACCATGACATTGTTGGAAGTTATGCAACCTGCTAATACTGCAAGTGTATAGTGATGTTGTCACTGTGCCAGAAAAAGTTATCAGTGACACGACGATTCGTGACACAAAAATGAAACGCACCACCAATAATTTATCCGTGACGCGGGTTCACAAGACGCGTCACCGATTAGTTGTTGCCCATGCCCCAGGAGCAAGACGCGTCACTAATAACGATGTATTTGTGACACGCGTTAACAAGACGCGTCACGGATAAAAAAATATGACACATATTATCAAGGCGCGTCACAGATAGATTGCAGTATCGATGACGCTAGTTAACAAAAACGCATCACTTCTCCCCCACCCTCGGTGACCCCTCTCTCTCCTCTCTCTCTCTCCCCGGTCCATCTCCTCTCCCCTACGGGACCCGAAAAAATTACCCATCGTCACTTCTCCCCACACCCTCAGTGACCCCCTCTCCTCTCCCCGGTCCATCCCCTCTCCCCGACATGGAGATGACATGGAGAGGTGGCGAATCCATGTCGGCGCCGGCCGGATCTACAGCCCTTCCACTCCCTCCGCCGCCGTCTCTGCCTCTCCTCTTCCTCCTCCTCCGCCACTCCGCTTCCCCCTCCCCCCAACCACGACGGCCAGATCTAGCGAGGAGGCAGGCTAGCTGGAGAGCGAGCGTTGGGCATGGCCCTCGACAAATCCGGCTTGCCTCGAGGCGGATGAGCTCATCATCGGGCTTCCCGTGTCCATTGATAGGAAGGAGACACTGCAGTCCAACAAAGTGCGGAACATCGTCGGGAGGCTCGCCGTCCAAAGCGGCCCAAAGGTGCGCTGCCGCGGATGTTGCCTCGGGTGGGCTGTTGGCGGATCTGCTCGCCGCTCGCGTCGGTGGCTCTAGTGACCTGCGTGGCCATTCCCGCACGCCCTGGCGCCCGCCGGCCGCAGCCTGTGGTCCCGCCCCTTCTTGCCTCGCCGTCGACGCCTCAAGGTGCACGCAGACGCACCGGCGCCACGGCGGTCCAGCCCGTCCATGGCTTCGCCCCCAATTGGCTAGCCTTCATAGCCCGACGGCTGGACTACTGGCCGCACGGTAACCTCCCCGTGCCTGTGTTGTCTCCGTGTTTGCATTTGTCGCTAACCAGAGTATGGCCCCAGCTGATGTTTCCTCTGCCCTTCCTGTTTTATGCCCTTCAAGTACTGGATGAAATGTCGAAGATGAGTCTGCTTCCTTTTTCCATTTGGTCAGCATCCTGTGCATCCATCGTGGCCAACAATCCCCTCACACTTCCAACAAACACTCCTGGATGCTCTTTCCTTCTCACTCAATCTGGTAATTTTACCGGAACTCTATGCATGTTTATATATAGCCAAAATAATTCTGACATTTTACTGTGATTTTCTTTTCTTACCAAATTTTCCCTGCTTCTCAGAATAAAAAAATAGAAATCTTAGCAATACATTCTTATTGTTTGATTGAAGTTCATATGCAGGGATATGTACCAGATTGAAGCTATATTGACCGTTGATCGGTAGAGAAGGATGCTTTCACTAAAGTAACTTATTTTTCATGGATGAGTCCCGAGTTCATTCCTGTTGAATGATGATTCAGCTCTTTCAGATCCAATAGCCTAAACCTTCTGAATTTGTGCACATATGAAAGAGAAATAGTTTCATGTTCAAATATGGAGCATTATTGATAGTCTACAACTGAATTGTTTTTGTCCACTGATCAGATCAAAACTTCTCCTTTTAACGTGTGGTATGAAGCCTTATCTCAGATTTCAAGGAAATGGAATACAGCCACCATAAGATGTGCTCTTAAAAAGGTAGCCCTACTAAACTGAAGTGCCATGATCCTGTTATGTGAGGAATTGCACTCTGCTTTACTATTTCTACAATTCTTTTAGGAAAATATACTATGGCACAATTTTTTACTACCCCAGTCAGTAAATTATACACTACTCAGAACTCAGAAGTGTAGTCATCCTCAATGTTTCAGTCATGTGCAGCTAGAAAGGAAGACAGTTTCAAGAATTTGATAGTAATGCTTGTTCATGTGAGATTGAACGGTCTAGTTTTTTTTTGGCAAAGTAATCCTACAGAGTCCTAGAATTGACCCAATTTTATATATGGTTAAGTATTTATACATAAACTTCGATTCTTGTGTAGCTACAGCCTGCAGCTACTATTTTTCCCAAGCACTTGGATTTCAACAAGCTAATTTATAAAACAGACCCCACTTGATAATGCTAACATGGCAGTCTGAAATATTTTTCTTCAGTAAGAACTGCATTCAGTTAATGCAACATGGAAGCATCGTCCATATTCTGAATGGATGTTGCACTAAGTTTCCTTGCATGCTAATTTGTGATCGAGTGTCCATATTCAATTGTTAAGTTCTTGTTAAGTTCCTAGTCATTGTTAAGTTCTTGTTAGAGGATGGAGCTGACCCAATTAGTTTTAGTTTCTTTGTACGTATATCTGGTTGTTATTTCAATTGTATATAAGAACTGATGAAGCCCATAAATTCCATGCCATTACAGCCATGAAGGAGCACAAGTGTCTCAACTCGATCTAGGCCACAATGAGCAGGTTAGTAATGCTAAGCTATCGACATTTTCTTACAATGGTCTCATGAATTATTTCGTTAAACTATATGAGACAGGCATAGAAATAATTTTCAAATAGTCTATAATGACTCCTTACTACTAGTCTGTGTGACAGTTTCCTAGATGGCTCCATGAATTGGAGATTATTGGTCAGTTTGCACGTTTTAAAGGTGTTTGACTTATCAAACAATTTTTTGAGATGATTAAAATACACTACTGCAGATTTCCTTGGCCTTTAGATTGATAGATACCATTTGTTAAGTGCTGTTTTTTCATTGTAGATGCCCTGTCTTTCGGATGCTTGTTTGTTCTCTGGAACAATTACTAGAAAGAAGTACAGATCTAAGATATAACACCAAAACTACCTAATACTATGATTCCTTGACCTGGTGCAGTCTTTTAATAAACAAACTACCTCAAAATATGTTGCAAAAGTATAAACACATTGATACTACTGGGATGTGGCGCAGGGCCAGTATTTATGCTCATTGCTATAAAGTGTGCATGAAACAACGACATGCTAATTTACTCAACCTCCGATCGATGTTGCATGTAAATTTTGTTGTCCGTTATTTTCTTGCACTTTCTTAGTGTTGCCCCTGATGTACTTACTAAATTTCTAAATTTTGCCAGGCTGGTTCTTGCTTCATTTCTTAGCCACATATTGCATAGTGGAGGGGTGTGATTTAGATAAAGGTGTGCAGCTTCGATTCTGTTGCATAATACAGGTGTGTGATTTACATAAAGGTGTACATAGTAGATATTCTAAAGATGGGCAACTTTCTTCAGCTATCCATTTGGTTCATTGCGTGCACTAAGTGATAACATCCTCATAGCCAAGGTCAAAATAACACACCAGTTGGTATGTCTTTATCCCTAGCAGATAGATGCATAATTCTTCGAGGACATTCATTCCCTAATACAATGCAACTTCAGGTACTACATTTGACGGCAGCCATTGCCTTAATTTCCTTTACCTGATATCTCTATTGTTTTCCAACATGTACATGGTGCCATTTCCCTCTGCTGCCCAGACCTATTTTGGTAAACATCATTTCCATGTTCACTGATGATATGTGCTATTTTAAAATAAAAAAAATGCCTTTTTGATATGCGAATGATGGATAACTGTCACTTATATTATTCTGAACATTACACTTGACTGGATACATATATTGCATGTCATTAGCTGTATGAAGTAAGGTAGGGAGTGTTCTTTCTTATCGGAGTAGAAGCACTTCTTTCTATTGTAGTGTAGGTGACTCTTTGCCTCTTGTACTATGGTTGTTGTGCGATCATCAACATTTCTATGGTGAGCTTATTCTTATGCTGAACTGCAGGTACCTCCATTGGCTGCTAGCTGTTAACAAAATGCCTTAATGCTTCCTTAATAAATATATAAGGTATGCCAGTACAGTTGTTGATTATGTGATGCTCCATGTTTTTAATGTTGGCTAATTTCTAGAAATGTTTAGATCATTGTACTTTTTAGCTTTTGAATTTTAGATAAATGATCCACAATGGTAATTGGGTTCGCCAGACATAGCTGAAATCAGAGAAAATAATGCATTACCTTTTCCACTGTCAGATGCATGTTTAGTGATATTGTTAAATAACATTCAAGTAAAAATATCATTTACGTGTACTCCATAGTTCAAAAATTATACCGTCCTGCCATGCCTCTGCAATTTCTTGGGATTTCCATTGTGCTGATATCAGTTAGGGTACTGAGAACATTATATGTCTTCTGGATTCTTCTATTGTGCTGATATCAGTTAGGGATTTCCATGAGTCTAATTATGCCATCCATATACCTTCAAATAACTCTTCTTTGCTTTCCGCCGATTCTTCTCTACTGCACTGCTTGTATGGTTATATCACATGTTGTGTTTACCATAACGATTCTTCTATTTTCCCTTTCTACTTCAAATTATGACACTATTGTTACATATACATATGGTCTGCATATTTCAGTACCATGGATACACTAAATTCAGCAACCTCTTATTATCAATATAACGCAGATTGATCGGTTGCCTATAACTTGCTGAAGGTATGCTGGTGGTAATCCTAAAAAAGGATATGCTGTTGTTAATCCTAAGAAAATGATATGCTGATGATACTTAAATAGGATATATATATATATATTCTCTATGCCATGTTAACCATCTAATTTGTGTTTTTTTAATGTCTGATAGTTTTCTCAACCTCAAACTCTATACGAGCCCAGCAGAGTTGCTTCATCAAAGTTCTTGGTAAGAGTTCTTATAACAGTTTTCTAGCCCCCCAAATGTCTGACAGTCTCCTCCATTATTCCTGTTCTTCGTCAGAGTTCCTCCATCCAAATTGCTGCCTAATTGCTGGCGAACAATTAGGAACAATACAACTCATATTTTGACCATGCCATCCAATAATAATATTTCGTCACATTCATGCACTGAGTTCTGCACACCATCTGATGTGCACTGAAAGTTCAGTAGCGGTGATATTAAATTATAGGTGGTTCTGTGTTTAGTGTTCACTGACTACAATATGCTTCAGTCATGTTCCACCCTCATTTTCTATTATGAGTTGTTACTTCTAAAGCATTTTTTCTGTGTTCCCTCCATTGCTTGCTTGCACCGGGAATAATACACTCTTGGAATGTTTCTTAGCTGTGAAACATTTCCAAATACTGAATTATGTAAGAGCTGTATGCATCATTTGTAACTAATTTTACTAATCTTTTTGTTCAATGTATAATCATATGATGTGCTATGGTTTGCTAGCCCGTGCGAAGCACGGGGGTACCTGCTAGTTTTGTTTTACAAATGCAGATATGCACGCTGCGCGAGCTCAATCTTAGTTGGTAAGGTGTTTATATTGTCATAAGATTAGCTGGGCTGTCCAAGTGCATAGATAAGATTTGGAGGCTTTCATTGAACAAAGACCGTGGATCAAGATATTTTGCTTTTATACTTGTAATACTTTTTAATTTAGTATTACTGTGTAGTCACAGGTTATGTACTATAAGAAACCCTGTAGCTTAAGTTGCATCTTAAGTTTGTAAAGAATTTGGTTGCTAATTGTATAAACAGCCCCTGACCAAGGTTTTTCTTTTTTTTGTTTTTGTAAATTAGCATCAGTGACACATCTAGCTAAAATGCGTCTCTGATAAGAAATGCGTCTCTGATAAGATCTTCAATCAGTGATGCGTTTTGTCTATACGCGTCACTCAAATGATAATTATCAGTGACGCGTTTTGTCTATACGCGTCACTCAACTGACGATTATCAGTGACGCGTTTTGTCTATATATGTCACTCAACTGACCATTATCAGTGACGCGTTTTGGCTATACACGTCACTGCTGACTATTATTAGTGACGCGTTTTTACGCGTCACTGATTTGCCCTTATCACAGACATAAGAACAGTGACGTGTTTTTTCCACGTCACTGATGACTGTCTGGACGCGTCACTGATAAGCTTTTCTAGCATAGTGTGTAGCACTTTTTCTCTAAGGATACTCCAAGGTTTATACTGACTCAGGGAACAAATTTTAGAAGAATAATAGGGAAGGAAACATCACCCTCAGGCCACTAGATCTTCTTAAATGATTGTTGGTTGCCTATACACAAACACATGCAATGGGCTAGTCACAAGGGCTAGGAAACAAGCAGCCTTGGCTGCCGCTTGTCATGCGTCAGCCAGCGCAATGCAAGTTGAGGCCTAGGGATTGCAAACTAATTATTGTTGGTAAGCTGAGATAGTAATTGATACTAATGCATGACCAAAGGCAAAAGGCATTGTTGTACTTGAACCAAATTTGCCTCTTTAAACCCCTTCCCACCTGGCTATGTGGCAACCCTTAGATTTCACGTCCACAAGCTAGCGTGGGATTGCATTCCTACTGACCAGGTAATGGCAACGCCTACTCTTTCACTCTATTGCTTTCACAACATTTGCCGACTTCACATTCTAGACTATTCAAGCTCCTCCACTTCAAGTGTCTACATACTCGCTGCCTCGATTATTGCACTAGCTAGTCCAAAAAGCTTATGCTACTAGCGCAATCGCTCAAGAACGGTATATTATGGCCATCTATGAATTTTTTTCCTCACGACTAGGATCACAGCTATGCATACAGCTAGAAACTAGATGACGAAATAGAGGTATATGAACAAAACATAGAACAATTAGAAGTAATAAGGTCACAAGATATGTTGTTCAAACACGAGCAACTATATACATCATCAGCAACTATATACATCATCACATTTAGACCTTGGTGACTAATCTAGCAGATGCCCTGGAGCCCCAAACGTTCAACCACACAGTGATATCGACTTGCAGGATGTATCTCGTGCCTAGATGAAGTGTTCAAAAATGCTTTCGTGACATCGCTAGTGGTACTTGATCTGCAGCGGTGTGGTGTAGCTTCCTAGTGCGAGAGCTACCTCATGACCCTCTGGTTACTATGGCGTCTAATAAAGTCTAAAGTCCTCTCGCATGTAGATGTATTCCAATTATAAAGGAGCACAGGGGCAGGTGGGCCCATGTCACCCAATGCTAGCATGGCATAGGACATCTTCTACACATTTTGTTTCTCCCTTCCTTCTTTGGTGTTTATCCTCATCTGATGGGGGTTACATGGGCACGAAGGGTTGACTTAGAAGCTTCATAAAGGTGACATGGATGACATGTGGGCCATGACGGCTGATGTTGGGCTCTCATTGCCCGCTAGGCTTGGCTAGAGCGCCTATGGCGCACCCAACTTGGCTTATCCTCCATGAGTGGGTGCATATGGATTTTTTGTAAAATTTGGTTCTTTTTCTTAAGGGGAGTATTGTTCATTCACATTCTTTATTTTGTTAAATATATTTTGGGATGGTTGTCTCGAGGGGGATTTTGTGTTTTTTAAAAGAATCTCCTTTATTTTCTTTCGTGTGGTTCTTTCTTACAAAAAAAAAGAAAACTGTAAAAAAATGGTGAGCATTGTACATGATAAATATATGACGTTTGAAACCATGCTTATGCTACTAGATATTTGCAACTTCATACCTTACATGTGTGGTGTAGTTTTTGCCATGGCTATGAGGCTATCTAATTAAAAGTTGATAAGGTTGTACTTTTTTTGTTACTTTGTCTTGCTTTTCAAAATTGTTGAGTGAATATCAATGCTAAGTATAAAAGTGATAGTCGATTACAAGGTCAAAGAAATATGCATTGTCACACTTCTTCTTTATGAGACTACTATCATTGCATTTTTGTATGAACTTGAAAGAAATTTTTGTTATTGCACTTCTTCTTTAAGCTTGTGATTCTGTAAAAGTGAAGATAAACTTGATTTGTTTGAAAAGTAAGGTTAATAGTACATACAATTTTTTTCAACAAAAAATGTGAAAAAATCAGTTTTACAAGATATACTTTCTGAAGAATAATCTTCCCCACGCGTTCCCTCACGTCCATGTCCTTGCTCCAGCCTACTCTTCTCACTCCTCCACCACTTTGCTTCTGCTCGGATGCCTTCCTCTACCTAAGGTTATTGGAATTGCCTCCAAAATTCTCAAATGCGGCCCGCTCCACAATGAGGCCGTTGGACCGGAGAGAGTTAGTGGGTAAACGTGGGGGCTTGGCTTGGAGAATGACAAGGAGACAAGGACGGTGGCTTGGCGTGACCGCAGCTAGGAGAGGCCCCTTCTTTGGCGGCGGCGGGAGGCATATGGACAAGGGAAACAACCTGGTCGTCATGGGGAACCTCGCGTTCATCGCCGTCCTGACGTACCTCGCTGTGACCGGCTAGCTCCGGTGGGTTATCAACGCCATCGTCTCCCTTTGGGCAAGAGAATTCTTGCTGCTAAAATGAATTATTTATAATTTGCCTCTTCTTTGTGAACATTTGGGATTAGCGGAACTGGGTTGTTTGATTTGTTTCTTCGATGAGAATATTTGGGATTGGAGTGCTAGCTTGTTTATTTTGTTTCTTTGATGCCTAACTCTAGGAAATAAATGTTAACTTAGCTAAAAAAATGTCACCCCTTGTGGAGAAATAGATAGGTTAGATCGATACTTAGAATTGTTGCACCAAAAATGCAGTGCTTTTTCTAAAAGTACGATTTTGTTGTCCATGTTGTAGTAGCTTCTGACCTCATATTTCTAGTCAATTTACAGTTTCACCAAGTAATGTTGTTTTGTTTGGCGAAAATGTACTACTATTGACTTGCTAGTATTCAATTGTGCACTGCTAATATGAAACTCTTTAGTTGCTAGTATTCATAGACTCATGGAAAACTTGAGCATTTAGATTAGAATCTTGAGACTGAAATATGAAACCTTAATTTAGCTTACTCTATGGCTCAACTAACATTTATAAGCTTTGTACTTGCCACAAAATGTCATACAATCTTCATGTTTATTCATCGATACATGATTTTAATTGATTAAATTGTCATTAATTTGGATTTTTTTACATCTCTTCTGAAAATAGCTCCTCACAATATTGTTGCTTGTTCTGGCTCTGGGTGGATTTTTCTTCTTTGGAGGACAAGATATACTGCAGGGCGGTGTAAGGCTCCCCATAAATTTGGCATTTAGCTATTACTTCTTTCTAATGATTGAATTTTATCTACTTGTGAAAAATATTTCTCCATAATCTTCCCCACTTATAAAACATTGCTTCTTAAAGTTACTTAGGCTATGCCTATTAGCAGTACTATGGTTATCTCATTCACACGCAAAACTGGAAGACAAAACTTTGTTGCCTCTTTCCTTTATTGGCAATGTCTGAACTGTGGAAAAAGCTTCCAGATACTAAACTGAGCATAAACAACACTGTATAAAACTTCTTCTATCACAGATTTGTATTTTAGGCGAACTCTCATTAGCTTCATTGTCTTATAGGTCAGCTTTTAAGGATGGAATTGGTCCACAACTCTGCCTATATTGCACTCAGCCTTTCTCTGGTAAGCAATGATGTGTGTACGTGCAGTGCCAAAGGGGTACTTGTGTCATTTTGATCTGTTGTTGCTTTTGCTTGCACCGGTTGTCGCCCTAATGTCCTCCGCTTCCCGGCCTCCTCATCCTGACCCACAAACATAGGTGAAACCAGGATTTTGAACATAGAGACGTTCAGAACTGATAACAATCACACATGACGAAATACATATATAATTAAAAATATACATAACAACCAAATAAATATTTTGTATTATAATACAAAAGAAAGCTAAAAAAGAACACGAATATTTTAGAAAAATGAACAAAATTAATTAGCCATAGGTCTATAACGTTCATACGACAAGCAACTAATTCTTGGGCTAGGAAAAAGGAATCACGATAATAACATGAAGACTAATCCTAAATAATATAGGTGTTATTGGAGATTAATTCAGAAGGAGAGTAAACAATAAACCGATTATTATACTTAAATAGCTAATTAGAGAGTTAGTGTGGGAACAAAAGGATGGAGAAAATAATAGGAATACCACTTATTAATTATATAAGATCCTATAAAAGATTAATATGAGAGAGGACAAGAAATCACAGCACAAATAACATCAATAACTAGTTAATTAAAGTATCAAATAGCCAATAAAAATATATGATAAGAATATTATTATATATTTCTTGATATAAATATTGAGTAAGAAATGTGTTGTGTTGCTAGGGGGGCCATGGCCTCTGCCACTAGACCACCTGGCTCTGCCCCTGCCCACAAACGCTTTGGGCTGCTTGGTTTCTTCGCCAGTTCCTATTTTGCCTCATTGAGTAAGGATGAAACAAACTTGTTTAGATATCTTACCTGGGGCGTGTTTAGTTGCCCATGGCGGCGGAATCACTGTTCCGCACTGTAGCGCACTGTAGCATTTTGTTTTTTTGTGTAAAAAATTGTCCAAAAATTGATTAATTAGGCTCAAAATGTTCGTCTCGTAAAGAACAACAAAACTATGCAATTAGTTTTTGATTTCATCTACATTTAGTACTCCATACATATGCCGACATTTTGATGTGATGGGAATTTTCTTTTTGTATAGTAGAATTTGGGAGGGAAATTTGGTAACTAAACAGGGCCCTGCTATCTTGTGCCTTGGTAAACAAGCTTGGTCTTGCTAGCCTGAGAGTCAAATTGGCTCTCATGTCTAGGAAAACTTCTCGTGCTCCATGTCAACCAGACTAGGCAACTTGTTCGGAGAAACCAAGGACGTCCTCTATCACACTATCACGATGTCACCCACACATATGGCTCCGCCTCAAACACGGCAAGTTCTTCTCTTCTTTCTCTTTCTTTGGCCTTGACTATCCCCACAACACAATGTGTTGACTTCTGTGCACTCCTTTTTAAAAAAATTGTGGCCATATTTATAAGGCCAGTCTCATGAAAATTTTATGGAGATTAAATAAGCAATCAACTTAGCAAATATGCTGACATTGCACCATATAAATAAAGAGAGATAAGTGATCAAAGTTTCATGGAGTAAAATGAGTTTTATGGGCATAAAACTAGTTTACATTGTTTCCAACACAAGGGGAGTCACCCTCACTAAGACTAGCCTAAAATAGTAAGAGAGTTGATGTATTTCATGTGTCTGGATTTTTAGCCTACAATCAGAGACAACCAATTAATATCATAATTTTATAGTCAAACAATGACAAAATTACATATTTTCCAAATTACAATGAAACTTAAACACCTAGGAAATATAGAAGTGGTGAGATAACGGAGACTCCAAGAGAACCAAGTATGTTATAGGTGGTAAGGACTAATGGGCTTGGTTTCACAGTCAATTGCAGCTTATTTCTATATAGTATAAACACCCTAAATACATATATAGACCTAACAAATTTTTGTCATGATGACATATATATGCTACACATCAATTTTTGGTGCACTAAGACTTGTTTGGATGTATTTGTGTTCAACTAATCTACATATATTGGGAGGGTTGGATGAAAGATTAACTAATTTTCACTCCACTCTAATATGCGTAGATTGAGGTGGATGTGAGTGTCGCCAAACAAGTGTTTTAAGAGTCATCGAAAAACTTACTACAAATGTATACTATCTAAAAAAAGGAATTTTGTTATACTATGTTTCTTTCTTTCTCTAAAAAATAAATGAACGCTATCTGAGATATCAAAACATTCTTTCTTCTTTTCTTCTTTTTTAAGCCCATGATATGACAATGCACATTTAGAACTTTCATCAGCCTGAAAGCATCCATCGGCCCAGCTAGCGCGTGGCGGCCGAAATGAACCGCGTCGCTGCGGGCCCAGGCTTTCAGTACAGCACCCCAAATTCCCCTAAAAAAAAAAGAGTAAAGCACCCCAAAATCCCCTAAAAAAGGTAAAGCACACCAAAAAAACGCAACTGATTTGCCCCCGGACCAGCGTCGAGGAGAAGGCAGATTTGAAATTTCCAGTCCCCCCTGCCTTCTCTTCTCCGTTCACGGCACACCACGCGTGCGCGCGCGCTCTCCCTCTCGCCCGGCGATGTCTGAGCGCCCGCCGCCGCTGCCGCCATACGCCAGGTCTCCGGCCCGTCGCCAGGCCTTCGCAGGCGACGAGCACCCAACACCAGGTAAGCGTACTCTCTCTCTCCTCAGTCTTCCCTTTCTGCCGTGCCCAGCCGCCCAGCACCCGAAACCAAGCTTAATTCATCTGGCGATCTGTGTTTGGATCTGATCTGATCTAATCACACAACCGTATACATGTATTAGCTCTGCTGAGTCCTCCGCCCCTGGTCGACGCGAGCGTAGGCCGAGGAGTGTGCATGATGAGCACCTCGTGGAGAGACAAGCAGCGCCCGGACCTCGTCAATTTCATCGCCACATTCCTCGCTACCAACCTGTACCGCCTCAATTTCCTGTCGCTTTCTCCGGTACGCGCTCCAATCCAGAGATGCCACTGGTTTTGCCGTGCTGTGTGTGTAACTGTGTATACGCATGGCTTTGATTGAGTTGGGTTGGGTTCCAGGACTTCCTCTTCAACAATGGGGGCTTATCGGTTGCTTTCATCTTCGAGACGGACTGGCTGCCTGAAAGGGAAGCTACTCTCTTCAGCAGGTCACAATCTTCCCTCTGTGTTATGTTTGTTGTTATGCACTGATGACTGCATGTGTGATGATGGTAAAGGTGATGTCGTACATGGAATGCTTTTGCAGGGTTAGTACACTGAAGAGGCAGTTCAAGTACCTCTATGTCGTTGTCGTCGTCCGCTCAGCAGAGCAGAACGAATCATTCAATCAGTCATATTTCAAGTATGGGCCGACATAATGTGACGCTAAATTGTACGTAGCAAGCATTTGTTCTAGTTTGGTTGGGTTGGGTTGTTCTTATTCCTGCTGTCCTCATTCAAGGTACGGCATGGAGCTTGGCTGCCCTACGTTCGTGCCTATTTGTGATCCAGAGATGGGATTCGAGAAGATTGTAAGGATAGCTCATGCTCGTGGAGGTAAAACCTCTTTGCTTCATTTACCAATTTCCTGACTCATGTTCAAGTTCTGAACTGCGACCTGGCACTGATGGCGTGTCTGTTTTCTTCAGTGTGCAGGCAGAAAAACATCGTCGCAGCTATGAGAATTGAGGTATGTTCTGTTCCCAGATGCATGCTCATATACTAGCAAAGGGTCATGTTGTTGCTAAATGATTCTCTTACTTGTCTCCGTAGCGTGAGCAAGCTGTTGAGTGCATGGATGCGTTTTTACGAGTGCTCACCTCTATTCCTGGTATTGACAGTCATGATGCAAATGCGGTGAGTTGCTCAACTTGGTTTTGCAGCTTGTGTAATTTTGTGATCTCTTGGTTACATGGATATCAATGCTAGATTGTTTGTTCTAACTGCTTTGCAAGTTCTGTCTCTAGGGAGGACATGCATGTTATTTTTTGTAGGCGTTGTTTGCCGATATGGGTATATCATTTTCCTTGTCATCTGCACACATTTCTCTGGAGATTGAGAATAATTAACCACAGTACCTTTTAATCTGTACAAGATACAGGGCAGATCAGCGATTACTTGCAGATTGAATTCTGTTACCTTTCCTGCACTATATCTTGCACATCACTTGCCTTTCTCGATTTATTTTTTCCATGTTATGTGTACCATGGCATGCTGATTGGTACTGATGCTAGTCTGTTTTTTTAAGCTTGCCCAAGCCATTGGCTCTATCGAAGCAATTGCAAAAGCATCCAAGGAATTCATTCTGGAAAACACCGATCTTTCCACTGAAAAGGCAGAGAGGATTGTCAGGTTCTTCAGGGATCCACAGTACTTCTTAAGCCCTAAACTTAACTAATTCTCGCAGGTATTCTTTTCCCCCACTCAACATATGTAACAATTGCTTTACTCAGAGTATGTCAAACATTTCATATTTGCTCCACAGAACTGTCAGTTTGTTGCTCGTCTTTGTTCTTCATTCTCTGTCGATCTTTATTGATGTTTTGCCCGAGGAATGCACATGCATAAACAAGATTGATGTTTTGCTCGTCTTTGATTTTTAAGATGTATGCAGATAAGAACCTTTTGATTTGCATGCCTACTGATAGAAGTTAGGCCCACAAAAGATACCATGTCTGCTCTAGATGGTGAACTTTTTATATTCCTTGCATGCTCGAGTTCTTGTGGTCCCTAGTTTTCTAACCCATTTGAAGTGTTGTTCCCTTGTGATCTTGAATGTTCTTTTCCCGTTGATAGAAATGTCTGCGGTTCCATGATGCTGAATTGCTGATGCAGTCTCCTGATTTGCAGGCAAAATCAGATTGTTTCGAGTCTGTCTCTGGGTGATTCCGCTGAACTGACTACCGAAGCCGTTGCAATGTCTCTCCCCAACTCTAGCTGGCATAGGTTGGCGACACGTGGACCCTGGGTCCCTGGGCAAGCTGTAAATTTTCGTGCAGCAGCAAACTTATATGATCTAACCTGGATGAAAATGACGTTGTACTTCGTATCCCAGTTGATGACAGACACTTTAGGCCCTGTTTAGTTGTGAAAATTTTTGAAGAAAAATTTCAGTAGCACTTTTCGTTGTTATTTGGCAAAATTTGTCTAATCATGGACTAACTGGGCTCAAAAGATTCGTCTCGACATTTACAGACAAACTGTGCAATTAGTTATTTTTTTACCTATATTTAATGCTCCATGCATGTGTTCAAAGATTCGATGTGACAGTTACTATGTAAAAATTTTTACCTCTTTTTAGGCATCTAAACACGGCCTTAGAATCTGTGCATTCTATTCTGAACTTATACATGACTATTGTTTCTGTGTAAGAAATAGATGATCAATAGAGTGAAACCGATGCACTCATCCTTTATTTGATGATGCACTCCAGAGAAAAAAATGTACATTCCAAACAGAAACAACTGTATGGTCGAAATGATCTGAAACCTACCTCCCACCACCATCACCACCCACCCATTCACCCTCTTTCTCTGTTTTGGTATAATAACGTTCGCAATGCTGACCACAAAATTTCACTCAACATATGGACAATGAAAGCATTTATGCCCCTAGAGTGGGTTTCGATGATTGATGACAACGTAAAATTACTATGACTAACGTGTGTTTTGCAGAAACTATGGTTAGTTAGATCATGGTAGTGGTGATTGTTTGGGCACTATGGTTTTCATGCCTCTATCGATGGAAATCGTTTCGGTTTTCAAAGGAGCGACGACAAGGTAAAGGACGAACTAGTTCTAAATGTCGTTTGATGTTTGAGAGGCATTTAGAGTAGTTTAGCACTTTATTTTTTTTCCTTTGGCCATACTATAAAGGGGGGCATGAGCGGGTAGCTTGACCTATGTGAGTCTAATGATTTAGGTATGGTGCACACTTGTCAAACTTAGCACTAGGTAGCTCAGGTGAAGCCCAAAGATCATTTGGAACAAGTTTCGTTCAAGTCGCGTCGCGATACGGAGTCGTCTGTGGCATTTTTGCATGACCGGACGTGGTCCCTTTCTTGACCGGATGCGTCCGGTCAGTGTATTAGATGTCAGCCATATCAGTTAAGTGACCGGACGCGATGGACTACTGATCGGACGTGGCTTCGGTGCATCCGGTCAGCTGTGAAGATGGAACAGAGAGTTTCCAAAGATGGTTTCAAGCGACCGAACACGTCCGGTCACCCCTGATCGGACTTGTCTGCGCGTTCGGTCACTCAGCGCGTTTGAAACTAAAGTCGACCGTTGCCGTCCGGTCACATCGACCGGCGCGTCCGGTCAGTACGAAAAATGTTGAGTTGACACATAACGGTTGAGATTGAGTGAGGGGTTATAAATACATCCTCTACTCGTCCATTTGAGATCTCTTGCTCATTTGTTCAGCTGAGAAACACCTTTCATATGCAAGGAAGTGCAAGAGCCTAGTGAAGAGATTGTGATTTGAGAATCCAAGATTAAGGACCCTATTGGTGCATAGGGAGTAGCAAGTGTGCATCCACCTTTCTCATTAGGCTTTCCATAGTCAAGTGAGAGTTCTTGCTTGTTACTCTTGGTGATCGCCATCACCTAGACGGCTCGGTGGTGCTTGGAAGTTTGGTGATCATCCGGTGGAGCTTGTGGATGACCCAACTCATCTTGTGAGCAGTTGTGGGTGATTCACCACGACGGAGTGTCGAAGAATCAGCCCGTAGAGAGCACTTGATCCTTACGTGGATCAAGGAGGAGTTATATCCTTGTGCAGGTGCTCCAACGAGGACTAGTGAGGAGTGGCGACTCTCCAATAGCTCGAGAAAATATCACAGTGTTCCTTGCCCCCTTTACTTTGAAGCAATTACTTTCTAGCATTACTTTCATTGCTTGTTTACATTCCTAAAATTGTCATGCTAGAATAGGAATTAGAACCTATGGTGTAAAACTTTTTATCGGTAGAATCACTAGGAACACTTTTAGGCACTAGGGATGAATCATGGGCTAGTAGGGCTAAATTCTTGCAATTAAATTTTAGAGAAGCTCAATTCACCCCCCTCTTGGGTATCTTGATCATTTCAATTGGTATTAAAGCCGAGTTGCTCCTTAATTAGGCTTAACCGCCTAGAGCAAGATGTCTAATGGGGAAGGACAATCTCCCATCTTTGAGAGAGATGATTTTCCATATTAGAAAATTTGCATAGAGGCGTACCTCGAAGCCATAGACATTGAATGTCTTAGAGCCACCACCAAAGGGCTTTCTAAAGTCAAGGATCCCGCTAACCCCGTTGGTGACAAGGAGAAGTACGACCGGTGGAATGCAAAAGCAAAAAATACGCTCTACCGAGGCCTTGGCAAGGATATCTCAATCGTGTGCATAATGCCAAAGACGCTCATGAATTATGGACTAACCTTTGTGTTCTCCACGAGGGAACCAAGAGTGAGCGTGAGGAACGCTATCATATTGCTTTGAAAAAGATTAACTCCTTTGAGATGCTTTCCAAAGAAAGTGCTAATGATATGTACACTCGCTTGAATGTTCTTGTAGAGGATCTCAATGCTCTTGGACTCACTCAAATGAGTCCTTTAGATGTTGCAAGGAGAATCTTGAGCGTTCTTCCCATCGAGAAGTATGAGCACATTGTCATAGTGCTTCATCAAAGTGATCTCTCCACCGTAACACCAACTCAAGTATTGGAAAAGATCAGTGCTCATGAGATGTACATGCATACCACTCCGGAAGAGGGCTCATCATCTTCTAAGAAGAAAGACTTGGCTTTCAAAGCTAGCCATGACAATAAAAAGAAGAAGAGTCAAGCCATGATTGTTCAAGAAAACTCAAGTGATGAAGAAGAAGAAAAGAAGAAGAAGAACAAGCCATACAAGAAGAATGATGACAAGAAGAAGGAGTATCACAAGAAGAAGAAGGGAGGCAAAGCTTATATTGTTGGTGATTGGCTCACCGACATTGAGTTATCATATGAGTCCTCCGGTGATGAGAGACAATGAGAAAGAGAATGTCGCCGCATTTGTGATTGGGCCATCATTGTCTTCATCAACATCTTCATCGCCACCTTCACCGCCATCATCACCATCATCATCCACTACTCACCTATGCCTCATGGCCAAGGGTGAACAAAAGGTACAATGTAATGATAGTGATAGTGATGATGAATTTGATGCACCCTCTTATGATGAGCTTGTAAAATTGCTAAACAAGTACACTAAAATCATAAGAAAGACAAGAAATAAAAATAATGAGCTTCAAAATGAAAATGAATCACTCTCATCTAAGCTTGATGTTGCCCAAAAGACTAATGATGAGCTTAGAGAACAAAATAAAGTCGTGTCTTCTAGTCTCAAGGAGCTCAAAACTTCTAACAAAGAGCATAGAGATAAATATGATAAGCTTGAGAAGAAGCACAATGAGCTCACCACTAGGTACAACTTGCTAAAAGAAGAATATACAACCTTGAAAATCAATCATGATAGTCTTGTTGTTGCTAGTGAGCTTTCTCTTGAGTCACATGATGCTACTAAAAATGTTGTTAAGATTGATATAGTCACATCATGTGATGACTTGATTGTTGAGAGCATTGAGCAAGGTTCTAGTAGCAAAGGCAAGAAAGTAGTTGAATCCGACAATTATGATGATTATGACAAGCTCAAGAGTGAAAATGAGATGCTTAGAGAAGAGAACAAGAAGCTAAAAGTGTTGATGGCTCTTGAAAAGCAAACATCAAATAGGTCACTCATTGAGGAGAACAAGAAGCTAAAGCAAGAGAAAGAGCATCTCAAGACCGGATTGAGTAAGTTTACAAGAGGTCAATACTTGCAAAGTGAGCTACTCATGAACACCGCCATGAAGATGGATAGAAGTGATATTGGTTACTTGGCAAATCAAGAGAAGAAGGCCAAAGCTCAACAACAACAATACAAATTAAAGCTTAAGCCAAAGAGATGCTTTGAGTGTGGACAAGAAGGTCACTTTGCACATGAGTGTCAAACTCCACCACCACAACCCTTGCCCAAGCATGCTAGACCCTTTGCTTTCAATACTCACTACATGCTAAGAAAGGATTCTAGTGGAAAAATGAAAGTCATATTCTTAGTTCCCCCAAACAAGAATGAGCCTAAGAGAATTTGGGTTGCTAAGTCACTAGTTGAGAAAGTCAAGGACCCTACTCAAATATGGGTTCCTAAGCAACAAGCTTGATCTCTTATGTGTGTAGGTGAACTACAAGACCGGTGGAACACATTGGGTTATTGATAGTGGTTGCATTCAACATATGACCGGTTATCCTCGCATGTTCGCCTCACTAGAAGAAAATAGAGAATGTCAAGAGAAGATCACATTTAGGGACAACTCAAAGGGCAAAGTCAAGGGTTTGGGAAAGATTGCAATATCAAATGATCATTCACTCTCAAATGTGCTATATGTTGCTTTGTTGAGCTTCAACTTACTATTTGTTGGTTAATTATGTGATCTTGGCTACCAATGCTTATTTACTCCAAATGAAGTGGTTGTATCAAAGATAGATGACAAGCAAGTGATATTCAAAGGCTTTAGATACAACAACCTCTATCTTGTTGATTTCACCTCCAAAGATGCAAATTTGATGACATGTTTGTTCACCAAGGCTAGCTCATGTTGGAATGAACACACTCAACAAGCTATTGAAGAAAGAGCTAGTGAGAGACTTGAAAGATGTTAAGTTTGAGAAGGACAAACCTTGTAGTGCATGTCAAGTCGACAAACAAGTTGCAAATACTCATCCAATAAAAGCATACATGTCAACATCAAGAGTGCTAGAACTTTTACACATGGATTTGTTTGGGCCAACAACTTACAAGAGCTTGGGTAAAAATCTCTATTGTCTTGTGATTGTTGATGACTACTCAAGATACACTTGGACATTCTTTCTTCATGATAAATCTAAAGTGGTCGCTTGCTTCAAAAAATTTGCCAAGAGAGCACAAAGCGAGTTTGAAGTGAAGATCAAGAAGATAAGGAGTGACAATGGCAAAGAGTTTGACAACATAAATATTATTGACATTGTTTTTTAGCACGTGTCAAGATGGTCAGGAAGGGCTAATCAGCAGAGAAAAGATTATTGTGTAGATTGATAGCTGATGAAAATGAGTTTGCTTATGAGTGGTAGCGGCGTATGGATTCAAATTAAAATGTTGCCAATAAGGTTAAGGGTAGTATTGCCGATGCCGATGAAAGATGGTTTGAAGACTGCTGCTGATGAAACAAGGAATGTACCGATGTAAGGAACTTGAAGGCTGCTGCCGATGGAACAGGGATTGTGCCGATGGAACAGGGATTGTGCCGATAAAAAGGAGGTCGATGAGAATACCATCGTGACTAAGGCGGACTATGGAATAAGATTGGAGTTAATTTCCTTATATACGTTTATTAGAGTCTGAGTTGTATCAAAGTTATGTGTTTCCATAGATTTGGATTTAGTGTCCTAGTCGTATTTGGTTACATTTCTGTAGATCAGGATATAAATATAGGGTGAAGGGCAATGTAAAAAAAAAGAGATCAATCAATACATCAAAAACAGCTTTTATTCTTATTTACATCTACTTTCGACGACTTCGTCAATTTACATATTTTTCTTTTTTACGAGTTCTCATCGATTCGGCGAGTTGCATTGCTCCAGTGCAATCTTCGGCGATCCTCGAGTTCCGCGTGAGTACCTCTTGGCCGTGACTTCCGGGCGTATCGCTGTTGTCAGGACCAAAGTGCTCGTATCTTCATCCTTGTCGATTAACAGGTCAAATCAACTGGCACGCTTTGGATATCGATTTCGGGTATTAGCCCTTTGTGTTTACAGATCTACTTTTGCATCAACACATCTTTTGGCACGCCCGGTGGGACAGATCTAGTCAAGATGCTTAATCCTGAGATCGATGCGGGAAACATCATCGCGGTAACAGAAGAAGATCTTAAGGACGATCAGAAGCAGGCTATGGAGAGGGCTATAGAAGAATACAGACAGCTCTGCTTGAAGTCATTCAGTTTGAACAAAAGTGGATAAGTCATCCAGAAGCAAAACTTGTCGTTGCCTCGGCAAGTTACCTTTGATTCTAATCCAGGTAAACTTCAAGAGATGGTTAATTCTGCAGTGAATCATGCTTTAATTAATCATTCCAATGTGCTGTCCAATACTGTTCATAATGCTGTGATTCGAACTTTCAAAGAAGGGCAAGCGTCACCTCATTACGTTGGGTCTGCTTATCATCAACCAGAATCAGCATCTGCTATTGCTCCATCGGCTCCCCCGGCCGTTGCGGGTATAGAGATTTCTTCTCTTCCAGTATCAGCAGGTTTATCTAACGTACAGTTACACCGATGCGTCCGGATTCAGCATTATCAGGACGAGTTCAGCTTAATACAGATCTATCAGCATCGGCTTTATCAGGTCCTGTACCATAGAATAATCAGACTCCTGCTAATTGGTGGGGATATGGTATGCCTCCAGAGCCATCTGTTTTTAACCATGGATCACCTCAAGTGTTTGATGCAACGGGAAAAGCTCCTATGCTATCGGCCGATTCACCGATAGCTCAAGTACCCCAATATACTACAGCAACTACTGTACAACCAACTCTAGGGGGTTTCCAGGTGTCTTTGGGTCAAACATCTAGTTCAAGTCCATCGGTAAATTTGTTACCGATGCAACAGAAGGCTCCAATCGTAAGTCAACCTGGAGTCCAGGTTTTACCTCAAGTTAGTTGTAATTATCCGGCAATGCCAACAAGTTACCAACCATCGGCAAATTTTGTACCGATGAACGCTAATAATTGGCCAGGGCAGTTTCTCACTCAACATTCAGTTCAGCCAAATCAGCAAGCCACAGGTGTTCATCAAGGTCACATGCATGCTGGTTTTCAGAATCAAGCATCGGCAGCTCAACCGATGAACCCTTTTCAGCAGGTTAATGGACCACAGATAGTGACAAATATGCCAATTGCTGGAGATCGTGGGCCACAAAGGTATACAGAAGGGTATCAGCAAGTACCTCCAGTGGAGATTCAACTATGTCGTCAACAAGATGTTGATGCTTTTTGGGCCGATAAAATAGCAGAAATTATGAAGGATCAATTTGGGATCAAGCCCAAAGTTAATACATATTCTTATCGGACTCCGTATCCTCCGGCATATGATTTAATTCCTCTCCCAAATCATTACAAGGTGCCAGATTTCACTAAGTTTTCTGGGCAAGACGATACATCAACCATGGAGCATGTTAATCGTTTTATTATTCAATGTGGAGAGGCAGCTTGTAGAGATTAATTGAGAGTTCGTTTGTTTTCATCATCTCTATCTAGATCAGCATTTACATGGTTTATCTCACTACCGCCAAATTCTATTATTACTTAGGCTGATCTGGAAAAGCAATTTCATAAGTATTTCTTTGCTGGAGTTCATGAAAAGAAGCTTACCGATTTGGTAAAGATGAAACAGCGCAATGATGAATCGGTAGAAGGCTTTGTGCAAAGGCTACGAGATGTAAAGAACAAATGTTATAGCCTGGTGTTGGATGATCGGTAGCTTGCCGATTTGGCCCTTCAGGGATTGTTGCCACACCTTAAGGACAGATATGCTTCTCAGGAGTTCGAAAGCCTAAGTCATCTAGTGCAAAGAATTTCTGATCAAGACACTAGGGTTTTTGAACCTAAAAGGAATTGGAATAAGAAAGTTTCATTTGTCAAAGAAGTAGAAGATTCTGATTCGGATGAAGAACCAGTTATCGGTTTGGCTGAGTGGGTTAAGAATAAAAAGCCAATATCTTGTCCCTTTGGTCACAAAGAGCCAGAGAAGTTTACTTTCGACGTCACCAAAGCCGATAAGATATTTGATCTTTTGCTTCAGGAGGGCCAGATTAAGTTGTCACCTAATCATGTGATCCCATCGGCAGAAGAGTTGAAGCATATGCTGTATTGCAAATGGCATAATGCAACTTCACACAGTACAAATGAGTGCAAAGTATTTAGACAACAATTACAGTTAGCTATTGAGTCTGGGAGAATAAAATTTGGCAATTCCAAGATTCAGAAGCCGATGAAAATTGATCAACATCCTTTTCCAGCAAATATGTTGGATACTGAAGGTAAAATTAAGGTGTTGACATCGGAAGCTGCTAAAAAGAATGCATCAGTAGATCCCCAACATCGGATAACTACCGATGATGCAAAAGGCAAGGGGCTATTGACAGAAGGTGGCAGTTCTGGAAAGCCTCCTCGATCTGGCATCATGATTACTCAACAAAGACAACAGGAAGGCTAGCGTCAGTGAAGGGACCGATATCGACAACAGCAAGAGGAAAGACGTCAAGAAGAGTGGAATCGGCATAAGGATCATTGGAATTGTCCGTTTTTTATTCATTGTTGGGAGGAAGGTATTAAGTTACCTACTATTGAAGATTGCCCAGAGTGCAATGGTTATTATAGAGTTAATCGTCCTATAAGAAGATTTCAATCTGGTAATCAAGCTTTGTCCATTAATGAGCCGATCAGAAGGAGAGCATCAGTATATGATCGGCTGGGGGGCAGGCTCAGTGTACATGAAAGGCTTGGTAAACACGTTGCATATTTTCTGAGAAACCAAGAGGAACTTGAAGAGATGGCAAATGCAAGAGTTCCTGATGAAGAAATATTTTACAGGGATCCTATTATACGTCGTGTGGAGACAACCAGGACCTATCAGCCAGTGTGGAAAACTAAACTTCCTCAATGGTGTCCAGAGGGTTTGATAAAGACACAGAAGAGAAAAATGCAGCGAGAGCGTCAAAAAGACTTTTACCAAGAAGGAAGTCCCTCCAATGAGAAATCTGGTAATCAGCAGTGGCAGATAAGGCACAAAAATAAAGGCCCATCGGCAGATGTCAATATGGTGTTTATGTTGCCGATGGAATTTTTGGCTCTATCTGATAGCGAAGAAGAAGTTTTTTTCTCTGACCAAATAGCTCAATTAACACTAGATCCAATGATGGCTATTTTTGAGAAGCCTGCCGATGATGAGAGACAACTCCTCAAGGCTTTGTTTGTAAAAGGCAGAGTTGATGGGCAGCCTGTATCTAAGATACTTATTGATGGAGGAGCTGCAATTAATATTATGCCTTATGTGATGTATCGGAAGCTTGGTAAGGGAGATCAAGACTTAACTAAAACTGATATGATGTTAAAGGACTTTGAAGGCAATATATCACCAGCTAAAGGGACAGTGTGTGTTGAATTGACTATCGGTAGTAAAACCTTACCGACAACTTTTTTTGTTATTAATGGCAAGGGTGCATATAATCTGCTTTTAGGAAGGGATTGGATTCATGCTAATTGTTGTGTTCCTTCTACAATGCATCAATGTCTTATACAATGGATTGGAGACAAAATTGAAGTTGTTCCTGGTGATTCTTCTTATATCATCGCATCGGCAGAATCAGACACTTATGAGCGAACTAGGTGCATATCAGGAGAAGCTTGGGAAAAAGAGTTCCTCAAGGTTACCGATTACGAAATTCTACCGATCCAAGCAGTCGGTTCTGAAGAAGAGTTTTAATGGATAGATTTGCCGATGATGGAAAATTAGGTCAAGGATTTACATCGGCAGATGATTTAATAGAAGTAGATATTGGTGAAGGCGATGGGCCAAGGCCCACTTTTATTAGCGCTAAGTTAAATTCCAAGTGTAAACAGCAACTAGTTGATTTGTTAAAGGAATATAAAGATTGTTTTGCTTGGGATTATACTGAAATGCCTGGGTTAGACCGATCTATAGTTGAACATCGGTTGCCTATTAAATCTGGATTTCGGCCACATCAGCAGCCGGCACGCCGCTGCAATCCTAATATACTTCCTGATATTAAGGCCGAAATAACTAAATTAATTGAGGCAAAGTTTATTCGGCAGTGTCGATATGCAGAGTGGATTTCTAATGTGGTTCCTGTATACAAGAAAAATGGGAAACTTCGTGTTTGTATTGATTTTAGGAATCTCAATAAGGCCACACCGATGGATGGTTACCCAATGCCGATTGCTGATTTATTGATTGATGCTGCAGCAGGGCATCAGATTATCAGTTTTATGGATGGTAATGCAGGTTATAATCAAATATTCATGGCTGAAGAACATATCTCTAAGACTGCTTTTAGATGTCCAGGACATGTGGGATTATTTGAGTGAATAGTTATGACATTTGGTTTGAAAAATGCCGGTGCTACTTATCAAAGAGCTATGAACTTTATTTTCCATGAATATATCGGCACGTTGGTGGAAATCTACATTGATGACATAGTGATTAGGTCTGGAGACATCACAAAGCATCTAACCGATCTACAGAAGATATTGGAGTGCGCAAGAAAACATGGATTAAAGATGAATCCTAATAAATGTGCATTTGGTGTATCGGCAGGACAATTCTTGGGTTTTATGGTGCATCAGCGGGGTATTGAAATTAGTAGAAAATCTATTGAGGCAATCAACAAGATTGTTGCTCCTGCCGATAAAACTGAATTACAATCCTTGATCGGTAAGATTAATTTCATTAGAAGATTCATATCTAATTTGTCGGGTAAGATCAAGGCTTTTAGTCCATTATTGAAATTGAAAGCCGATCATGAATTTAAATGGGGGGATGAACAGCAGTTAGCCTTAGATAAAATTAAGAGTTATTTAACAAATCCTCCAGTGTTAGTTCCACCCCAACATGGAAAACTTTTCAGATTGTATTTATCAATTGAAGATACTGTTATCGGTTCAGCTCTTATTCAAGAATTTGAAGGAAAAGAGCGTGTTATCTATTATTTGAGCAGACGGTTAATAGATGCTGAAACCAGGTATTCGGCCATTGAGAAATTATATCTATGTTTATACTTTTCTTGTATTAAGCTGAGACATTATTTACTATCGGCTGAATGTACTGTCATATGCAAAGATGACGTGGTCAAGTATATGCTGTCAATGCCGATACTGAATGGTAGGATTGGTAAATGGATTTTAGCATTATCAGAATTTGACCTATGTTATGAATCGGCTAAGGCAGTTAAAGGACAGGTTATGGCCGATTTCGTTACTCAACATTGCAACACGGTGGATTCTCTGGAAATTGCTCCGTGGACACTTTTCTTTGATGGGTCTACTTGTGGTGAAGGGGCAGGCATTGGTATCGTATTAATTTCCCCTTAGGGGAAGAAGTATGAGTTCTTATTGCCGATTGTTGCTACATCGACAAACAATCAAGCTGAGTACCAAGCCCAGATAAAAGGGTTAGAATTGCTTAAGGAAGTACATGCTGATACTATTGAGATCTTTGATGATTCTATGTTAGTTATAAATCAGTTGACTGGGATTTATGAATGCCGAAGTGAAATTCTAATTTCATATCATGAAAAGTGTTTGAGATTATTAAAAGGGTTCAGGAGTTTTCATCTGGAACATATTTCTCGGATGCATAATGAAGAGGCTAACCGATTGGCTCATCATGCTTCAGGATATCAACCTGTTCAAGAAGTATTAATATCAGCAGCTGATACCAATGACTGGAGCAAGGAAATTATTGATTATTTAAAGAATCCATCTAAAAAGGTTGAAAGACGTATAAGGTTCCAAGCTACCAAGTATGTACTCCTCAATGATGAATTGTATTACCGTACCATAGATGGAGTTTTACTCAGGTGTGTTAGCATAGAGGAATCAAAAGGCCTGATGGGTGAAATTCATAAAGGAGTATGTGGGGCTCATCAGTCAGCCTTCAAGATAAAATGGATGATCAGAAGAAATGGATATTATTGGTCGACTATTCTTGAAGATTGTTTTAAATATTTTAAAGGATGTCAGGAATGTCAGAAATTTGGTAATATTCAAAGGGCACCCGCATCGGCTATGAACCCTATAATTAAGCCTTGGCCGTTCCGAGGTTGGGCTATTGATCTCATCGGTCAGATTTATCCACCATCGAGTAAAGGGCATAAGTTTATTCTGGTTGCTACCGATTATTTCACAAAGTGGGTTGAAGCAATTCCTTTAAAAAAGGTGACATCGGCTAATATAATTGATTTTGTGAAGGAGCATATTGTTTACCGATTTGGCATCCCTCAAACCATCACTACCGATCAGGGCACTATGTTTACATCGGGTGAATTTGATGAGTTTGCTATAGGAATGGGGATTAAAGTTTTGAATTCTTCACCGTATTATGCCTAGGCTAATGGTCAGGCTGAAGCATCTAACAAAGGAATTATCAAGCTCATTAAGCGCAAGATTAAAGAGTATCCTAAGAAGTGGCATACAATATTAAATGAAGCTTTGTGGTCATATCGGATGGCGTGTCATGGTGCAACCAAGGTAACACCTTATCAGTTGGTGTATGGACACGATGTAGTCTTACCTTGGGAGATTAAAATTGGTTCTAGGCGAATATGCTCTCAAGATCAATTGACAGCCGATGATTATGATATCCTTATGAAGGATGAGTTGGAAGATGTAGCAGGTCATCGGTTAAAAGCTTTAGTTAGCATCGAGGAGAATAAGAAAAGAGTAGCTAGATGGTATGACAAGAAGGTGAAGGTAAAGGAATTTGTCGATGGAGAATTGGTTTGGAAGTTGATTTTACCGATTGGGACTAAAAGTTCAAAGTTTGGCAAATGGTCACCTAATTGGGAAGGTCCATATCGGATAAATCAATCTGTTCCTGGTAATGCATATATTCTTGAAACTCTTGAAGGAGTTGTATTTCCCAGAGCATTAAATGGAAAATATTTAAAGAAATATTACCCTAGTGTCTGGATGGATGCATAAAAGAGTAATTGCCGATAACAATCCTATTGGCTAGAGTCAAAACAAAGTATCAATCATTGCCGATGCGCTAATTTAACAAAGCTTGGATAGCCGATATCGCACGTAGGCGAATTTCATCGGTTTCTTTTAATTCCTTGGCATCTTCATCGGCACTTCCTTCCACAGGCTTGAGTTTCTTCTTGAGAACCAAGGCCTTGTGAGCTTGGACGACTCGTTCTGGCTGAAGGGCCTTGATAGTGTCAGGAAGCTGGTCTTCTTCTTGCTTGGCTTGAGTCAGGGCTGTTTCAACCTTTTCTAGTTCGGCTAGCAGAGCTGCCCTTTTTGCCGATAGGTCTAAGATTTTCTGTTTAAGATCAGCACCGGAGGCTTGCAAGTTGCTGATGCTTTTGTGCTTCTCATCGGCAGTTTGCTTCAGCTGTAGCATTTCTTCCTTAAGTTGAGCCTGAGCTGCTTTGTCGGCAATACGATGAACAACCTTTTGATATTGAAGTTGTCTGCTCTCCAGATGGACTGCTGGGAAGATGATTTCTTCAACATCGACAGGGACTTGGCCACGGATTGTTTTGAAGATGGTCCTTGCAGGGTCTGAATCGATCACCAGTTGAGCAGTATCTTGTTGCAGCAGATTCAGAAGAACTTCTAGTTTGCCACAGGTATCTGCCGATATTGTTCCCAATGCCAGGGAAGAACTCGCCTCTTCTCCGTCATCATCGGAGACGTCGATAGCAAAAGAAAACAAGTTATCGGGAGAATCTTGTTCCTGTGAAATAAAGAGAGTTAGGAATCCTATTTGTTGTGTCTGGGGATATTATAAACCAAACAGTTAATCGGTTTACCCGCTTCAGGGCAATTTCTTGAGCTTGGCTTGAGGGAGCGGCTTGAAAAAGATCATACGAAGGATCGACAGAGGATGCCGATGGAATGTCTTCTACAACCTCATCAGTAGTCGGCCCTTGGGGTATAATGGCTGATGGTGTATCTTGTACAGAAGAAGCAGCTTGTTCAATTATATCAGTGGGTCGATTGACAGGTGTTAGAACGGATGAAGGGGCTGGTGTAGATTTTTGTCGCTTTTGTTGAGCTTCAGCATCGGTTAAAGCTTTGCGCTTTGTTTGGGCCTCAGCGACAATTGGCTAGGGGGCATCGACATGTGTTGATTGGGGAGCTTGCATGCTTGGTGTGCTTGCCGATGTGCCCGTTTGTTGCTACAAAAACGAGTATAAGATTGGATATTTAACAGAAAAAAATGTAAAAATAAGAGAATACCTCTGAAGGAGGAGTAGAGGTTGTGGTGCTTGATATTGGAAGAGTTGCTGATGACGATCCAGCTGCAGCTCTCACATCCTGATAGTTACATGTTAATATAGTGTGTATTGACAGAAAACAAAGTAAGCAAGGTTATTACCTTAAAAACCTTGATTAGGCTTGAAGCAGCAGCCATTGGAGTGGCCCTGGATGTTGCTAGTCTTGGTCTAGAGGTGATAGTTTTAGCGCGAGTCCTCTAGAAGGTTAAGGCCTCTAAGGTAGAGGCATTGTAGCCAATTATTGAGACTGAAGAAATAGGGTGGAGGTTGAAGGGTCTTCCACTTTTGCTTATTGATGAAATTGGATCATCAGCCTGTTTTAGGGAAGATTAGTTACCAATATACATATAAAAGGAAGGAGAGAGACAAAAGTTAAAAGGAACTTACTGCATCGTCAGGAACAACATAGTCGGGATCAATCATGTGCCGATATGTATGAACGGATATTGAAAACAACTGTTCTTTCCACTCTTGCCACCATTGCTTATATGACTCTGTGATGAAAGACACTGGTGACCAGGCGGAGAGATCAACATTTGAAATATCGGCATCAGGAGCAAGTCTTACTACTCTACTCCATTCAGTTCCAGCTGTAATAATTTCTCTGGGCTTAATCACATCGGCAAAGCATAGTTTGATTAGCAGTTGCCCAAAGGCTAATTGGCGAGACACTGCCGATGGATTGTAGAATTCATAAGTAATATGGGAATTCTTCCCGCTACCAAATGTGTTTGCTGAGATTGCTCTGGGGGTAATAATAGCCATCATAAGATCATTATCTTGGTTCAGATCACTATCGGCAAAATTAAAAAGAAGAGGGAACTTGTTATCCTCATCGATATAGGGTACCCAAGCTCTGAGATCATGAGGGAGACCATGGTAGAAATTCTGAAAAAACCTGCCAATTTGATCTTCATTGGACTCTGTTCTAGGAAGGACGATTATGGCTTCGCCGAAACTGAGAGGAGGGCGTGTTGCCGATTCATCATCTCCAAGGACGTAATCTTCGGTGATCTCTCGTGGGAATTCTTGGGCAAAGAAATCCCATTGTAGACGCTTATGCATGTGAGCGTTTAACCACATATTGATGAACCACCACTGTCACACCCATTTATCGACCAAATGGAATGCATACACTTATGTGCGCCCAGAGATCAATCACACATAAGTTCACAAATTATAACAGAAGTATCATCACAAATGTTATTACATCACGATATTTAAACACATAGTCTTAACACAAACGTAGCGGAAGTATAAATAAAAATCTCTCGTGGTAGCTCCAGTCACAGGTACATTGACTGGTTGACAGCAAGACTAGTAATCTTCAGGGAAGTAGGCGTAGTAGTCACTATTACCTCCATCTGTTACCCATCCGGGATTTTTATCCAAGTAAAAGAAATAAACAAGCGTAAGTACATCTCGTACTCAACAAGTGTAACATGGGGTTCATGAGGCTCAAAAAGGCATATTCATTGGTTTGTCAGCATGTAGCTTTTAGTTAGCATGATTTTAGCATAACAATAGCATCAAAATGTCTCAATATAAACATTATACATATGATCCATGTGAAATGATTAACGAATAGCAAAAACATATTCATTATTAATGATCCACTATTCCATAAGGGTCCAAGGCCACTCGTAACCGTGAGCACGGCTGTTATAACAGTTTTACACTCTGCAGAGGTTGTACACTTTCACTGTGAGTCATGTTGCCCATATGCCCGGGTTAATTACTCCCAAAACACTTCCAAGGTGAGCAGGCAGGGAAACACTATGAAGTCTTTCGAAGGTTCGTCTAACAAGTTAGGGTCATTAGATTTCACTCGGCAAACAGATGTAGAGCCCCCCTTCCTGATGGCACAATAACACGCAGCCTATACACATGAGGACAGGGGCCGCACTATACCCGATTCGTCAAGCCATTCTTACGCCATAAAGGAATACCTCTAACAAGCTAGAAAAGGTCCTTCTATATGACTAAAGCCAGAGCCATATAGCCCCCACAGTTGTACTGTAAATCCCGGATTGTCGCTTATAGATGAGTCCTTATGGAGAGTAACAAGAGCACCAAAGTAACCCATGCTCTAGTACCCTTAAACAGTAATAAAATCATCTTTTAATGTTTATTGCATATTCCATTAGTCAAATTACATGATCATTGTTTAAGCACTAGCCAAACTACTCAATGCAATATAATGGGTACCAAGGTAAAAGATCAATCGCTAAGTCATCCTTAACAAGGAATAAATGCATAATGATATTAATTGCATATGGTGAATAGGACAACAAGGATAATCCCATGCTATACTTGCCTTGCTCAAACTGGTCCTGAAGATCTTGCTCGTAGTAAAGCTCTTGATCTCCAACAAATTTCTCACCGTCTATACTCGATCAACCATTATCAACAACACACATCCAGAGGCAATCATGCATTGACAAACAAGACTATAATTAGAACAGTACACCAACAGTAAGAAAATAAGATAAAAAGTCTTTAAAATAAATCTACAACTCGCTAGGATCACACAGACGCGAAGATCACGAAAATCGGATCTAAAACGACAAAGTTATGAATTTCCAAAGATTTCCTATAGAAAAATAAATACTTTAATATAAACTTGAAAATAAATTATCTCAAACCTACTGTACAGTTCTATCATCATGTAGAGCTCGCAAATACGAATCTAACGAAATTTGGACCAAATCGGAGTTAAAACGAAAATTCTACAACTAAAACAATCTGAATGGCAAAACTGTAAATATCAGAAAACGTATTTTTCAATTACCGAGACGAAATACGCTTTCAACAGATCAAAACGTACTCTGAGCTTTACGTTTTAGGACTGCGGGTTAAGAACTTAAAAACTTCAGGGTTTCTTTTACAATTTTACAAACGAACCGGTAACTTCTATTTACATCCGTTGGATTCAAATCGGACGGTCCAGATCTGATCAAGGAAGTAACCGGCGGCGCTCCGGTCGGAATCAGCCGACGGCGAGCTTCCCGCGGCGGCGCCATGGCCGGGTGGAGCCTAACTCGCTCTGTGGTGCACGAAATCACAAAGCAAAGGTACCGGCAGGTAGATAACTTCAACGCGAACTCACCTAGGGCAGAATCGTGGCCGGTGATGAAGCAAGGAGCGCGTGCGGCTTGTAGGGGCGGACGGTGGAGGCGGTGCTTCGACGGTGGCGGCGCTAGGCGATTGCGGCTGCTCCAAAAGGGTTGGGATGGGGCGGAATCATGCGGGGGCTCCGTTTTTATAGTCCGGAGGCGCGAGGAAACAAGGAAGGCGCGGAGATTTGCGGCGGCTTCGGATCGGAGAAAGAGGAAAACGACGGTGTCCGTTTTTGGAAAGCACCGGAGGAAGGAGAAGGAAAGGTGGGAAGAGACACTGGCAAGCGGGACCCACATGTCAGCGACTCAAGGCGGAATGACGCGGCCGCTGCGGAACGCGAGCGCGCGCGATGCTGGGCCAACAGGCCGCGACTCGGGCTCGGCCCAGGAGGAGAATGCGAGCGCGGGAGGAAGCAACGGGCCGCATGCTGAGCAGGCCGAGGCGGCGGGCTGCGGCTGAGTTGGGCCAAAAACCGAATGAAGATGAATTTCTTTTTTTTTTCTTTTTCTAATTTTTCAAAACAAATTTTCAAATGATTTTCAAATCAAATTTGAATTTGATTGAAACCACACAATACAAAACTTCAAATGCAACAGCATGAATGCACAAACATGTTTCTACCCTTATATTTGATTTTAAATTTATAAAAATTATTCTTATTCTAAATTTTGCATGCTTCACAAAAATAAATATAAAAATCATGTTTTTCCCTATTTTTCTTCTTTTCAAATTTTTAGGGTGTTACAACCACGGGCCTCCCAGATTGCCGATGGGTTCATCAAGTAGAAGCTTCTGAGACGCTTGGTGGAGAAGGTGGTAAGTTGAGCTCAGGAGGTATCAGCCAAGTGGGAATCTGACACCGTTGGCCAAGAGTTCCGCTGCTGGGAGGAAGACGTTAGTTGGTCCTACTGATCGACCACAGAAGATAAACTTCTCCAGCCACATGTTCAGGAATATGGTGTGTTCCCTTTGATTGACAGTACCAGTTTTTTGGTACTCTTGGATGTATCCTGTCCAGCCGCCGATGTTGCGTGTATTTACTCTATACTCAGTTTTTCTGCCAAAAATGTGGCCTTCATCGACAGTTGAGATATCCAAGCCGGTGAGCATATATACATCGGCAAGAGTAGGGGCACATGGGCCATGACCGAACATGAAGGTATTTGTGGTATCTGACCAAAAATGAGCAGCAGCTATCATCATGGATTCATTCCTTTGCATATCAGCAATGGATAGCCTGATACATTGATCTATCTTCCGTTCTGCCCAGAACACTTGCATTGATCTGTTGACCCTCAAGTACCAGTTTTTCCACCCTTTGGTAGGTTTGGACCAAGATCGAAATGTATCTTTCCATAGATTCAAAGAGAAATTTTGAGCTTTGAAGGAAATATGATTAGCCTCTGCATTGATCAGATCGGTTGGATCTGGATCACCCATTGGACCTAGGCAATGGAGGGGAGGTTGGTTGGTTGGAATAACCAGTGTGTTGCGTAGTTCCTGAGTTTGGAAGATCAAGAGAATGGAAGAAGTAGAAAAAAATACCAACCGTAAGAATTCGCAAGGGGCCAGAAGGGTCGAAGTAAAAGTAATAAAAAAAGAATGAACTACAGGGACGTTGAAGTTGACCGCCATTGTTTCGAGAAGGATGAGGGCACGAGCTGGAGATTGGAAAATGATGATGGAAGGAGCTCTGGTGGGTTGAGGATGCGCAGTTAGGGTTGCCGCCGGAGAGAGAATGCCAAAGGTTGCAATTTGAAGGTAGAAGATGAGCAGTTTGGAGAGATCTACTTATAGGCCATTTGGGGTAGGGGTATTCTTGACTTATCTCTATGCCGTACGCGGATGGATCGAGGTGGTTCAGATAGATATGGTAACTGTTCGCACGATAATCAAGGGATTGTACAGAAGATTTGATGGCATGGCAAGTAATCATGACTTGAAGGATATTTTGATATAGGATCTTTCAGTTCTAAAATGGTGATGTTGCTGTGATAAGATCTTGCCAATGGATTGTTATTTTGGTATCTCAACCGTAATTGAGGCAAAAAAAACAGTTGGAAGATGTGCAATATTTACTGAGATACATGGATTAGATCTAGATTTGATTAAATCTGGTAACAGATCATGTTATGCTTGGAGAATGAGTTGAAAAATAGGTAATAGCAGGCATTATCTGAAGTAAATTTTGGAGCATCAATATCTTATACTCCGAAATTGGGGGGCATGTGTTGACATCATTTTTTAGCACGTGTCAAGATGGTCAGGAAGGGCTAATCAGCAGAGGAAAGATTATTGTGTAGATTGATAGCTGATGAAAATGAGTTTGCTTATGAGTGGTAGCGGCGTATGGATTCAAATTGAAATGTTGCCAATAAGGTTAAGGGTAGTATTGCCGATGCCGATGAAAGATGGTTTGAAGACTGCTGCCGATGAAACAGGGAATGTACCGATGGAAGGAACTTGAAGGCTGCTGCCGATGGAACAGGGATTGTGCCGATGGAACAGGGATTGTGCCGATAAAAAGGAGGTCGATGAGAATACCATCGTGACTAAGGCAGACTATGGAATAAGATAGAAGTTAATTTCCTTATATACGTTTATTAGAGTCTGAGTTGTATCAAAGTTATGTGTTTCCATAGATTTGGATTTAGTGTCCTAGTCGTATTTGGTTACGTTTCTGTAGATCAGGATATAAATATAGGGTGAAGGGCAATGTAAAAAAAAGAGATCAATCAATACATCAAAAACAGCTTTTATTCTTATTTACATCTACTTTCGACGACTTTGTCAATTTGCATATTTTTCTTTTTTACGAGTTCTCATCGATTTGGCGAGTTGCATTGCTCCAGTGCAATCTTCGGCGATCCTCGAGTTCCGCGTGAGTACCTCTTGGCCGTGACTTCCGGGCGTATCGCTGTTGTCAGGACCAAAGTGCTCGTATCTTCATCCTTGTCGATTAACAGGTCAAATCGACTGGCACGCTTTGGATATCGATTTCGGGTATTAGCCCTTTGTGTTTGCAGATCTACTTTTGCATCAACAAATATTGAAGCTTATTGTAATAAAGTTGGGATCAAGCATGAGGTCTCCACAACTTACACTCCTCAACAAAATGGTGTAGTTGATAGAAAGAACTAGATATTGATCACTCTTGTAAGAACGATGCTAGATGAGTACAACACACCTCAAGATTTGTGGGCCGAGGCAATCAACACCGCTTGTTATGCATCCAACCGCCTCTTTCCACAAAAGTTCCTTGGTAAGACCCCCTATGAGTTGCTAAATAAGAAGAAGTCGGACGTCTCATTCTTCCGAGCATTTGACTGTAAATGCTACATCTACAAGAAGCGGCAACACCTAGAGAAGTTTCAAAGACATTGTGATATTAGTTTTCTTGTTGGCTACTCATCAAAGTCCAAAACATATAGAGTATTTAACCATGCCACCGGTTTAGTTAAAGAAATATATGATGTGGAATTTGATGAATCTAATAGCTCCCAAGGAGCAATTGAGAATTATAATGATGTAGGTGATGAACCATTGAGGGAGGCAATGAAGAACATGCTAGTGGGAGACATCAAGCCTAAAGATAATGAAGATGATGTTCAAGTGATCAATCCACCAGCTTCATCAAGTGTGCCTCAAGATAATGACAAAAATGAGAGAGTTGAAAATGAAGACACTCATGTCTCTCATGAACAAGTTGAGGCACAAGCTCAAGATGTTAATGCTCCCGAACCTCCTCATCAAGTGGTTGATAGAAGACATTCACCCCTACTTCAAGCACATCCACAAGATCTCATCATAGGGAGTCCTACAAAGGGTGTAATGACTCAATCTCAAAAGCTTGCTTCTTTTATTGAACATCACTCTTTTGTCTCTTCTCTTGAGCCTAAGGATGTAGATGAAGCTCTTCAAGATCCGGATTGGGTGAATGCAATGCACGAAGAATTGAACAACTTCACCCGCAATCAAGTTTGGACACTTGAAGAGCGTCTAAAAGGTGCAAAAGTCATTGAAACCAAGTGGGTGTTCCGCAATAAGCAAGATGACCAAGGCATAGTTGTGAGGAACAAGACAAGACTAGTGGCAAAGGGGTTTTCTTAAGTTGAAGGTCTTGATTTTGGAGAGACCTTTGCACCCGTTGCAAGACTTGAAGCCATCCGTATCCTCCTTGCATATGCATCGCATCATGAAATGAAACTATATCAAATGGATGTTAAAAGTACATTCTTAAATGGCTTCATAAATGAACTAGTCTATGTTGATCAACCTCCCGGGTTTGAAGACCCTAGATATCCTAATCATGTTTATAGGTTGTCCAAGGCGCTATATGGGCTCAAGCAAGCCCCTAGAGCATGGTATGAGCGTCTTCTAGACTTCCTCATTGAGAAGGGCTTCACCATAGGAAAGGTCGACACCACACTATTCATCAAGAAGCTTAATGGAGAGATCTTCATTTGTCAAGTCTATGTTGATGATATCATCTTTGGCTCAACAAATGAAGATTATTGTAAGGAATTTGGTGAATTGATGTCGAAGGAGTTTGAGATATCTATGATTATTGAACTTACATTCTTCCTTAGTTTTCAAGTCAAGCAAATGAGAGAAGGGATTTTTATCTCTCAAGAGAAGTATACCAAGGATCTTCTCAAGAGGTTCAAGATGGATTATTGTAAGCCAATCAAGACCCTAATGCCATCAAATAGACATCTCGACCAAGATGAGAGAGGTAAATCGGTTGATCAAACTCTCTACCGCTCTATGATTGGTAGCTTGTTATACCTTACCGCATCTAGGCCCGATATTATGTTTAGTGTGTGCATGTGTGCTTGATTTTAAGCTTGCCCTAAAGAACCTCACCTAAGTGACGTAAAAAGAATCCTAAGATATCTTAAGCACACCCCAAGCATTGGTCTTTGGTATCTCAAAGGAGCTAGATTCCAACTAGTTGGCTATTCCGATTCGGATTATGCCGGTTGTAAAATTAAAAGAAAAAGCACATCCGACAGGTGCCATTTGCTTGGGAGGTCACTTGTATCTTGTTCATCTAAGAAGCAAAATAGTGTGGCTTTGTCCATCGCCGAGGTAGAATACATTGCCGCAGGGGATTTGTAACGGATCAACACGATTATACGAGATTAAGTAAGAAAATCGCCCACCGAGGCAGATAATTTAACAAACTTAAGCACGTATTATCCGGTAGTCCGTGAAATCACGAAGGATTTCAAACCAACCAACATACAAACCAAGATCGTACTGGTTTAGCAGCCACCGTCACATGTTACATAAAGTTCACAACGACAGTTGAATACATCGAAGTTTAGAACATAAAGTTATTACAACCCAAGTTCAAAATGACATAGCAGAAGCAAGTAGTTTTAAAACACACACACACACATTTAGTTCAGATACAGTGCCAGTAGGTAGTCATCTCCAACAAAAGCATCAAAGGGGAGATACGGAGTGACCATTGCCCTTGGTCCTAGTTGTCGCCCATCGCTGGATACAGGCAGTTAATGCAGTAGCCGTAGTACATTTGACCATCTGCAATAACAATGGGAACAACGCCCTGAGTACGAGAAGGTACTCAGCTAGACTTACCCGTCTTAAACCAAAAATAAGTGACACCAAGGAGCATGCAAGGCTTTCTTTAGTGGGGTTGGCTGACTCAGTTGCGAAGAGCATAAGCTACTATGAAGATACTACTTTAAGTATGTCGCATCATCTTTATTATGACCTATCCAACTAGGTAAGCACCTATACTATAGCAGTCACTTGATTAACCAATGCATCTAGTTACCAATTTAGATTTAGCATCTCCAACACCATCCAATAACCATCAATGTTCCATCACAATTACTACGATGCCGTAACTCGAGTCAAGTGCTCACTATCCAGGAGCGATGGTGATTCAAATCGATTCCTAACCAGCTGGTGATTTATTCCTCACACAAACCACGCTTCTCCCGTCAAGGTCGCTTAGATCATCAATAACATTTTCCAAGTAGCCGCGGGATAACAGTCATGGACCACACTACCTAGGGACCGCCCGACAGCCAGGACACACCTTGGACTCACTCTTCGCGTCTCCGTCATACCCCCTTCAGCACCAGTCTGCTAATCTGAGTTTATCCCGGCTCAAATAGTGTCACTTGCTTTGTGGTCGAAAGGTACTTTATTCGGCCAGCTAAATGTGAGGCATGCGTTCAACATGACAAGAGGGACGAGCAACGATCGGTCCTTAATCGACACAGACGGAAACTAACAGCACCCCAGAACCCTGTCTGGTTGCCTCCAACTTTTCTGTCCAGTCTCCAATTATCCATCAACACATGGTTAATTCTAGGATATCATTCTTTTCATGGCTAAATTCTTTCAGTAACCACCTATCAATGTAGGTGACTGGAAATCACCGATCGCTACCGGTCTAAGCAAGGCTAAGCAATTATTCGATCCTAACCTAACAGGGTAACAGATAACCAGGTGGACAAGGATAGTAATAAATGCAACAACGGTTTTACTCAACTCCTATAACTTAATGCATCAATATGTAACTCATATATAAATAATTGCTTGAATAAAATAGGGAATTTAGAATGCTCTGGGGCTTGCCTCTTTCAAACGAACTAGGCTGGTGATCTACGCACTCGGGCAAGTCCTCTCCTTGCTCCTCTTCCTCGGGCACCTCCTGTGCCTGGAGTCCTTGTGGATCTGTCCCAGTCTGTTCTTTTGGCACTGCTACTGGCGACTCCTCCTGCGATCCTGTATGATGCAATTGCATAAGTAAACATGCAAGCGGTGCATCGAATGCGGTGGAATACCATGATCATGATGACATGGTATGCAGATGAGTATATTGAAACTTACAGTAAATGTTAGAGACAAAAAGCTTTCTACAAGGTAGTCAACATCATCCAAGCCTAATCATTAAACAAGCAAGTCATCTTTTTCATACCATAGCTAGCATATAACCCTATCATAAGTGCCACTACTCTTCACCAACAACACTACACTAACTTTTCAAGTGACACCAGCAAGGTGTTGGGGTGCTTCAAAGATACACCAAACACTCCTTAATACTTCTAATTATTCATAAGAATGACATTTTATTTCCTATTTAAACTAGGGTTACAACAGCGACAAGCATTTCTAGAGCCTAGAAAAATCTTCAAAAATTACAGTAGCCTAGTGTTACTCCAAATAGCACACCATAAAAATTTCAGGAGATTTGGATGAGTATTACAACCTACACAAAAATGACAAGCTCTAGCATGATATTGAGCATGAAAATACTTTGTACTATGAAAAGTATCAAACAATAGATTTAAGCACTTTTCAACAATCTACACAGTAAATAATCACTACACAAAAATTATCATAGGCATGTTTTATTCATATTTTCCCTATATCAAAAATAACAAATCTAGGCAATAAATAGAACTTGAACTGGACATCAATAATTTTACATAGAACATGCCTAGCATATATTTTTCCTAGAAACTACATAACAAAATAAAACTAATGCAAGGGGAACCATATTTTTCTGAGCTTGCTATGATTTACTATGCATTTCTTAAGAAAACAACAATTATAAGGATTAAATAAAAACTCTACAGAAAAGTATTTCAAAATTGACATGCAATAATTTTACGTCATAGATATGGTCTTAAGAAGTCTACCAAAATTTGTTTCACAATTTTTGGAGCTATAAATCTTGAGATATGATTTTTGAAAGTTTTTTCACAATTTCTGAAAATCTATTTCTTTAAAAACCAAAAATCCATCCGGCCCTAAACGCTACGCACACCCCAGATCTGCACACCGCGAACACACACGAGACCGATAGGCGGGCCCCCACGGTCAAACGGGTCCACCCGTCAGCCGAACCGGCTAGAGGCGGCGCTGACCGCTGAGATCTCGCCGACGGCGAGGTCTTCGGACAGGCCGTGACCGCGAACGCGATCTCCGTCAACATGCGAACCTAGCGAGCCAACTAGCGCGGTCATAGGAGCTCAGGAGCGAGCTCACCGGTGGCCATGGCGGCGTGGTGGCTCGGCTCGCCGTCGGCCGGCCAACTCCGACCGAGATGGGGTGCGTGGGGTGGTCTGTGAGCTTCACCACGTGAGTGCGGTGCTCATGCACGTGAGAAGGCGGCGAGAAGCAAGATGGAGGGGTGAAGTTCACGGAGCAATGCGCCACCGGTGAACTCAACCAACTCTGGCGAGCCATTCCCGCCGACGGGGACCTTACCACGGCGCGATAGGGTGAGCACGGGATGCGTGGAGTCGTGGCGAAGCCCTATCCAAGATGCAGGAGTTGGCGCGTGAGCTCTAGCGGCGGGAATCTCCAACTCTGGCGAGGCACGCGACGGCGGAGGCGGAGCGTGCTACTGCTGCTACGCGCGGCTGCTGCGGAGTAGGGGTGAAGCGAAATGGAGAGGGAGGTGGAGGGAGTGCAGGTGTTGCGGGTGCTCAAGGCAAGGGCGAGGTGGTGGGACCCGCCGGGGCGCCAGGTGCCGGCCGGAGCTGTACGTCGGCGGCCCCGAGGTGGCCTTCCCCTGCCACGGTCGGGCGCGGGCGCGGCGGGAGCGCGCGTGGGAGCGAGAGGGAGGCGGGGAGCTGGGCCGGGCCGGCTTGAGCTGGTGGGCCGGAAGTGGGGCGGCGGCCCGTTAAGCCGGAAACGACTTTTTCTTTTTCAAATTTAATTTCCAGAATTTCTAAACTATCCCAAATTCGAATTTTGAAGAATAAAAAGGCATTTTCAAGATTTGACCCCAAAATAGAAGTTGTTCAAAATTTAATTCTCTACAACTTTGCTTTAGGGCATATTTTGAAATTCCAAACAGATTTTGAATTAAAGATTCAAAGTCCATTTTTTAATTAAAAATATATTTTCTAGAATATTTTTAAAAGCAAAATTTGGAGAAATTTTGAATACAAAAGTTGCTCCAAAAATCATGCTAAATAATTCTAGGTTATTTAAAATTGTAGCCAAACATGTTTCACTAACCTAGCAAGCAAAGTTAGGGCAAAAGTACAATTAACAAGCATATGCAACATGCATGTTTCAAAATGATGTTTCAAATGTTTCAATTCAACTTTACACTTACATTTCATGTGATTATGAATGCAATTGATGATCATGCTCATGATTTGGGATGTTAATGCATTGCTTAACACCTAGGGTGTTACAGGCTTGTTGTGCACAAATTCTCTATATGAAGCAAACCCTTCTAGATTATGGTGTTGTTCTTGATAAGGTGCCACTTTTATGTGATAATAAAAGTACCGTTAAAATTGCTAATGGTCCAGTACAACACTCACGCACCAAGCACATTAATATCCGTCATCACTTTCTAAGAGATCATGTTGCTAAAAATGATATTTCACTAGAAGGTGTAAGAAGTGAAGAACAATTGGCGGATATCTTTACAAAACATTTGGATGAGGCTACCTTTTGTAGGTTGAGAAATGAGCTCAATGTGCTTGACTCAAGTAACTTTAAAAAATGAGCTTGTGTTGTCCCTTGCATTGCACTGTATTATATGACATGTTTAATTTTCGTAATGCATCTAGGGCTTGTCTAACACGGTTACGATAACCCTCATTGGGAGGAGTGAAGAAGCCTAACCGTGGATCAAACTTGACAAGCAACTAGCTTTACCTTCTTGTATTGCATTGCATATGCATGAGTGTTGCTTTGTCGTTTCTTTTCGGTTATGTTTTGAGCAACCACTGTGTTCGTCCATGAATAGAGAGAGCATTTGACGCTCCTAAGGGTTAAGAAACTATATTGCATGGCCATACATTGCTCCTCGGGTGTTTATTGTCTATTTTCCTAAAAAGAAATTCTAGCCTAAGGCAAAATAATTTGAAAATTTAAGGGTTTAAGAGATGTCTCTCATATCAGGTTCCAATTGGTGTTTATTTGTCTTTTATTGAAGTTGAAACTTGGTTGGAAGAAATCGCGTCAAAGATCAAAGAAGGAAAAGATGAAGACTGCTGACCGGACGCCGAACCGGACGCTGAACTGGACGTGACATTGCTCAACCACTACGTCCGGTTCCACGAATCACCAGAGCGTTCGGTCACGCGAAGGAGGATTTTAAGTGGAGGTATGACCGGACTCTGTCAGCGTCCGATCAGATACAAGCGGACGTGTCCGGTCGTTTAGGGAGTTTTCTATTGTGCTTTGGCATTTGACCGGAATCTGTCAGCGTCCGATCACGTAGAAGCGAACGCGTCCGGTCACTACGAGAGCTTACTGGACTTTGACCGGACGCATCCATAATGCGTCCAATGACTCAAGGAGCACGTCTGGTCGATGAAGGGGTATGCGGATTTGTTTCCATTTTCTCTGACTGGCTCGTGGGGCCACCTCTTTTCCCTCTGCTCTTCTTCTTCGAACGCGAACGCCGCCGGCCACTCACCTCCATAACCCTAATCGCCACGTGCTCGCCGTGCTCTCCTCGACGCTGTCAGTCGTGTCCTCTCGAATCCTTGGTGAGCGCGTGCCTATCTCCGTGGCTACACGCCCTCTCCATCCCCGGCGCTCTCTCTTGCCACCTGCTCGCCACTACTCGCGCGCCACCACCGCCATAGCCGAAGATGGCCATTCCTCTCCATTTTCTTCAACTCCGGCAATCGCGCGCCATTTCTCTCTGCCGCCCGCTGCTCCTGAGCCTCCTTCATCCTCGATCGACGCCTTTCCTCCAGGGTGAGCTGCACCTCTGTATGTCATCTGTTCAAGGAAATGCCAGAGTGACTCTTATCCTTCGTTGTCAATTTTCTTTTTTTTTCTTTCCTGCAACAAGCCATCTTTGCTCCTTTAGGGGTGTACTGTGGTGCCCCAAACTGTCCCATGATCAGTAGCTGCTCTCGTGTTGTGTGGTACCCTAAAGTCAGTCCTCACCTTGCTCATAGGATCTTGCTTCTCGAAGGTAGGGAACAAAACTCTATTCTTTCACTCTCCTGTGCTTGCTTCCAATATGGGTTTTCTCTCATCTCTAGACTTCTGTAATGTTCTTATGTATACCTCCTATTCTATCCCTTGCAGTGAGTCAGTCGGTTTGAGTGACAAATTCCTGACAGTGAGCAGTTTGTCAGTGTCAGTTGAACCCGAGGCCAAGCCCGTGGGTATGGATTGAGGCCAAGCCTCACGAGAGTCAGTTCACCATCTTTTCAGTGACAGTACACCATCTCTCTTGCTTGACAATTGATCTTTTAGTGTCAGTATTTCTCAGCCACAGGTTCTTTTCAGCATGGCTCGCTACAAGAATGTTGGTGGAGCTCCTAGTGACGGGGATGAGAGTCCTCCTCGCTTGACAGAGGTGGCTCGAGGCAAGCGCAAGAAGACTTCCACTAAGAAAAGGAAGAGGCAGCTCGCAGAGGTAGAGGTAGCACAGGCAGTGGCTAACACTGCTGATCGTGTTGAGTGAGGAGGCAGAGGCAATGGTATTCAAATTGTTGACCATCACTTCCACCTTGAGGGGTGACAGCTTAGTATAGAGGCCACTGAGCAGATAGAGGAGCAGCCCGTAGAGCAGGGAGATAAGTTAGAGGAGCAGACACAATAGTCTCCACCGCATCATCGCTCAGGACAGACGCGTGCTCAGGTGACCCCTAGGGTAGAGGGTCAGAGACGTGGAGCTCGTCCACCTCCCAGAGCCCATGGTCAGCCCCGGTTGAGCACTTTGACCTGAGGGGAGCCACAACTCGACAGGTCCAGAGCCTCTATTTTGTTGAGGTTGAGCGGTGGTTCTCACCTCAGAGGGACATGAGAGCTTCAGAGGGCTTCTACACACCACTATAGGAGGACTTTTACAGATCTTACGTCGATAGTGGGATCGCTTTCAGACCACAGAGGGTTTGCTGACTAAAGGCTCTTGTTGTAGTTGTTGGAGAGCAGCTCCGTCCCTACCTCTCCTTTCTACCAGGGTTGTCAGATCTTCTGGGTCGGACAGGGGCATACTGCGGCACATGGGTCAGAGAATTCTACTCTTCTCTTTGGATAGACCCCGCTTACCAGTTCATTCACTTTGCATTCAGAGGTCATGATCGCAGACTTTACAGTACCAGGGTTCGGGAGATTCTGAGGATCCCAACTTCAGAGACTAGGATCCACCAGCTCTGCTTTGGTCAAACACGACCACTGAGACGTCCTCACAGCGGCACTGTGCCACCTATAGACTTAGTCAGACCGTGCTTCTGTGAGCCATTTGGTGAGGGGTCTAGACGCACTCCAGCCGTGATGACTCCCATTGCTAGAGTTCTTGATGCTATTGTGAGGAGGACACTGCTTCCAAGGTTGGGTTACCGTGAGGGGTTGACACATATGCAGTTATGGGTAGTTCACCACCTTGTCTCTCAGACTCCGTTCGATATTTGGGATTTGATGCTCTGTGAGATGGAGGACACGCTAGCAGAGGGCTTCAAGGATCACCGTCAGCTGCCCTATGCCCATTGGATTTGCTTTCTGATTCAGTGTGCTTGCAACCTTCCTGCCGAGATCCGAACGGAGATCTCCGACACCACGACAGCTTTTCCTAAGTACAATATACGCCAGCTGTGGGCTACTATCACCAGGGAGCAGGCACCTAAACAGGGTCAGCGTCAGAGAATAGAGGTACCTAAGACTATAGCTGAGTAGGACCAAATCGTTGAGGGCCTTGCAGAGGCAGAGCTTGCAGACTTGGACGCTCAGCCAGCTGATTCGAACGAGGACGATGCCACTGACAGCACTGACGATGACTACCAACTCCTTCCTTGGTACTGCTCTCCTCGTCCTCATGACCACGAGGCCGGTGGCTCAGGTTCAGCCTCCCACTCAGACCCAGCCATGGTGGCTATACTTGAGAGGCTGACCTAGGCTCAGGAGAGACAGGAGATTCAGTTACAGAGACAGGCTCAGGACAACGCAACTGCATTTGCACAGATTCAGGCTCGCTAGGACGAGTTTCAGATACAGCAGCTAGAGATTCATAGGCAGTAGACAGCTACCTAGCAGCAGTACCTTGAGCTCTTGAGACATCTAGTCACTGTTGGGGTTCCTCCACCTTCGTTCCTACTGACTCTAGCTTTACAGTCCGGTGGGGTTCAGAGTCAGGGACCACAGCCGAGCTTGCAGTTTACCTCTCCTCAACAGCAGTTGCCTTAGTCGTTTCAGTCCCCTAGCTACTCTCCTATTTAAACAGGGTTTACACCACCGGTCTAGCACAGGCCTCACCTTCTGACTGGCACTTCACTTTGTACAGACTTGAGTGCATCTTATAGTGAGTTGACCGGTCAGTCAACACCCTCTCAGACCATAGTCTTGACTACTATAGAGGTGTCAGTTTCAGAGACAGTGGCTCCTCTAGTGACAGGGACCGTGACTACAGAGACAGTTTCTTCGTCAGTCGCTTCGACTGATCCTCCAACAATCGATACCCTTTAGGCTCAGGTGATAGAGACGGCAGCTCTCGTGGCTACTACTTCTACTGCTCTATCTTCTGAGCCATAGGGTCAGGCTGCTGCTATAGCCATTGCTTCAGAGTCATAGCCGATCGACCCATCTACTGAGCAGATCCAAACCGCTTCACCTCCACGAGCAGCTACAGAGGGTCAGCGAGACAACAGAGTTAGAGGAGGACACTTCTCAGTTTTTGCTCACTCCGCGTTTCTCCGCACTCGACTCGACTGCTTTCATTCCACCTTCAGACCCTTAGTTTTTAGCTCTTGATGCCAAAGGGGGAGAGAGAGTATATAGATTCAGGGGGAGCTGCGAGAGGGCTTTGATTCTTCTGTGTGTGCTACTTTCATGCATCATGTTTACTTCTTTGCACTTGCATTGTATGTATGTGTGTTTGTGAGATACTCTTGTGACATGTTGTGCTTCCTAGTTTTTATCTTATATCATGTCACTTGTTTGGTTTTTTGCTCGTATGCCTTGCTTCCGCGTTCTACTCCGATTTCATACGAGCTATATTATCATGTACTGATCTCTCTTGTATTATCTAATGAGTACATTATGTTGGCTTGGGGCACATAAGCAATCCTAATCCTTCTATTCTCATTGCTTTTTACTTATGTGAACCAAGCATGTTTGAAAACCTCAACTCTTCATCTTCATACTCGAGGTGTTGTCATCAATCACAAAAAAGGGGGAGATTGAAAGCATCTAGGCCTCTAGAGTGGGTTTCGATGATTGATGACAACGTAAAATTACTATGACTAACATGTATTTTGCAGAAACTTTGGTTAGTTAGGTCATGGTAGTGGTGATTGTTTGGGCACTATGGTTTTCATGCCTCTATCGATGAAAAACGTTTCAGTTTTCAAAGGATTGACGATAAGGTTAAGGACGAACTAGTTCTAAATGCCATTTGGTGTTTGAGAGGCATTTAGAGTAGTTTAGGACTTTGTTTATTTCTTTGGCCATACTATAAAGGGGGGCATGAGCGAGTAGCTTGACCTAGGTGAGTCTAATGGTTTAGATGTAGTGCACACTTGTCAAACTTAGAACTAGATAGCTCAGGTGAAGCCCAAAGATCATTTGGAACAAGTTTCATTCAAGTCGCGTCGCGATATGGAGTCGTCTGTGGTATTTTTGCATGACCGAACGTGGTCCCTTTCTTGACCGGATGCGTCCAGTCAGTGTATTAGATGTCAGCCATATCCGTTAAGTGACCGGACGTGATGGACTACTGATCGAACATGGCTTCGGTGCGTCCGGTCAGCCGTGAAGATGGAACAGAGAGTTTTCAGAGAAGGTTTCGAGCGACCAGACGCGTCCGATCACCCCTGATCGGACTCGTCTGTGCGTCCGGTCACTCAGCGCGTTTGAAACTAAAGTCGACTGTTGCCATCGACTGGACACGTCCGGTCACATCGACCGGCGCGTCCGGTCAGTACGAAAAATATTGAGTTGGCACATAATGGTTGGAATTGAGTGAGGGGTTATAAATACATCCCCTACTCATTCATTTGAGATCTCTTGCTCATTTGTTCAGCTGAGAAACACCTTTCATGTGTAAGGGAGTGCAAGAGCCTAGTGAAGAGATTGTGATTTAAGAATCCAAGATTAAGGATCTCATTAGTGCATAGAGAGTAGCAAGTGTGCATCCACCTTTCTCATTAGGTTTTCTATGGTCAAGTGAGAGTTCTTACTTGTTACTCTTGGTGATCGCCATCACCTAGACGACTTGGTTGTGATTGGAAGTTTGGTGATCATCTGGTGGATCTTGTGGATGACCTAACTCATCTTGTGAGCAGTTGTGGGCGATTCACCGCGACGGGTTGTCGAAGAATCAGCCCGTAGAGAGCACTTGATCCTTGCGCGGATTAAGGAAGAGCTATACCCTTACGTGGGTGCTCCAACAAGGACTAGTGGGGAGTGGCGACTCTCTGATACTTCAGAAAAACATCGTCGTGTTCCTTGCCCCTTTACTTTAAAGCAATTACTTTCTAACATTACTTTCATTGCTTGTTTACATTCCTATAATTGCCATGCTAGAATTGGAACTGGAACCTAGGGTGCAAAACTTTTTATCGGTAGAATCACTAGGAACACTTTTAGGCAATAGGGGTGAATCATGGCCTAATAGGGCTTAATTCTTGCAATTAAATTTTAGATAAGCCTAATTCACCCCCTCTTGGATATCTTGATCCTTTCAGACAAGAAGGTTGAGCGAGTGATGTTTCCAAATGATCCAACATTAGTGTTCATCGGTACCAGCTCTTAGCCATGTTTGCTTGAACTACTTATTAGCCATGGTAGTATGGTATAGTATTTTTCTCTCACAACAAAATAGTATTAGCCGGCTTATCAGCCGCCTTATCACCATATATGTTCACATACAAAGTTTGGATCCTAGATATGGGAAGAAGTTTTTTTTGCGATGAAAGAAAAATTATATTAGATAATATCTGGGTACGTCAATACGTTGCAAGCACTCTAGATTACACAAATATCTAGATTTTCATCTATATTGTATCCACGCTGTGAATAGCTTCAGATCTCAAAATCAAATCTATATGACGCTTTGCAGTGTGGATAACCGCACAGGCAAACACTCGGCAAAAGGCTTGAGAACAGATGCCTAACGAACGACAACCAACATTCATGTTGGCGAAGTTGAGAAACTTCTTCTTTCTGATATCTTCCTTCTTTTTCTTTCTACCACCGAAGAATGAAGAAGACTGATCTGAAAATTATTCTTTCTAGTCCTTCATCGTGGCCAGATCTAACCACGACAAAACAGAGAAGAGACCGGAGAAAATTATTCCACGGCGGCGACATTATCTCCACCTTGATGTCGCCGTCCGGAAAGAAAGGTCTCCATGTCGTCGAGTCGGTAAAGTTGTTGACGCCATAGTTGTCGTCCTTATTTTCAGCAGAGCCGCTATGGAGAATACAATTCCACCCTTCCCCTACACCGTCGCCGGAAAGAAAGAGGAGATAAATCCCCAACACCAACAAATTTGAGACGGAGAAACCCTAACCCTGAGCACTCGATCCACTAAAAACAGATTTTGCACCATAGAATCTTGCCCTCATTCTACCACGTCATCCTAAATTTCCAGCCGTCGATCTCTAGCTGCGTTTACACGAACAGTTAGTTCCATTCCAGACCCTCTCCTTCCGTCGTCCCTCGCACTCGCAACCAGGCCCGCCGCCGTGCCTCCTCCCGCTCCCCTCCGTGCGCCTAGAGATGGCAGCGGATCGGGTTCGGGTTGGATACCCGCGGGTTTTGGGTTCTGCGGTTTCGGGTTTGGGGATGGTTTCTCACCCACGGTTTTCGGTTTCGGGTTTGGTATCGGGTTCGGTTTCGGGTTTGGTTTTTCACCCGTGGATATCCAATGGATATCCGAAATAAATCATTTGGAATTAAAACTCATGTTTTATAATATGCTAATAATAACTTGTTTACTTAGATTATTAAATCTATTTAAAATTGACTCATGAAAATATTTATTATTTATTGCCTCTTATTTATACATGTGAATATGTGTATATTTATCCGCGGGTTTCGGGTATCTATTCGGGTTTTGGGTATCCGTTCAGGTTTCAGGTATTCGCTGGTTTGATTTTGGTGATGGATTTCCACCCGAATCGGTTTTCGGTTCAGGTTCGGGTTTTGATTTCGGTTTCGGTTTCCACCCGATCCGAACCCGACCCGACATCCTTACGTGCGCCTCGTCCCGTCGTCGTTCAGCTAGCTTTTCTAGATATTTCGATCCCCTCCGCTACCTTCCCCCAGGTCGCTCGTCCTCTCGGCGGCGTCGGCGCGAGCTGCCTCCGCTGCAAGCACTGGCCACGACGGCGAGCACGCGCTAATCAACCGCGCCACCCGCCGGCCTCTTCCCTTCGTCCGCCCCACCGTCCCCGACTCCCTCTGCCATGGCCCTCGTTCGGGCCACCATTCCTTCCACAGGACAGAACAACGCAATGCGCGGCCTCCACTTCGGCGGGTGCCGCCACCAGGACCATCGCCTTTCGCCACCTCGTTCTAGCGATATAGCCTCGCAGCCAACCCTCCTATCTACCTCGATGTGCTATCGCCGTAGCCATCTCCGACACCACCACTATTGCCGAACCACGGCTGCGTCGTGGTGCTGATGGACGCCCCGTGCAGCTTAGGGCAACGACGACGGAGGTAACACGCGGGGGCGACGCCCAGCTCAGATCCACCTCAGCGTCACGCTCTGCCCCATCGTCGGCAAAGACGCCGCTAACTCTATTGCACCTTGCCTGCTTCAACTACTTAAGGTACGCGTACGCCCCTAGGTTGTTCGATGAAATACTCCTTCAGAGCTCTGTGACTTAGTTCCCTTTCCCTCTCCGCTTGTTTCAACAACGTGCTCTCACTACTGGCGCGCATGCTGATGAAATGGTCGCCTGGGCAAAGACGCGCCTATGCTGTCAAAGTCAAACCCAAAACAATCAGCATGTGGCAAAGTATGCAGAAGATGAAATGTGTACTGACATTGTTAAGATGAATACAATAAATCAAGAATCACTATAGCTGCTGCTACAACAGCAACATAGCCTTTTGTCCCAAGCAAATTGGGGTAGTCTAGAGATGAAACCCAAAAGAGACGAGAAATAGGGAGACACATAAAGGGATATAAAGGGCACAAGACAGAAAGAGGTCACGGTTCAGGCACGTTGATCGTCAGTCTCCAAGCGCTCTTGTCCATAGTTAAATCCTTGGAGATATTCCACTCCTTAAGGTCTCTCTTAACGGACTCGCCCCAAGTTAGTTTAGGTCGACCTCTACCGCTCTTTACATTATCGGCCCGCTTTAGAACCCCACTACGCACCGGCGCCTCAGGAGGCCTCCGTTGGACATGTCCAAACCATCTCAACCGATCACTATAGCTGCTATCTATTAAAAATAGTGACGAATCTGCATATTAAAGACAGAATAGTATATTGGGCTAGTGATCCATTTGGACCACAACGTATATATGATGAGTTGCCCAGCTTTAGCATAGGCCACCAAACATCAGGATCTTCCTGCCACCATAGACAGACTCACAGACATTGAGTGCCCCAGCCTAGAAGGCAGTTTCCAGGATGCAGGAACCTCTCCCCGAACTGACCTATCCATGGTACATCAAGAAGATATGTGTCACTGAGGAGTACACCTGAATCAGCACAGCCAGCAGAAACTACCAACTTTGCCAGGTCTGGGTCATTATCTGGAAGAAGACTGGCTTGAAGTCATGCAAAAAAGACTATATTGCATACATAACTGAGTCTAAGCAAAATCTATACTTCTATACTATAGAAATAAATTATCTCTCCATTTGATTCAACAGGCCGTCAAAGATTGAAAACCCATTTCTTGGTATGCTGCATCTAATTCGCAAGCTCACGATAGTTTCACTCTGATGAATGATATTATCTTTTGGATTTTCCATTTCTTTTATCTTCTCTGATCGGTTCTTAACGTATGTACATAAAACGTGCAAGCAATTGGTTCCAACCTTTGAAACACGACCACTGCATTCTTGCAATGGGTTTTCAGCCTATAAAACAGACATATACTTTGATCCATACATTTCTTCTTTTGTAGCCGAAGCAGAAATAATTAAATTTATATGCTTGCAGAGACAATTATTGATGACACTAATGCTTGATAGGTGAGGAGAAACGTACAGCAATGGGTGGAGGATTACTTGCCTCCCCCTCTTCTTGATCCCAAAATTATCCAATTTTCTTTATTAATCTACTAACTGCAATTACCCTATATTATAACTTTGTTAAACCACCACAAGGATTAATAGTAGCAGTATACTGTTTTCTTATCATTTGTTAGTAAAAACGAATATTAGCCTTTAAGGTAGCATATCAGAGTTTCATTTTTCAATAAGTACAGATTACGTTTGACAGTTCATGCAAATTAATTTAATGGCAAATTCTAAAAAGAAATAGAAACTCATTTTGGCCTTGCGATTCTGTAGGATTCATTCTATGCGGCCTAACTGCTGAAGAGTCTGCAGCACCTCCGGTGGAAAAGAATGGAAGAGTCTGCAGCACCTCCGGTGGAAAAGAATGCTGGCTGATGAGATGGAGACAAGCATGCTGCAACTGCATAGTCGCAGCCGATGTCTGTTGCCACATCAAGGTGAGTACTACGCTTCCATGACTTCAGTCTGTTGAACTCATCGCAGTGACATGCACGCAACCCCGCACACAATCCATTACGATTATTTTACTAAGCCGTGCATTTATAATATGATAAATGATTATCTACGACTGATCCTGATTAATCACATCTTGAATTATTATAAAATAAAGAACTGATTCAAAACTGCAGTCATTTTTACCTCTTACTTTAACTATTGTTGTCTTTGTTCTATCACAGTTATAGGACTTGACATTGTATATATATATATATATATATATATATATATATATATATATATATATATATATATATATAAATTTTTTCTTTCATGGTTTGCGGAACATGTAAGATGATTTTCTCTCCTCCAGCGTAGCAATCGATTAATGAAAGAAGGTCCTGTTAATTGTTTCCTATTACAAGTACCTTGTTTCCAAATGTAATGTTTCATATCCAAATATCAGACCACCTATTATGTTTTTCTGCCATAATATTCATAATTTATATTGCATTCAACATTCAGTATTTCACAATGAATTATTAGCTATTTTATCAAATATCTATGCATCATGGAGATTTGCAAAAGGGGCCGTACTGTGCACTTCTCTCCTACTGCATCTCCATGTTGCATTTTGAGATTCCAACTTATTATTTTGGAATTTAATGTCAAACCTTCTCTTGTGTACTCAAACCAGAACTTGCTGAGGATGATTTGGAGGACTTCAAAAGTTGTATTTCGAATTTGGCTGCTGAAAATACTGAGCTAAAGGTAATTACAAATACATGAGTTTAGTTTGCCTAGACCATTGTGGATTTCATATTGTCCATCTCACCGATTTTTTACCTTCTCTCATAATGCCAGGAAAAACTGAAGAAGTTTGAAAGTCAGGTGGAGATTAGTACCGACAATTCAGATCACGAGAAAAGTGGGAAAGATATTAGGGAAGAGATAAGGAAACTAAAGAAAGTTTACAAGATCCTGAAATCAGAGGACAAGGAAATTTCAGCATTACAAGCGGAAAAGAATTTTGTGTGGAACCAGCTTAAGACAATGGAAGAAGATTACAGTGGGACCATTAAGAGCAAGAACATAGAGGTAAAGCAGGCTACCGAAGCAGCACAAAAGCTTCTGCAGAATGTAGATGAGCTGCAAGTGGAAGCCCAAAAGAAGGATGATGGAATTGTTAGACTACAAGTAGAGGTGACAAATGCCAAAGAGAGGATGTCAATTCTTGAGGATGAGCTGCAAAAATTGCACTCCTTGGTCGAGGATAAAGAAGATCTTGGAACTGGTAAAAATGAAGATGGTCAACCAGAGACTAGTAGGATGTCGAAGGAGGATACTAATAAGGCAAACAGAAAATCTAAGTCTGAATGCCTAGCTTTAGAGGATATATCAAGAACTTCCCAGGTCACACCTGATAGGCGAGAAGTGAAGACTACAAGAACACGTGCGTCTGAGACTAATCAGAAGCCTGCAATGGTCCGCTTGAGACCGGGTTCCACCTTTGCCTTGCTTGTCCCTTCGTGCAAGAGGTATGGAGCCAAATCATAACTTGGGAGCACTTCGCAAATTTCGATGTGGCACAACAAGGGAACTTCACATCCATCGCAGATTGGTGGGAACACACAACGAATTTGATCCACAAAGAGCACAAGCGAACCTTCTTTGTTACACCATGTGGAACCTCTTACCTCTGGAAAGAACGAAACCGAACGATTTTTGAAAATGTCCACTCTATGATCATCCAGGTCGCCGGACGGATCAAAGACTACATTGATATGTACAAAAGGGCACACCCGCTACAACCTGTTTATTGATTAGTGCTAGATCTTCCTTATTGTTGGTGCTTTGCAGCCCCTCTTGTGCCACAGCCTGTACATAAAACTGATTTCCCCTTATTGAAAGGCAGAGAGCCCCTTCCATTTTCATTCAAAAAAAAGACTAATCAGAAGCGCAAGCGTAGCTCCTTCAAGTCCTCCATGTCGTGTCTCGTGTGTAAGTATCCCGTTTAGCTGTATATAGTAGACTCATTGCACTGCCAACACATGATCTATGACTATCAATTAGCAACACTTTTTGTTTGTTATTCATGTATGGTCAATGACAATGTTGTTTTATTAAGTGAACTTGATCTGTTTTTCTAATGTGCATAAACAAATAGACTAATTGTTTTAGCTGACCTAGAGTTTATCTAAAAGATTCTGGCAGGCTGCATGTATGAGTTGTGTCTTGCTGTAAATATGGATTGGTAATAAATTGAGAAATTAGGTTTGCTTTGTATGATTTCAAAAATATATGTATCCTTCAGAAGTGTCCTTTCTGGAAGTGCTAAAATGAACTGCAGTGTGGAACTGCGGATTAATCAACCTGTCAACCTGTTCTACAATTATAGCCTGCAAATAGTAAATATGTACCTCTGTGTGCTCTTAAGTCTTAACTTAATCTCCTAATTCTTGGCAGGCTTCATGAGTTGCGTCTTTCTGTAAATATGGACAAAGAATAAGGTTGATGGAATTTAGCTGATTATTAAATGATTTGTAAGTGCTCATAATGGGACCACATTCACGTGCAAGAGATTAGTAAGAACCGCAGGATACGTTTCTTCATTCTTGATTTACAGCTTTAACTTGCAAACATGCTGGTAGCCTTATTGCTGATACCGTTATATATCTACAGAAACATAGTGTGATGGGTAAATTATTATATTTTATATGGTTTCTACAATGGCCCTGTTCGGTTGGGCTGATAAGCCGGCTGAAAAACACTGTTGGCTGATTTGTGGTGAGAGAAAAATACTGTTCTGGCTGAAAAAACAAGCTGAAAAAGACAGATTATAAGCCAGGTGAACATGTTCAATGTCCTAATTCTTGGTAGGCCGCATGAGTTGCGTCCTGCTGTAAATATGGACAAACAAGAAATTGATGAAATTTAGGTGAGCACTATGTGAGTCATAGGTGCTCATAAAGGACCATCACACATTTAGGGTCACTAGAAGCATGGTGCTTGGATACAATAGAATATGTTAATTGTGTTTCATACTTTGATCATCTAGCGATCTTGTTCGGGTGGATAGACAATGCTGCATAATAATGACATGCGATCCTCTAATATTTTTTTTGTACACAAATGGTAATGCCTAATTCTTGGTGCTCTGCATGAATTGCATTCAATCTAAATGTGCACAGATAACAAACTGATGGAAATCATGTGTATTGTTCTCTTAGTTTTAATCATTATTTGCAATGTCCTAATTCTTGGTGGTCCGCATGAGTTTCAGCCTGCTGTATATATGGACAAACAATAAATGTGATGGAATTTAGGTGAGCATTATGTGAGTTGTAGATACTCATAAAGGACCATCGCACATACACTACAAGTAAGGATATGGTAGAACATGAGGGTTGGGTTTCACCACCTAAAGTGAGCAAGTGGCTGTTTGGTAGATTACATAGAAAATATTACAATAACAGAAAGCAGATCTACTGATACTATTTCCTTGAAAATTTCAATGCCCTATTTCTTTGTGCACCTGGATGAAGCACATGTTGCTGTAAACTTGGACAGAAATCAAGTTGATCGAAACTAGGAGTGTTCTCTTAATTCTAATTGGTGATGAAGGATCTGTGAAATAGTTCGTTCGTAATTTTCTGATTCATATTGCTTTGCATTGAACTGAATTAGGCCTTGTTTGGATGCATGTGTATCCACTTCAATCCACATGTGTTGGAGTGGAATGAAATGAAACTTAGTTTAATTCCACTCCAATCCACTTCAACACATGTGGATTGAGATGAATACATGCACATCCAAACAAGGCCTTAGAGTTAATATTTTAGATCTATTATGAACATGTGCAGTCCCTTGCTTGATGGTCTTTGTACTCTTTAACAAAGAGCTACCCCTCCATTTCAAATATAAGACGTTTTGGTTTTTCTAGATGCATAGCTTTTGATGTGCACTTAGATATAAACAATGTCTAGACACATAGTAAAAACAATGCATCTACAAAAGCCAAAGCGTCTTATAAATTGAAACGGAGGGAGTATTTCTTAAGCTGTTATACGCTCTTGTTGGACCTGCACTTTGGCCTTTTTGTTTTTGTTTTTTGTTTTTTTTCCATTTATTCATGTAGCCCTTATTTATGCTCCTCAAAATGTGGCATATATGTTGACTGGCTTTCTCATGTATTAATAGTTGTGCTGAGAATATGTTGTTACCACATGCAGAGTAACCAGAGATGTTACACAAGGCTTCTGCAAGTTAAAGCTGCTGTGTCACACCTGTGCTCCTCCCGTCAAGTTTCACTGTTCCAAGGCTGAAGACCCCAACTGCTTCCAAAAAGGATAAAACCACAGGCAGCTGTAGTCTGATGTGCTGATAATTGAAGTTGTCCCAACATGCCCTGCTCTGACAGTAGGTGACGCTAAGCTTATCGGTTGGCGCTGGCAGGTTTGACTTAATTGCAAAGCAGCATTGTTTAGCGATTAACTGTGTTTGTAACATATTTCTTGTCTCATCTCTGTGTTGGAGTACTTGCGACATATATGCTGGGTGCTGTGCAATAGATAAGGAAGGTGCCCATGTGTGTTGTTTATGTAGCTCATCACTTGCTGCTCTCTTCCCCGGCATATCTTCTTGTGAGAGTGTTCGCAGCTTATCTGTCAGTGTGGTGTGTTAAGGCATGTCTCATGGCTGCTTGTTCCCGGTAGAACATAACACCAAGAGTGTACCACCGTTGGCCTTGTACTGCTGGTACTTGTGAATTTCACCTTATAAAGTAACATCACAGAGATAAAAAAAAATCCAGGTACACCAGAGTACCAGACCAATAAAGCATGACTCATCCACTCGCACACACCAAGGCGTGGCAACGCCGCGCCAATTTTTCTAGTGCATATAGATGGACACTGCATAGTAAAGTAATTAAAGTAGGGTAGGGTGAGTGTGAAGTGTGATAGATCCAATATGTGTTTTGCACCGAATCTGTGGGATAGGAGTTGTAGGGACATGTTGTGTTTATTACTAGTGGTATAGTATATTTTGTGTGTGCGCGCGCGCTTGAGAAACTGGACGAGAACAACTAGGAACAACATAGGACGAGTCGTGGATGAACATCACGTGGAATTGTGGATTGCTTTGTTGCTTAAAACCAGTGGGCAGTGGTGGAGCTAGGAATCAAGCAAGAAGCTCTATTGCATGGATACAAGCACCAATATCTGATATATGCAATGTTTTTTTACTGGATACTCGAGTAAGAAGCTCTATTGCATGGATACAATCATACAATACAAGCAACAAAAGTGGATGCAAAATCCAAACAAACAACAACAACAACATAGCCTTTTGTCCCAAGCAAGTTGGGGTAGGCTAGAGATGAAACCTAAAAGAGACGAGAAACAGGGAGACACATAAAGGGACATAAAGGGCACAAGACAAAAGATGTCACGGTTCAGGCACGTTGATTGCTAATCTCCAAGCGCTCCTGTCCATAGCTAAATCCTTGGGGATATTCCACTCCTTAAGATCTCTCTTAACGGACTCGTCCCAAGTTAATTTAGGTCGACCTCTACCGCTCTTTACATTATCGGCCCGCTTTAGAATTCCACTACGCACCGGCGCCTCAGGGGGCCTCCGTTGGACATGTCCAAACCATCTCAACCGATGTTGAATCAATTTCTCCTCAATTGGTGCCACCCCAACCCTATCCCGAATATCGTCGTTCCGTACTCTATCCCTCCTTGTGTGCCCACAACACCAACGCAACATACGCATCTCCGCTACACTCAATTGCTGGACATGTCGCCTTTTTGTAGGCCAACACTCAGCACCATATAACATCGCCGGACGAATCGCCGTCCTATAGAACTTACCTTTCAGCTTCTGAGGCACCCTTTTGTCACAGAGAACGCCAGAAGCTTGACGCCATTTCAACCAGCCGGCTGAAATTCTATGCCTAACATCTTCATCAATGTCTCCATCCTTTTGTAGCATCGACCCTAAATACCGAAAAGTATCCTTCTTGGCCACCACTTGCCCATCGAGGCTAACGTCTCCCTCCTCGTGTCTAGTCGCGCTGAAATCGCACCTCATATACTCGGTCTTAGTCCTACTAAGTCTGAACCCTTTCGACTCTAACGTGTGCCTCCATAGTTCTAACTTCCTATTAACTCCCGCCCTACTGTCGTCAACTAACACCACATCATCAGCAAAGAGCATACACCAAGGGATATCACCTTGTATGTCCCTTGTGACCTCATCCATCACCAAAGCAAATAAATAAGGGCTCAAAGCTGACCCCTGATGTAGTCCTATTTTAATTGGAAAGTCACTGGTGTCGCCATCACATGTTCGGACAAACGTCACCACATCCCTGTACATATCCTTGATGAGGGTAACGTACTTAGTTGGGACTTTGTGCTTTTCCAAGGCCCACCACATGACATTTCTCGGTACTTTGTCATATGCCTTCTCGAGGTCAATAAAGACCATGTGCAAGTCCTTCTTCTGCTCCCTATATCTCTCCATCAATTGTCGTAATAAGAAAATCGCCTCCATGGTCGACCTACCAGGCATGAACCCAAACTGATTTTGGGTCACATGTGTCACTCTCCTTAGGCGATGCTCGATAACCCTCTCCCAGAGCTTCATCGTATGACTCATCAACTTAATCCCACGGTAGTTAGTACAACTTTGAACATCTCCCTTGTTCTTGAAGATAGGTACTAATATACTTCTCCTCCATTCTTCAGGCATCTTGTTTGACCGAAAAATAAGGTTAAAAAGCTTAGTTAACCATACTATCGCTCTGGCGCCTAGGTATCTCCACACCTCAATGGGGATACCATCAGGGCCCATCGCTTTACCTCCCTTCATCCTCTTCAAAGCCTCTCCGATCTCTGCCTCCTGAATTCTCCTCACAAAGCGTCTGTTGGTATCGTCAAATGAGTCGTCCAACTCAAGGGCAGGACCCTCATTCTCCCCATTAAACAGCTTGTCGAAGTACTCTCTCCATCTGTCCTTGATCTCCTCATCCTTCACCAGAAGTCGATCTGTCCCATCCTTGATGCATTTTATTTGGTTGATGTCCCTTGTCTTCCTCTCGCGGATTCTAGCCATCCTATAAATGTCCTTCTCCCCTTCCTTCGTGCCTAGCCGCTGATAAAAGCCATCATACGCATGACCTTTTGCTACACTCACAGCTCGCTTTGCAACCCTCTTCGCTATTTTATAGCCCTCGATGTTGGCTACACTCTTGTCATGGTGGAGACGCTTGAAACACTCATTCTTCTCCCTAATAGCCCTTTGCACCTCGTCATTCCACCACCATGTGTCTTTCGCTTCCCGTTTGCCTCCCCTACTCACGCCAAACATTTCCGAAGCCACCTTCCGGACACATGTTGCCATCTTTAGCCACATGTCGTCGGCATCTTCTCCTTCTTCCCAAGGTCCCTCGTCTAGCATCCTCTCCTTAAACGTCTGCGCTGCTTCCCCTCTAAGCTTCCACCACTTCGTTCTCGCAATCTTGGCCCGTTTGTCCCGGTGGACACGTACCCGAAAGCGAAAGTCCGCCACCACAAGCTTATGTTGAGGGACAACACACTCCCCAGGTAACACCTTACAATCAAAGCAAGCACGTCTATCCTCCCTCCTTGCAAGGATAAAGTCGATCTGGCTCGAGTGTTGTCCACTACGAAAGGTTACTAGATGAGATTCCCTCTTCCTAAAGAGGGTGTTCGCTATCAACAAGTCATAGGCCAGCGCGAAGTTCAAAACATCCTCCCCCTCTTGATTCCTACTACCATACCCGAACCCCCCGTGCACCCGCTCGAAACCTACATTAGTCGCACCAACGTGGCCGTTGAGGTCTCCTCCTATAAAGAGTTTCTCGCTGATAGGCACGGTACTAACCATGCTATCAAGATCTTCCCAAAACTGCCTCTTGGTGCCCTCGCTAAGACCTACCTGAGGGGCATAGGCACTGATCTAGGTAGCTGGAATACTCGGCGATGGGTAACCAGGCGGGAATACTCGGGCGATGGGTAAAAAATTTTTTTAAAAAAGAACGCCGTTGCCGGGGATCGAACCCGGGTCGTCCGCGTGACAGGCGGAAATACTCACCACTATACTACAACGACTTGGCTGGTAACTTCAATTTTTCAGACTATAAAACCAGAAAAGCAGTGCGACATCTACCTCCCAAGCACCAGACCAACCAGGTGCACCGGCCAATCACGAGGACCTCAGTGGCCACACATTGTTAAAATGGTCAGAACTTCAGGCAAGGAATACTCATACTCCCAATTGCTTGAACCAGACAAAGATGGCTCATGGCGGTAACAAGTACTAATTTTCTGCTGATAAATATACAGCTTTCAGTTACAACGTACATACATGTTACACTGAAGCTTTCTTCGCATGAAAACCTTGAACCACACGGATGAAAAACAGGGTTAGGTACATGTGGAGGAATCTTGTGACGGTACAAAATTTGCAAGGCACTTGATTTGCATTGATCGTTGACAGATACCCTTGAGTTCCTTCACTGGGAAAGTGGCCTAGTGTGGAAAACTTGGGCAGCAGCTGCAGCTCGTCCTTCTCTCAAAAAGCAGCTCGTCCTTCAGTCTGAACCGCTCTATCAACCTGTCCGCTACTCCGTCTTCGGATGTTGGTACTGTTGATGTGGATACGGACTTCCGAAGGACCTAGCCTGTCAGGCATAAGAAGAAGGGTTCAAAGGTGGGTGAAGTCTGAAGTACTGAATGCGTGGGCTTCTGTCTGTTACCTGACGGTCTACGGTCTTCGGCTGATAGTGTTGCCGTTATTGGGCACGGCAGCACTGGCGTCCGAACATCTGCATCCGTTCAGACGCAGGCGGCTGCTCTACGCCGTCCGCTTGAATTTGCGCATCGCCCACGCCGGCTCTGTTTCCATCTGCTGCCCACGCTGCTCGTATGACTCATCCCCGTCTATTCCACACTGGTGCGACACCCATCTCTTCAAGGCCGCTCAGAAGACTCGTCCCTACCTCTTCCACAACAGCATCACGTGGCCTGTACTTCCTCCCCACACCACCGGCAGCGGCCTACGCCTCCTCCACGCATCGGTGGCGACGGCTTAGCCCTGCCCGCCCTCATGGACACCAACGCCGGCGGTTTGCACTTGCAACATGAAACACTCCAATGCAACGTACATTTGAAACAGATGAAACATTTGGGACATACGCTTGCAATATGTATGTAAAACATATGCAACAACCAAATAAACAATTACAACATGAAGAAACACTTACTGCAACATAAGACTAAAACAGTTGGAACAGTTGGAACATACTGTTGCTATATATGTGTGAAAATATATACAGCATCCAAATAAAAAACGATTGCAAAATACGTCTGGAAATAAGATGAAACATTTTGAACAAACACTTGCAACATGCTTCTAAAACACTTGCAACATTGCAACATCCCCCAATCTACTTTTACAACATCCATAAGAAACAACTGCAACATACCTTTGAAATGACTGAATACCTGAAACATACATTTGCAATATTAGGGAGGGGAAGCTTGGGCTGGTCGATTCTAGCCGTTGGGGTCGAAGCCGGCAGCGAGCGACAGCGCACGAGCACCACCGCCGCCAGCACCACCAGTACCGGGCTTAGCTCGGCGGCGACGGTGGGGGATGGGGGGCGACGAACGCCATGGCCGCCGGGGTGGGGGAGCTCAGTCGTCGGAGTGATATGGATTTTGGAAAACGTCTCCTTGCTGTCCTCACCTGCTCTATAACAAAGAGCGGGTCGGTTTGGAATAAAGGAATAGAAAATAAAGAAAACAAGAAAGAACATAGGAAAGGAATAGGAACGCAATAGCAAAAAAGAGAAATAGAAAACGCATAAATAGATGAGAGAAGGTGTGTTTGGAATGTAGGAATTTTTAAAACAGGAAGGTGAGGATAAGGTGAACAACAGAAGATTTCAGTACTTGCTAATAGATCACATGATCTGATTACACGTGTTTTACCGCAATACCCTCTTGCATGTGGGATCCCGGTCCATGCACGTATTCCATCCAAAGTTTGCATGTGTAGAAGCATTCGTCGTTCCGAGCAAACGGCATGCCGAGGCGCTGCCGCGCTGGGTGGGAAGGCTCTTCGGAGGAGTACTGGCCGCCGGTGCCCACGTGCTCTGCGTCTGCGGACTGCGGTGCGCGCGGTGCCTGCTAAGCAGCTAGCGGGTGGCGCGGTGGCCGAGCTGCGGTCCCTCGGATCCTGGCATGGTCGGCTAGTCCATGGTTTTTTTTTTTTTTGGAAATGCCTTCTGCCAAGCAGTAACTATGCGTTGATCCTTCTTCTTCTTCTTATCTCCTCATCTACAAAACGGCAACATGATCTTGCTACATGATATGTGTTGAATCATATAACCTCATTTAACGGATGAAATGAACGCATGCTTCTGAGATCAGGCCCATCATAGTTATGCTGAACTTATCCAGGTGCTTATCGACAAGGGATGATTAGCAAGTGATGGAATGGATGCTTGACAGCTTGGATTAGATTAGCTGCGAAAGCGAACCAGCCATTGCACGGGCACCACATGTCCGGCAAGCTCTGACTTAAAAGATGTTTACATACATGAACTGTTCTTTGGTTTTAAATCCTCTTCGGCGCATATCTTCACTACTCACAAGGATGGTGCGATGTCAAGGATTTTCCATTTATCACACCAGCTTCTTCTTCTCGGCCAGACGGCCACCACGCGCCGGTCCACCACAGCGCCACCTACATCTTGTACTGTTGTACAGGCAGCAGGGCCGCTCCGCCTCCAGACTTGTCGTATGTCCATCCCATATAATCCAGAGAACTGTTAGAAATCAGCTTCTTTTATGCACTCAAGAACAAGAACGGAGGGATAGGAACGAATGGAGGGCTCTTTCTTTATTTCACTTGCTTCTGATCAATTTACAACCATATAAATGACCTCCTATTTATAGGAGGAGGCCATATAAAACATCTAACTTTTGTTTCTTCCTCCCATATAAAACATCAAGCTTTTGTTTTATATGATTCACCCACATTACACTTTATGTTTCACAACACTCCCCCTTGGGTGAATCGCGTTATGTGTATGCCTCGATAAAAACTCACCCCAAAAATCCAGTGGAAAAAAAGGTAGGAGAAAAGAGTACATCACATGCACTACTTATATTGCACCTGTTGCCTCGTTAAAAACCTTGTATGAGAAAACCCAGTGAGAAAAAACTCATCAAAGGAAAAAGAGTACAACAGTTGATGTTCGAGTCAGGTCTTCGGGACTGACTCATGATCTTCAGGATCATGATCATGAGCTATGACTTCGGGGTTGGTCTCCCCCTAAACCCTGCAATTCTCTGAGCCATCTCATGCCAATTCCACTGACACATCTGTGGAATGTAGATGCTGGCAGAGACTTTGTGAATAGGTCTACTAGATTTTCACATGATCTAGTTCGCAGGATATTTATCTCCCCGCTCTTCTGGAGCTCATGGGGGTAAAAGAATTTTGGAGCAATATGCTTCGTCAGATTGCTCTTGACATAGCCCATATGCATCTGTGCAACACAAGTAAAAGGTCCTAATATGGCTAGAGGGCGGTGAATAGCCTATTAAAAATCTACAAGATCACTAGAGCAATTTGATTAAGATGATAAACGACGTAATGCAATTTTGCTCTAGCTCTATAAGAGTTGCAAGCCACCTATTCCACCAATTCTAGTTGCTAAAAATCTCTAAGTCAATCAAAGTCTAAGTCACTACGAGCTCTCAAAAGCTAGCTATACTAAAGAGCTCAACTAGGTGAGAAGCTACACTAGCAAAGATAATACAAGCTCTAAAAACTAATTACACTAAAGAGCTTGTTATAACTAGTTTGCGGAATGTAAATGGAGGGGATGTGATCTTTATACCGTCGCATAGGGGATAAACCAATCAATGAATATGAAGATCAATCACCAGGAGAAGTCAATCAACACAAGATGAACACAATGATTTTTTTCCCCGAGGTTCACTTGCTTGCTGGCACGCTACATCCCCATTGTGTCGACCACCACTTCGTGGTTCGGCGGCTAATTGGCAATCCAAATCTAAGCTCTCCAAGAGTACCGCAAGAACCTACCACAAGTGAGTTAACTCAATGACACGAGCAATTTACTAGAGCTACCTTGCGGCGCTTCGCCGAGGAAGGTGCAACACCCCTCACAAATCACCGAGAGGTGGCAAAGAACAAGCACCACTCTTGCCACAATTCCTCTGTTGCTCCAAGCCGTCTAGGTGGCGGCAACCACCAAGAGTAACAACAAATCCGCAGTCACAATGATCCCCAAGTGCCACTAGATGCAAACTCACAAGCAAATGCACTTAAAATCACTCAATCTCACTTTGAATTAGCAACCAAGAAAGGGAGATGAGTGGGAGGAAGTGTGCTCAGCTCACAAGGATGTCAAGATGTTCAAAAGACCAAGAGAGGTCCCTTGGAGCTGGCCACCACGTATTTATAAGCCACTTAAATAGATAGAGCCGTTCGGTTCTTAAAGCAGCGTTTCACGGGGCGACCGGACGCGCAGGTGGAATCGACCGGACGCAGCCCCAGAGTCCGGTCGCTACAGTCCAAGCATACCGATGCCTGCCACGCATCCCTATTCAAATATCGAATGTCCATTTCTAATGGTTGCGAGTCAGTCCAGGTCATGGTCAACCGATTGACCGGACGCGTAGATGCTGATGACCGGACACTGATCAACACGGCGTCCAGTCATTTCCAAAGAGGTATTTTCACAGTCAAACAGTGACCGGACGTGTCCACTAGCGGTGATTGGATACACCCTAGTGTTCGGTCAACATAGACCCTTGCCCCGCACTGACGTCACCTCGACCAGACGCTGACGCAATGTGTTAGGTCACTGCGTTCGCTGCCACGCAACCGTGCACCGAACGCGCCGATGTACCGCGGCCAGTGTCCGCTCGCTCAGCTCACGCGCACCTCTGCCTAAACTGACCGGACGCGCAGGTGCCCCCGAGGCTAGCTGAAAGTCCTATGTTTGGTGTTGGTAATTAGTGACAATACCTAGTACTAACCACATAGCAAAGACATATGTGTAGCTATGATGTGGTTGGTGTAACAACATGGTGAAGCAAGGATCAAGCAATGGTGATGTGATCAAGTGCTTGCCATGATGGAGTTGGGTGAAGGTGCAAAGCCAAATCATGGAGCTCAAGGCAAAGGTATATGATAGGGATTTTTATTTTGCATCCAAGACACCATAGAGGATGTGGATGGCTTAGGATACATAGCCGTACTATGAAGAGGGGAAATGTCGTATCAATTCTAGTCCTACATGTGCCGCTAGGTGACATTTCATTGAGCATATGCATTTGGATAGAGTGCACCATCTTTGACCAACGTTTTTAACTTGAAAATGAGCTAAAATATGTGCTAAGATGTTTCACATGCTTAGACTAGCTCATATGAGAATAGGGAAAACAAGAATCGAAAACAAAACTTGAAGATCAGTTCTTGATCGTGCATCGGACGCTGGCCCCGTGAGCATCAGACGCTGACGTCAGCGTCTGGTGTACTCTCTATTGAGGCACGCGCAGGCGAGCATGCATCGAACATGAGAGGAAGAATAGAACCTTGATTGATATGGCAAGATCGATGTTAAATGAGTATAATGTGAGTCATTCATTTTGGACCGAAGCAATCAACACGGCTTGCTTTTATAGCAACCGCCTCTATTGCCATAAGTTTCTAGAGAAGACACCATATGAGCTATTGAATGGAAGAAAGCCCAACATTGCATACTTTCAGGTTTTTAGTTGCAAATGCTATATCTTGAAGAAAGGCACTAGATTGAACATGTTTGAAAAGAAATGTAATGAAGGCTTCCTACTTGGCTACTCCACTATAAGCAAAGCTTATAGAGTATGGAACTTGGCTAGTGGACAACTTGAAGAAGTGCATGATGTTGAGTTTGATGAAACAAATGGCTCTTAAGATGAAGAAGAAAACTTTGATGATGTGAGAGGAACTCAATTGAGTAATGCTATGAAGAAAATAGATATTGGTGATATTAGACCAAAGCAAGTGATTGATGTGGATGACAACAAAGATCAAGTGCTCCAAAGTCTAATCATACAAGCTCGTGGTTCTCTAATTCAAAATCAAGCTAGTACATCATCTCAAGTGCAACAAGATCAACAAGTGGATAGTTTATCATCTCTAACTCATGATCAACATCAACATCTAAGCAATCAAGTCCAAGTGCTTCAACCAACCAATATTGCAAGAGACCATCCATTAGATTCTATCATTGGTGACATTCAAAGAGGAGTTCAAACTAGATCAAGATTGACATCATTTTGTGAATACTCTTCTTTTGTGTTAATGGAAGAACCAAAGGACATTGATAAAGCTTTGAGAGATTCGAATTGGGTGAGTGCAATGCATGAAGAGCTCAACAACTTCAAGAGAAATGAAGTATGAGAGTTAGCTGAGAGACCTAGTGATCACAATGTCATTGGAACAAAATGGGTCTTTCGCAACAAACAAGATCAAGATGGGATAGTAGTAAGGAATAAAGCAAGACTAGTGGCTCAAGGTTATACACAAATAGAGGGTCTTGACTTTGGTGAAACATATACCCCGATTGCAAGATTGGAAGCAATTAGGATCTTACTTGTCTATGCTTGTGCTCACAGTATCAAGCTATATCAAATGGATGTGAAGAGTGCATTTCTCAATGGGTACATTCAGGAGGTGCATGTGGAGCAACCTCTCGGTTTTGAAGATGAAATGAAACCCAACCATGTATACAAGTTGAGGAAGGCTTTGTATGGATTGAAGCATGCACCTAGAGCTTGGTATGAAAGATTGAGAGATTTCTTGCTATCCAAAGGATTTGTCATGGGAAAAGTGGATACTACTCTCTTCACTAAGAAAATTGGCAAGGACCAGTTTATGTTGTAAATCTATGTTGATGATATCATGTTTGGTTCAACCAATCAAGATTTTTGTGATGAGTTTGGGAAGATGATGGCAAAGGAGTTTGAAATGTCAATGATTTGTATCTTAGATTCTTCCTTAGACTTCATATCAAGCAAATAAAAGAAGGTACTTTTGTGAGCCAAACAAAGTACATCAAGGATATGCTAAAGAAGTTTGGCATGGAAGATGCAAAGGGCATTACAACTTCAATGAGCACTAATGGAAGCTTGGATAGTGACAAGAGTGGTAACATGGTGGATCAAAAGCTATATAGATCAATGATTGGTAGCCTACTCTATGTGACGGCATCAAGGCCCAATGTGATGTTTAGTGTATGTATGTGTGCAAGATTTCAAGCCTCACCAAGAGAAAGTCATTTAAAGGCAACAAAGAGAATATTGAGATACTTGAAGCATACACAAGATATTGGATTGTGGTATCCTAAGGGTGTAAGCTTTGAGCTAGTTGGATATTCAGATTCCGACTATGCCGATCACAAAGTTGAGAGAAAGAGCACCTCTAGAACAAGTCAATTGTTGGGAAGATCACTTATCTCATGGTCATCCAAGAAGCAAAATAGTATTGCACTCTCTACCGCCAAGGCCTAATACATCGCCGTGGATAGTTGTTGTGCACAAATCTTATGGATGATGGCAAAATTGAGGATTTTGGAATCAATTTTAAGAATGTGTCATTGCTATGTGACAATGAAAGTGCCGTGAAGCTAACAAACAATCTGGTTCAACATCAAAGAATAAAGCATATTGATGTTCGTCATCACTTCATTAGAGATCATCAACAAAAGGATGACATTGCTATTGAGAGTGTGGGCACCAAAGATCAACTAGCCGATCTAATCACCAAGTCACTTGATGAGAAGAGATTTCATAAGCTCAAGAATGAGTTGAACATACTTGACTTCTCCAACATGATTTGATGCACCCCATATATGACATGCCTCTCCTCCAAGACACGCAAGGTACAATTGGTTGACCTGTCATATATTCTATGCTAAGGACTTGTTTAGTGCATCTAGTCATGATATACATGTTCTAGGCTCATTCATAGAAATCAAATGATTTTGAAATTTATATGGTGCCACTATTGTTTCTTTGTCTTGTATGATCTAGTGGTAGCATATAACTTGTTTGAGAGCTTGTGATCCTAAGTGTTTGGTCTAGATAACTTGTTTAAGTATTTGCTTCAACATGATGCATGATAACCCTTCTAGTGAGGTGTGAAGAAATTTGCCCTTGAATCAAACCGAAGCATTTCACTTATGCAAGCAATCTAGGTTGAACTACAAACTTGACCCTCACCCCATAATTCAACATGATAATCTATCTAAAATCTGCTCCTTGTGGTCATTGGTGCCAAAAGGGGAAGAAATTGTTGTTCACAAAGATAGATTCTAAAGGGGGAGAAAACCTAAAGGGGAAACCTAAAGGGGAGAAAATTGGGAGAAATGATAAAAGAACGGGATCAACTAAAATTTTGAGCACACAAGTAGGGGGAGCAAGCTCTTAAACTTGTATGTTGCATTTCTTTGTGCAATTCATATGTATGATGCATTGTTATGCATTTCTTTTTCTCCGATACCTTGCTTGTGTGGTGTTTTGCTAGTATATAATTGAATGATGTATTGAAGTACTAGGATGCGTAGATGTTAGCTAGATATGTACTTATTCTTGGTTCTTTAGCTTCACTAGAACCCTTCTTATAATGATTGATCTCACCGGGTACCTAGTGTTTGCATGTGATTGATATTGGTCCTTCCAAGATTGTTTTCAAGTGGTATCTAGCTGCACAAGGTGCTAAGATGATGTTTTCGCTTCTCCAATGGTAGCACGCTTCAAAGGTCTATAATCTTAACACTTAGCACCTATTGGTAGTCAATGCTCCTATGCTTGCCTATCTAAACATGTATGCTTCCTAAATCCAAACATATATCATACATGTAGGGGGAGTCATGATCACTTGTCCATACTTCTTACACATGGTAACATATTTGGGCAATGTGACATGAAGTCAATCAAAATTTTATCATAATATCTTTGTGAAAGGTTTGTCACCAATTACCAATAAGGGGGAGATTGAAAGTCCTTTGTTTGGTGTTGGTAATTAGTGATAATACCTAGTACTAACCACATAGCAAAGACATGTGTGTAGCTATGATGCGGTTGGTGCAACGACATGGTGAAGTAAGGATCAAGCAATGGTGATGTGATCAAGTGCTTGCCATGATGGAGTTGGATGAAGGTGCAAAACCAAATCATGGAGCTCAAGGTAAAGGTATATGATAGAGATTTTCATTTTACATCCAAGACACCATAGAGGGTGTGGATGGCTTAGGATACGTAGCCGTACTATGAAGAGGGAAAATGGCATATCAATTCTAGTCCTACATGTGCCTCTAGGTAACATTTCATTGAGAATATGCATTTGGATAGAGTGCACCATCTTCACCCTATGTTTTTAACTTGAAAATGAGCTAAAATATGTGCTAAGATATTTCACATGCTTGGACTAGCTCATATGAGAATAGGGCAAACAAGAATTGAAAACAAAATTTGAAGATCAGCTCTTGATCGTGCATCGGACGCTGGCCCCATGAGCATCAAACGCTGGCGTCAGCGTCTGGTGTACTCTTCGCTGAGGCACGCGCAGGCGAGCATGCATCAGACGCGGTGGTGTTGAAGCGACAGACACCGGGCAGCGTCTGTTGTGAATTGCGTCAGCAGCTTCGCAAGCCGCGGTGACAACAGACGTGGAGCGCGTCTGGTGACCCTTCGACAGACGCGTCAGGTGAGAAATCGGCGTGATTGGGAGCTTACTGGACCGCGTCTGGTGAACGTCGGACGCGGAGGATTCAAGCGACAGACGCGTCTGATGGTGTCGAAATCGACCATTGGAAATTCGAGATGCAGGACACGTGGCGTGCATCCGAGCGACAGATGCTGGATGTTGCGTCTGTTGCAAGGACGACAGACGCATCTGGTGACCCCGCGTTTTGGAATAACGGCTCTATTCAAAGGGGTACGTCTATATATATGTGTTGGCCGGCTTTGGACCCTTTCTCTTGGCACTTTGACATACTTGTGAGCATCTTGAGCTGAGCCAACGCCCTTACACTTCACCCCACTCATCTCCTTGCATTCGATTGAGATTCTTGAGTGAGATCGAGTGATTCAAATGCATCATTCATTGCTTTGCATCTAGAGGCACTTGAGGGATTGTTTTTGCTGTGGGATTTCTTGTTACTCTTGGTGGTTGCCGTCACCTAGATGGCTTGGAGCAACAGTGGAGGTCCAGCACGTGTTGGTGATTGTTCATGGCCGGCTCTAGTGGATTGCTCGTGTCATTACAACTCTTAGCCATTGGCAGGTTCTTGTGGCGCCTTTTAAGAGGCTTGGTGTGTTAGACCGATTAGTCACCAAACCATGTGGTGTAAGGGGACACAACAGGGACTAGTGTGCCAGCAAGCATGTAAACCTTGGGATAAATCATTTGTCATCAATTCGTGATTGTGATTGGTTTATCTCGGTGATTGGCTACTTGATTGGATCATCATTTGGATATATCAATTGGTTGGCTCTATGCATTGCCCCTCGGTGAAATCACTTCTAGACCTACTCTTGCGTTACTTTTGTTACTATCTTGTTGTAGTCTTTGTCTTGCCAAGTTGCCTTGTTAGCTTGAGTAGAGTAGTTTGTCTTAAGTTGTCACTCTTGCGGTTTAAACTTGTGCGGTTGAGTGAATCAAAACTAGAATTGCCAATTGGATAGGTGGCTTGCAAACCCCTTTTAGGCTAGGCAAAATTTGCATCTTGCTAATTGTTATTACTAATCAACTTATCTAGCACATTTTGTAGAAAAATTTATTAGGCTATTCACCCCCCTCTAGCCATAAAGACCTTTCACCAGCGTCCGATCACTTCCAGTGACCTGTTTTGCCTTCGTTTCTTCGCCAAATCTCCACTTTTCTCTTCCTCTCAAAACCCTTCCAAATGTGCTAACCACCTTGTGTATCACCTTATGTACGTGTGTTAGCATATTTTCATGAACATTTCCAAGGGTTATGTTAGCTCTCCACTAGATCCTAATGCACATGCATATTAGTCATCATCTAGTGGCACTCGATAAACCGTTTAGCCAAAGAATTCCCCTCTTTATAATATAGCTATCGATCCTAAATCACTCACACCCTCTATGGTGTCTTGAGTGCAAAACAAAAATGGCTCTATCACATATACCTTTGCCTTGAGCCCATTTTTGTTTTTCTCTTTCTTCTTTTCCAAATGTGAAGCACTTGATCATCTTTTGGTCACCTCCATCACTAAGACCATCATCTAGCTCTATCACTTGGCATGGGACTTATAATTTCATGTCTACACACTTGACATAATAATTAGTCCCTAGGTTTCATCAATTATCCAAAACCAAACTAGGGCTTTCAACAAGCCGCATTATCCTCATAGATAATGGTAGGGGCGTCAATGATGTTCATACCACATGACTTCTAGATGTGGTTAATTATCCGTCGTAGCCAAACACATTCACGTGCGGCTTCATATAAAGCAATTATCTCTAGGTGGTTGGTCGATGTGACAACTAGGGTCTGTTTCACAGACTGCCAAGAGATGGCTGCACCACCACAGAGAAACACAAAACCGGTTTGTGATCTGGCATTATGGGGGTCAGACATATAGCCAGCATCAGCATAACCCACCGTACTTCGGTCCCCCTTTTAGGAAACCATAACCTAAGGTCCTGAGTGCCCTTTAAATATCTGAGGATGGTTTTCACGCCAACCCAATGTCTTCTAGTGGAGGCGGCACTGTACCTAGCCAATAGTTCACTGCAAATGCAATGTTTGGCCATGTGCAATTTGCGAGGTACGTTAGCACTCCAATGGCGCCGAGGTATGGAACTTCAGGTCCCAAAGTTTCCTCATCCTCTTCCTTAGGTCAAAATGGATCCTTATTCACTTCTAATTATCGAATGACTATGGGGGTTTTCAGAGGGTGGCACTCGCTCATATTGAACTTTTGAAGTACCCTCTTCGTATAGGTGGACTGGTGTACAAATACTCCTTCAGGGAGGTGTTCGAGCTGCAGGCCCAAACAAAACTTGGTTTTACCCAAGTTTTTCATCTCAAACTCCGTTTTGAGGTAAGCCATTGTTTCCTCGATGTCCCTTGCAGTCCCGATGATGTTCAGATCATCGACATAGACTAAGATGATACAAAATCCATCATTGGATTTCTTTATGAAGACGCAAGGACAATCACCATTGTTTATGTAACCTCTCTTTAGGAGAAAGTTACTCAACCGATAGAACCACATTCTTCCAGATTGTTTCAACCCGTACAACGACCACTACAGGCGGACGCTGAACATGTTGTGGTTTTGATTCGGTCTAGGGATCTTGAGTCCTTTAGGGACTCTCATATAGATTTCTGAATCAAGTGACCCATATAAATATGCGGTCACAACATCCATCAACTGTATTTTTGAATTCAAGTTAGCTGCCATAGAACATTATGCCACTCATAACAGGAGAGTAAGTCTCATCATAATTGATGTCGGGTCTCTGCGTGAACCCTTGTGCTACTAGCCTCACTTTGTATCTTACCACCTGGCCATGTTCATTCCTCTTCCAGAGGAAGACCCATTTGCATCCTATGAGGATGACTTTTGGAGGTGTTGGGACTGTAGGCCCAAAGACCTCTTTTTGGTAAAGCAAGCATAGTTCTACCTCAATTGCTGCTTTCCATTTGTCCCAATCTGAGCGCTTCTGGCACTCTATCATGGACTTTGGTTCTGGATCCGGATCCATTGAGTTAGCAATTTTTGAGGTGAAATATATGTCAACAACAGTGGTCTTTCTTTTATATGACTCTCTAGATTCCACATAATTAGTGACGATTTCCTCATGATCGTCTTCCCACTCATCATGATTTCCCACAACAATTGAGCTGGGGCGTTTCGATCTTCCAATGCGATAGTGTGCACGCGGCGCATTGGGATTTCCATCTTCAGGATGGGGTCCTTCAGGGACCATCTCAACTTTAGGTTGAGTTGCCTCTTTAGGGGCGTTCCTGACTTCAGGTCAAGCTTCCTCAATTGATTCTTTGAGTGACGCAAGTGGCTCGAGACCTTGTCTACGCGGACATCTCCACGGAACCTTGTCTGAGCACCCGGAGGTCTCCCCATTAACCTAGGATCAGATGGAGACAATAGAGTTGGTAACCTTCTGGGCCACCTATACTCTCTCCGGCGCACTTACTGCAGCTAAATGCGGCCTTGTCACTTTTTTTATCAGTGGAGGTATTTGGCAGCTCATTTGCAACCATTTGCAAATGCATAATCCTCTGAACTTCTAGTTCAGATTGACTAGTGTGTGGTTCTAAGGAATGCATTCCACCATTCCATTTTATGCAATTTTCAAGCATTCTTTTGGATGCCTATCTCCCCCTAATGATGGGAAATGCAATCAGCGTACCGAGCTTATGAAGATCCCCAGTCATAGGTTCATATATCCAACTTCTGGTGGGATCTCTTTGGTGTATGCTGATGTGGTGGTACTGGCACATATACCGCGCAGCTAAATATACATAGATGGGAAGTACTTGATTCTTTCCCACGCACTAGTTGTAAGGGGGCGTGCAGTTGGCCTGAGTTGGATTAGCGTTGCAACGTGCAACACTGTATGGCCCCAATTGCTGGCTGGTAGCCCTACAATTCTGTTGTAACGGCCATGTAATCCACTTGATCCTTTTGATCAAGGATTCAACTACACCATTTTGTGTGGCTCATCCCTAATCTTCAGGAGGGATGACCTGATGCAAGTAAAACCTTCAGGGTTACGAAAGTCTTTATGGCTAGCAGAATTATTGATGATTCTTCTCATCATATCCAACTCAGGATGACCCAATTGGTCATGCCATATTGTCTAAATATGGCTTTCATCGCAACATGTCCCTCAGTGGGTGTGTAGTACAAGCCCCTATGGCGATGAAGGAAGTATTTCCACCACAAATTTCTGAGGACCTTATGAGGAGAACTAGTTCGGTGTCCACAATATGAACATTTCTTCTAGCAATGGTCGTGATATTTCCATTTTCTTAGTCAGTATTTGGAAATATCTGGTTTCCCTTAACATCGTATTGGTAGTGCCACTATCTTCAGGACAGATCTCCGCTTTAGCCATTTGGGCTCTCACGAGGTAGGAGAATTTGGGGGATTTAACATATGCTTGAAAACAAGAAACCAACATTCATAACTTAAGGGCAACATTGAAAATGCTCTATAGGAGCATGCATGGCCATTCAACATGTTACAAATGCTCTTCAGGAGCACAAATTGCCAAACACTGCTAGTCTATGTGGGCATTGCATTATGATTAACATGATATTTTAGGGATTACTGCAGGTCCCTATATATCAAAGTCATCATTGAGAAGGTGGGACTCATGTTGACTCTCCTTGTCCTTGCTTTCGGAAGGACTTTGGTAGAGCTCAACTAGGTGTTTTGGGGCACGAAAATTGCGGGACCAATGTCCCAATGCCTCCACATCTAGAACAATGATCCCGCTACTCAGATGTTTCACATGTGACCTTGGATTCTCTTTTACCCTTGGGCTTCCTCTTTCCTTTGCCTTTGAACATGGCACCTCCTTCTCCCTTCCATTTTCCCTTTCCACGGCCGTCTATGTGGTTGCTAAAATTCTTAGCAACGCTAGCATGTGCTTCGGGCATAGCTGTGGAGCTAGTATGCCATGTAGAATGGTCGTTCGTGCGAACCTCATTCTGTTGCTCCGCAATCAATAGTACCATTATCAGCTCATAGTACTTCAAGTACTTTGAGCTCATGCATTGCTGATGCAGTACTACGTTGCTGGGTTGGAGGGTAGAAAGAGTTTTCTCGATCATATCTGCGTCAGTGATCTTCTAGCCACATATACGTAGTCTGGACACAATCCTGTGTAAAGCAGAGTCGTACGCTACAACATACGTACAGTCTTGGAAGCGTAAGGCGATCCAGTCCTGTTGTACTCCGGAGAGCACAATCGATTTCTGCCGGTTGAAGCGGTCCTTCAGGGACTGCCACAAAACTAGTGGATCATCCTCATTCATATATTCAGACTTCAGGTCTAGGTGTAAATGGTGTTGCAGGAAGTGCAACACCTTTGCTTTTATCAGGTTCTGTGCGCTCATCGTTGCCAGCTTTAGGCTGAGCAATAACATGATCGAGGCACATGCTGTCAAGTTTGATCTTGATGTCAATGGCCCAAGTAAGGTAGTTGCTGCCATCCATGGCAAGCTCATCAAATTCCTTTTCGCAACGTCCGACATGCCTGCACAATTAATGTACAGGATTAACGAATGTCGGTTGTGCGTAATCTTTAGGATTACGACCATGTACAATCTTTAGGATCACACAATCATATATAGTCTTTAGGACTATATTTTCCCTAATTATCTCATGCATATAATCTTTAGGATCATATGCTATTCACGTCAAAGATATATACTTGCAGTAAAGTAAATCTATAGGATTTAAATAAATGCAAGAAAGTAAATTGCAGTGAATATAATACGACTTGCAATAATATAGAACTTGCAATAAACAGTCATGCCATGTAAGGACTTCAAGCCATGATGATTTCTACGGGCTTCAGGCCACGTAGTGGCATGACATGGTGAGCTTTAGGTCACCGTTAGACCCTAACAACTTCTGGTCGTATATTCATGATCCTTGATGCGCTCGAATCAAAGGTTTATGACATGACAGTACGAGGCTTTAGGCCTCTTTGTTGTGTAGTGGCTTCAGGCCACTTTGGCTCATCATCTGGCACGCATGGATCACAGCAAAGTGCTTTCTGCATATAATTTATCTCATCATTTGTAATCTTCAGGATTACTTTAACGACTAAGGAATATAAATTGCAATGAAGTAAATAGGCAGAATTTAAGTAAATACAATAAATAATTTGTAGAAAATAAAGTGCAATAATATAAAAGACATAGCTGGCTTTAGGCCACTAATATTTCATGGACTTGGGGACGTGTATATGGGCATTATAGCGGACTTCGGGCCACTATTTTGCGCAAAATAAAGGATCTACACAGCCCAACTCATGATAGGCCTAAAGGGCCCATTCTGGTGCCTTATGGGCTGGTCAATCAAGCCCATCTAGGTCCTAGTCACTCGTGGTCGTCCATCTCGACGGATAGCTCGGATTCACCCATGGCCCATATAAATGGGCAGGGTAAAACCCTAACCCTATCCCTTCCACCCTCTTTCTCTTTCCCCCTTATCTCTTTCTTAGTCATGTTTAGATAGGAAAAAGGAAGCCGGAAGGGGAGAGGAGGAGGTGACGGCCAGGGCTGGCGCCCGTGTCCGCGCAGCAGCCGGCGGTGGGTGAAAGCCCAAGTTTGGTTTTGGTAATTAATGACACCAAGTTGCTAATGCTATTGCATCAAGTGTGATTAAGCTAGGCATAAGCAACATGTGATGGAGGTGGAAATGGCATGGAGAGATGGCCACAAGACCACATGATTTGGTGCATGAAATGATGAGCAAGATCATGAAGGAATGCACATAAAATGATGGACATAATGATCAAGTGGAGGAGAAGGATCTAAGAGTGCAAGGCAAAGGTATAACCATAGGGATTTCCTTTTGCTGGTCTAAGATGAGTAGAGAAGTGATTGACCGGGTTTAGGATACATAGCCGACTATCAAGAGGGGCTATCACGGTTAGCTTAGGAATCAAGTGCCACTAGATCAATGTCTTGAGCATATACATTAGGATCTAGTAGAGAGCTAACATAATGCCTTAAAAATGTTTGTAAAATGCTAACACAAATGCACATGGTGGTGTACACTTGGTGGTGTTAGCACATTTGAAAAGCGGTGGAGTTTAAGCAGTAGAGAGGAGTTTGGGTTCCTCTCTCCCTCCCGCCGAGCTTGCGAGGCGGGATTCAGTGTTTTTTTGGAAGTGAAACGTCTATTTTCTACTGTGCCAGAAGTCAGAAAAGAAACGGAGGCGAACGGTGGTCACTGTGCTGACCGGACGCTGCACCGGACGCGGTCGCGGTTTGATCGGACACGTCCGGTCAGTTCTCAGCAGTTGTCAGGTGCGCGAGTGTTAGGGTTTCCAACCAGCGCGTCCAGTCCCTCACCGAACCGGAGCATCCGGTCAGGCACCCAGAGGGGCAAAACTGGTTGTAGAGCCGACCGGACGCGCGGCGCGTCCGGTCACATGCGATCGGACACGTCCGGTCGTGGTGGGAGCTTACTGGACTCTGATCGGACGCTAGGTGCAGCGCGTCCGGTCAAACGCTAGAGCGCGTCCGGTCACGGCAACGGTAACTTCTGACACGCACTGTTCACGCTTGTCCTGTAGTGATCGGACGCGTCCGGTCACCCTGACCGGTGCGTCTGGTCAGTACGTTTTTCACTGCGTCATCCAGTAACGGCAAGTTGCGTACCCCTTTGCTATAAATAGAAGTTGGCCAGGGTTTGAGGGTAACTCTTGCACATTTTGAGACCTAGAGACATCCTTTGAGCTAGAGAACAACCCCTCCACTCATCTCTTTGCTTAGTTACACATCTTGAGTGAGATTGAGTGAGATTCAAGTGCATTGCTTGAGAGTTGCATTCTAGAGGCACTTGATCTTCGAGTTCCTGTGGATTTCTTGTTACTCTTCCGTGTTTCCTGATATGGTAGACGGCTTGGAGCAGCGAAGGTGATTGAGCTCACAATTAAAGATTGTTGGAGCCCTCACCAAGTGTTGTAAGGGGTTCTTGATCCTTCCGCATGGGAGTTCGCAAATTGGATACTCTAGTAGAGCTCGTGGCTTGGAGGATCACCATCTTGTGTGCGGTTGTGCGGCGCCCATCGAGGGATCGACTCTTGATAGTCGATTAGCTCGCGAACCGACAAGTGGGTGCATCGCCACAACGAGGAGTAGCTTGCCGGGAAGCAAGTGAACCTCGGTAAAAATCTTGTGTCATCTCTTTGCCGAGGATTTCTCTTGTGGTTGATATTTATAATTGATTCTTCGAGTGCATTACTTCTCTACATCGTTGGTATAAGAATCAAGTCACTTGCTCTTTACTTTCTTGTACTAGTCCTAGTGTAGTTTGCTTAGTGTAGCCTTTGCCACATAGGAGTAAGTAGCTTAGTGACTTAGCCTTGTTGGTGTGTATTAGAGATCATAGCCTTGCTTCACTAGAATTATTTAGGTGGCTTGCATAGTGTAGTTGAGCTAGTGCTAGAATTAGCTTAGCCATTTTTATACTAACGTGGTTGTTTAGTGAAGCTTGTAGATTTTTAAATAGGCTATTCACCCCCTCTAGCCATTTGGACCTTACAAGTGGTATCAGAGTCGTGGCACCGTTTATTTGAGGCTTAACAACCTACGGTGAAGAAGAAATGGCTCAATTAAGTTTGCACATCAACAACACTAAGAAGACACCTCACTTTGATGGCACAAATTATGCATATTGGAAGGTTAAGATGACCGTACACCTCAAGTCAATCAATAGAGAAGTGTGGAAGGTCACCGAAACAAAATTTGAGGTTGCTAATCCAGAAGCACCTACACCGGTGGAAGAGAAGAAGCTCCAATGCAATAATATTGCCATTAGTGCTCTTCATGAGTCACTAGATGACAAGACATTTGAGCAAGTGAAGAACATTGAAATTGCTCATGATGCTTGGGCCAAACTTAAAGAAACATTTGAGGGCACCGAAGGCACAAAGATCGCTAAAGCATATATCTTGCAAGAAAAATTTTCAAGCTTTAAGATGCAAGATGATGAGAGTGTACCAGAAATATTTCATCGGTTGCAAGTCATTGTCAATGAGCTCAAGGCACTTGGTGAGGAGGTCAAGGACAATCAATTCTCTATGAAGTTCTTAAGAAGCTTGCCCAAGAGGTTTGATACATTGATCACCGTGCTAGTGAGGACTACATTGAAGGATTCAACTCCTCAACAAATATTTCAAGAGGTGATGACCGATGATTCATATAGAGAAGATGATGAGAAGGATGAGTTGGTCAAGAAGAAGAAGAAAAATGAGAAGAAAGATGATGAAAAGAAGAAGAGTATGGCATTCAAAGCCACCACATCCAAGGGCAAGTCCAAGATTAAATCATCAAGTGATGAAGACTCAAGCTCTTGTGATAGTGATGACATTGATGAGAAGATGGCTCTCTTTGTTAAGCAATTTGACAAATTCATAAAGAAGAAGGGCTATCGTGCAAGGAGGAGGAAGAACTCATCTAAGAAGAATGAGCATACCATGAGATGCTTTAGATGCCATAGCAAAGATCATCTCATTGCAAAGTGTCCTTATGATAGTGATGATGAAGATGCTATCAAGAAGGAGAGGAAAAAGCAAAAGAAGAAGCAAGAAAAGAAGGAGAGCTCTCATAAAAAGAAGAATGATTCTCATGTTGCTACATGGGATAGTGATGATTCCTCAAGTGATGATGAGGATAACAACAAGAGCAAGAAGAAGGGACATGCTAGCATTTCCATCCAAGAGAAGGTCTCCCTTTTCGACACTCTATCGTGCTTCATGGCTAAAGCCGCTAAGGTATCATCCGATGATGAGAGTGATCATGATAATGCTAGTGATAGTGATAGTGATGATGATGATCTAACTAAAGATGAACTAATCACTATGCTAGAAGATTGCACTCAATATTTTAAAGAATCTAGAAAGGAGTGCAAGGGCTTGCTTAAAGATAAGAAAAACCTTATACAAGAACTTGATGAGCTTAGGGCATCTTATGAGAGTCTAAAGGTAGACCATAAGAAGCTTCAAAAGTCTCACTCTAAGCTTGAAGAAGCTCACTCCTCTCTAGTTGAAAAATGTGAAAACATGCCAACTAATGTTGAGAAAGCTAAAACTTGCAACATAGGCATATCATGTGATATAATTAATGAATCTTTTCATAAGCCTATTGTTGTTGCTACCACTAACCCTTCATGTAGCGCATCTATATCATCCTCATCTAGTAGTGATGGTTTCACTTGTGACTCCACACTTATAGTTGAGAATGAAAATCTCAAGAAGGAGGTAAAAGAGCTCAATCACACCTTAGCTAATGCTTATGGTGGTGAGGACCGCTTGCTTATGTGCTTGGGTAGTCAAAGGGCATCTCTCTATAAAGAGGGATTGGGCTATAACCCCAAGAAAGGCAAGGCCGCTTTTGCTTCTCATAAGACTCGTTTTGTGAATAACAATAGTAGCTATTGCAAAGTGTGCAAGCAAGTTGGTCACATAGAGCAACAATGCATGAACAAGAAATCCAATGCTAATGTATCCTCAATTAAACTTGATTCTTTCTATGTGCTTACCAAGGGTACTAATGGTGTTCATGCTAAGTTCATTGGTACACCATGGATGGGCTCAAAGAAGAAAGTCATTTGGGTACCAAAGAGCTTGGTCACTAACTTTGGAGGACCAAAACAAGTTTGGGTACCTAAAAAGAATTGATCTTGTCTTGTAGGTCAATTACAAAGCCGGAGGAAGGCATTGGGTGCTTGATAGTGGGTGCACTCAACATATGACCGGAGATTCATGTATGTTTAAATCAATTGATATAAGTCAAAATGGTGGTTTTGATGCTATCACTTTCGACAACAACAAGAAAGGCAAGGTCAAGGGGTTTGGTAAAATTGCTATCTCAAATGACATGAGCATAACTAATGTATTGCTAGTTGAGAGCTTAGATTTCAATCTTTTGTCGGTGGCACAACTTTGTGACCTTGGCTTCAAGTGCATATTTGGTAGTGATGATGTTAAAGTCATAAGTGTTGATGGATCAAATTTGATATTTAAAGGATTTAGACATGGTAGCTTATACTTGGTTGACTTCAATGATAGTGAGACACAATTGACATCATGCTTGCTTAGCAAATCTAGTATGAGTTGGTTATGGCATAGAAGGCTTGGCCATGTTGGAATGAAACAATTGAATAAACTTTTGAGGCATGACTTAGTTAGAGGATTGAAGGATGTCACCTTTAAGAAGGTTAAACCTTGTAGTGCTTGTCAAGCCGGTAAACAAGTTGGAAATGCACATCCTAGCAAGAGTGAAATGAGCACTTCTAAGGCATTTGAGTTATTACACATGGACTTGTTTGGACCAACAACATACACTAGTATTGGTGAGAACAAGTATGGTTTTGTGATAGTAGATGACTACACTAGATACACTTGGGTGTTCTTTCTCTATGACAAAAGTGATGTTTATGATCTATTCAAGTCTTTTGTCAAGAGAGTGTAAAATGAGTTTGAGACTACCATCAAGAAGATTAGAAGTGATAATGGTAGTGAGTTTAAGAACACAAGAATTGAAGACTTATGTGATGATCTTGGTATTCGACATCAATTTTCACCAACATACACTCCTCAATCCAATGGTGTAGTTAAAAGGAAAAATATAACCTTGATTGACATGGTTAGATCAATGCTTAGTGAATACAATGTGAGTCATTCATTTTGGAGTGAAGCCATCAACACGGCTTGCTATTGTAGCAACAGTGTCTATTGTTATGGGAAGCTTGGAAAGACACCATGTGAGCTATTGAATGGAAGAAAACCCAACATTGCATACTATAGAGTTTTTGGTTGCAAATGCTATATTCTCAAGAAAGGCACTAGATTGAGCAAGTTTGAAAAGAAATATGATGAAGGATTCTTACTTGGTTATTCTACCATAAGCAAAGCATATAGAGTTTGGAATCTCACAAATGGCACCTTGAAAGAAGTTCATGATATTGAGTTTGATGAAACCCAAGGGTCTCAAAATGAAGCTCAAAACCTTGATGATGTGAGAGGAGATCAATTGTCAAATGCAATGAAGAACATGGACATTGGTGATGTTAGGCCAAGGAAAGTTGATGATGATGATGATACTCATGTGATCAACCAAAGTGTGCAAATTGATACAAATCAAGCAAGATCTAGTGGTTCTCATGATGAAGCTCAAGTTCAAGGTCAAACAAGTGGAAGCAATCAACTCCTAATACTCCAACCTACTAGCATCGCAAGAGATCATCCATTAGACCAAATCATTGGTGGAATTCAAAGTGGTGTTCAAACTAGATCAAGATTAGCATCCTTTTATGAGCACTACTCATTTGTGTCTCTTGAAGAACCTAAGAAAATAGAAGATGCATTGAAAGATTCTGATTGGGTAAATGCCATGCATGAAGAGCTAAACAACTTCACTAGAAATCAAGTTTGGGAACTTGTTGAAAGGCCGAAGAACTACAATGTAATTGACACTAAGTGGGTCTTTAGAAACAAGCAAGATCAAGATAGCATGGTTGTGAGGAACAAAGTTAGATTAGTAGCACAAGGTTACACACAAGTTGAAGGTCTTGATTTTGGTGAGACATATGCACCGGTTGCAAGATTGGAGGCAATTAGAATCTTATTAGCATATGCTTGTGCACACAACATCAAGCTCTATCAAATGGATGTTAAAAGTGCATTTCTCAATGGCTACATCAACGAAGAAGTTTATGTTGAGCAACCTCCCGGTTTTGAAAATGACAAGAAGCCCGACCATATTTTCAAGCTAAAAAAGGCATTGTATGGTTTGAAGCAAGCACCTAGAGCATGGTATGAGAGATTTAGGGACTTTCTTCTCTCTAAAGGGTTCAAGATGGGAAAGGTTGACACCACTCTCTTCACCAAGAAGCTTGGAAATGACTTGTTTGTGTTACAAATCTATGTGGATGACATTATCTTTGGATCAACTAACCAAGACTTTTGTGAAGAGTTTAGAAATATGATGGCTAATGAGCTTGAGATGTCTATGATTGGAGAGCTTAGTTACTTTCTTGGACTTCAAATCAAGCAAATGAAGAATGACACTTTTGTAAGTCAAGGCAAGTACATCAAGGACATGATCAAAAAGTTTAGATTGCAAGATGCTAAGCAAATGAGTACACCAATGGGCACAAATGATCAATTGAGTGTTGATGCTAGTGGCAACATGGTAGATCAAAAGCAATATCGGTCTATGATTGGAAGTTTGCTCTATGTCACCGCTTCTAGATCGGATGTGATGTTTAGTGTGTGCAAATGTACAAGATATCAAGCTTCACCTAGAGAAAGTCACTTGAAAGCAACCAAGAGGATATTGAGATATCTTAAGGGCACTCATGATGTTGGATTATGGTTTCTAAAGGGGTCTAATTTTGAGTTAATTGGATATTTGGACTCCGACTATGGTGGATGCAAGTTTGATAGAATGAGCACAAGTGACACTTGTCAATTGCTTGGAAGGTCTCTTGTTTCATGGTCTTTAAAGAAACAAAATAGTGTTGCACTATCTACCGCCGAGGCCGAATACATTAGTGCCGGTAGTTGTTGTGCACAATTGCTTTGGTGAAGGTAACTTTGAGTGACTTTGGAATCAAATTCAAGAATGTGCCTTTGTTTTGTGATAATGAGAGTGCTATCAAGATGACACAAAATCCGGTTCAACATTCAAGAACGAAGCACATTGACATAAGACATCACTTCATAAGAGACCATCAACAAAAGGGTGATATTAGCATTGAGAGCATTGGCACCGAAGATCAACTAGCCGATATATTCACAAAGCCACTTGATGAGAAGAGATTTTATAAGTTGAAGAATGAATTGAACATACTTGACTTCTCCAACTTGAAATGAGTGCACCCTCACATTCTTATATGACATGCCTCCCCTTCGACAATGCAAGGTAAAGTTGTTTGGCATATCATTTATACTTTGCTAAGGACATGTTTAGAATATATAAACATATTTGCATGACAAATAGGCTCATTCATGAAAATCAAATGATTTCGATGTATATATGGTACCACTATTGCTTCTATATTTGTTTGATCTAGTGGTAGCATATGACATGTTTGTGGGCTTGCAAACCTAGTGTTGAATCTAGAAAATGAGCTCATGATGTGTAATTCAACATGGCTAAGATAACTCTTATACTTTATGAGGTGTGAAGAAGCTTGTCCTTAGATCAAAATGAATTACATATTCTAGGCAAGTGATCTAGATTGAACCATAATTTGGACTCCCTTATATTGATTGACTTAACTCTCACTAAAATTAGCACCTTTTTGGTGATTATTGACAAAGGGGGAGAGAAAAGTCACAAAGAGCTGGTGGTTGCTACTGCCCGCCGTCCTTCCTCGGGGCGACGGTCGTGCGCCCTTTGCAGCTCCCTGTGTTGGCTTGGGTCACCGCGATGGCTCCCTGGCTTCTCCGTGCCCCGTCTCTTTGATGGGTCGGGGACATCGTCATGCGGCTACGCTTGCCGCGAGGACGCTCGCGGTTCGCGTGGTGGCGTTGGGTGTCGGCGGGGACGCCCGCATTCGTCACGGGCGCCTTCCTTCGTGACTGTCCCCTTTGCGGTGGGCTCTAGCAGGCGGCGGTGGGTGGGTGTGAGAGGTCTTGGCGAAAGCCTAGACAGCGACGTCCGCGGACGTCGTGTCCTCCTTGGAGGCGTCCTTCTCGTACCTCTCCTCCTACCAGCTGCGATTTGCGGGTGAAAACCCTCCCATGTTGGGCTTGCGATGTCGGCGCCTTGGCGTCGTTTCCTTCTTGAAGGCATTGCGAGGCTTTTTCCAGCTCCGCTCTGTTGCTTCTGCCGCCATGGTGGTGCTTCAGGTTGTCTAGTTGGTGGTGACTGGCATCAACGTTTTGGGTTGGTTGCCTGAGTTAGTTGTTTTTTATAGTTGTTTTGTTTAGCTTTGTGTTGTCCTGAGTTGCTTTAGTGGTGGTTTTACTAGTTGGGTCGTTTTTCGACCAAATTGAGTTGCTAGTTGGGTCTTTTGACCAAGTTGGCTCAGTGAAGTTCACTGGAGCATGCAACGGTGGGAAGTTGTCAGTGGTCCGGTTGAAGTTTCAAGTTGTAAGAGTCGAGTGGCGCACTCTTCACCGGAGCGTCGAGTAGCGTGAAGTTGTCAGTGGTGTGTTGGAGTACCAAGTTGTATGGGATGAGTGGGTGCACTCTCCGCAGTTGTGTGGTTTTTGAGCCCGGTTTCCACTCAAAAAATTGGGCCGTCATTTTATTTTCTTTTTCATCGTCTAATAAAAATAGCGGCAAAGCTTTCGAAAAAAAAATTCAGCTCAGTGTCAATCCAAAGGCCCCACAAATCTCTGGATTACCGGAGGCGCACATGGCCGTCTGGAAAACTTACGACACGGACACACGGTACAAGTCTCGTCGTCTGGAAAACGACTCAGGGCATGTTCGGAGTGTACATGTTCTCTGTTTCTATGGAGGGGGGTGGGCATAGGACACTCTCATTTGGTGTGGCAAATGGACGCATCCATGGAAAATCTTGGGCCGCGGCATCATTGTTAGTTGTGAGGGTATGCGCCGAACGGGCGAAGAGGATGCCATGGAAAATCTTCGACGCCGCGGCCGCCATTCAGGATGGCATGGCTAGATCTAGATCCGCCCCTGCTGCGGCGAGGAGATCGTCCTCGCTCGCAAAGCCAGCAGCATCGAGGGGCCCCGGGCCCCGGCAGTTAGGCCTTGTTCACTTTCTCGTGCCAACCCAAAATATTTTCTCTTCCACCTATCACATCGACTCTTAGGTAAAAAAGATAACTAATTACATAGTTTGTCCGTAAATGTCGGGACGAATCTTTTGAGCCTAGTTAGTCTATGATTAGACAAATTTTACCAAATAACAACGAAAGATGGTACAGTAACTTTTCAGCTGTTTTTCGCGAGGTGAACCCACCCTAAGGGCCACTACGGGAAGCTTCAGAATTCGACGTTGATGGCCAGGAAGATGCGGTAGAGCTCGAGCTCCTCGTCGTTCATGTACGTCTAGAAGTCGTCGTAGCCGACGCGGCCGTCATGGTGGGTCGCAGGTAAAGAGCAGCACGTGCTAGTCCTTGGGGTACGCAGGCGACCATCGGCGGCGCCGACGAATCATGGCAGGAGCTCAACTGAGTGGCCACTCGCCAGGAACGCCGAGTCTGGTGCGTGGGCGAGGCGGCAGGCGTGGCGCGCGGAGGGGCCTGCTGTGGTGTCGCTCCGGCCTGGCCGCATGGGCATGGCGCAGGTGTAGGCTCGGCGGCCGGCCGCAGTCACGCAGACATCCTCCCAAGCGGTCGCGCCGGGGACTTGGCCCCACCCGGGAAGGCGCACATGGCCCGAGGGCGAGCTGTGGTGGCCCTGCCGGCTGCCGCACTCGTGGGGTGCTAGGCGAGCATGGCCGGAGGGCGAGGCGCGTCCGCGGGGCTGGGCCGGGTGGCGTCGCCTTGTCGTCCACGCGCGGCATGGCAGCCATGGCAACGAGGTGCAGCGACGCGGACAGGCTCGTTACCGCGTGTGGGCAGACAGCGGCCGGCTGGGCGCCCACGCTGCGTCGCCGGACCCCGGTGCGGCCGCGCACCGCCTGCTTCGCGACGAGACCAGCGCCGCCATCGCCGACATCCTCCGGGTCGCGGGCAGCACGGGCGCCGCAATCCTCCTGGCTCCTGGGCGAGCACGAGGACCCTCTCAGCTCCGGGCGGTGGGTGGCGCGGCGGTACTACGCCGCGACGTTCGACGCCGTGGACGCAGCCGGGCTGGCGGACGCGCAGTACTACGCCGCGGCGTTCGACGCCGGGCTGGCGGACGCGAGCCCCGCGAGGGTGAAAGCGGAGGAGATGTTCGCGCAGGTTCCAGAACGCCGGCTCACGCAAGTGATCCAGAGCCACTGACTTGGTTGGGATGAGCAGAGGAATCCAAGAGTTGCTCCATCACCTCCGTCTCGCAGTCTCGCTAGCTCACTAACCAACCACGCCAAACGCAGATGCTGCAACAACCATGTCCGGGTCCGGGTTCCGCATCCGCTGCAGCAGCATTGAAATCGCGGCGGCTGTTGCTGCTGCGGCCGCCTCGGTACCCGTCCGGCCGTCCCCGTCCCTTACAGCAGCAAAGGCGACAGCATCGACGACGCCCCGGTACTGCCGGCGGGTACTGCTGCGTCTGCCTCGTGCCGCCAGCGCCGGTGTCGGGCGCGGAGCTGGCGTCCCGCGGGCTCGCGGTGCGGCGAACGGCAGAGGGCAACGACGTGGCGGCGCTGAACGGCAGCTTGGGCGCACGGCAGAGGCCGCACCGCACCGGTGTCCGCGGACGCAGCGTGGGCACCTATCCGCGCGGCGTCGACGTCGGCCGCGGCGCCCGGGACTTCAGGCTCCTGCGACGCATCAGGTCGTCCGTGGAGGCGGAGCGGCCCTGCGGCCTGTACGCGACGAAGGTGGCGCCGTGGCGGACCGGCGCGTGGTGGCCGTCTGCCGAGAAGAAGCTGGTGAGATAAATGGTGTGATAAATCCTTGACATCGCACCATTCCATCACTTGCTAACCAGGACCTGAGCACTAGCCGCACCGCAGCCGACCATACCAGGATCCGACGGACCACAGCCGGCCACCGGCCACCGCGCCACCCGCTAGCTGGCAGTGGCACCGCAGTCCGCAGACGCAGAGGCGGCAGAGCATGTGGGCACCGGCGGCCAGTGTTCCTCCGAAGAGCATGTGGGCTCACGACGGGTTGCCGCGGCTCCGTGGTAGCCGCGCACGCGGCGGGCTTTGGCGGCGGCGTGGGTGGCCAGCCCGAGGTACAAATTAAAACCGAGCACCTTGATGTATGAACAACCGTGGAGGTTCAAATGGGGGAAAAAGTACATTAGTCGTTCTCCTCCGCACCTTGATGTTCACCACGTGCATAGCGACTTTTTTTAGTTTGCCTCAAAGTTCCAAGTTTTTTCACTCTCTCCATCACATCAATTTTTAACCGCTTGCATGGAGTATTAAATGTAGGTAAAAAAATAACTAATTACACAGTTTAGTTGGAAATCACGAGATGAATCTTTTGAGCCTAGTTGATCCATGATTGGACAATATTTGCCAAATAAGACGAAAGTGGTACTATTCATCGGGTTGAAATTTTCTTCAATCTAAACAAGGGCTAGCTTCATAACCGGCTGCTCCGAGTCTTTATTATGGGTGTGTTCGCTCCGCGAAAAGTAGGTAAAAAGTTACTGTAGCATCTTTCGTTGTTATTTGGCAAAATTTGTCTAATCATGGACTAACTAGGCTCAAAAGATTCGTCCCGACATTTACAGATAAACTATGCAATTAGTTATCTTTTTTACCTATATTTAATGCTCCATGCATGCGTCGAAAGATTCGATGTGATAGATGGAAGAGGAAATATTTTGGATTTGCATGGCAACTAAATAGGGCCTATGTTGCACTTGCAGGAAGAGTTGCTCCTTTCTTTCTCCAGCTCCAGCAGAAATGGCTTCATCGGGGGTGCGACAAACGCAGATGCCATGACTCGTCGGAGCTCACCGGTCGCCGGCATACCTCCAAAACGATAGTTTCCGCCCGCCAGAGGGAGCACATCAGATTTCAGAGCTACTACTCCTAGTGATTAACTAAGATATAAACTCCTGCATCTCTGCAATGAGAAAGTTTACTACTACGACTCCCTGGCTACTACTACGAGCTGCTGCCCGCTGGTGATAGTTTTTTAGTTCATTTTGCCCCGGCCCTCATCAGTTAGGAGCGGCGAGCATGACATTGCCGGTCATATAAAGCACGAAACCGAAGACAAGAAAAGCGACGGCGAGGGCGAGCTTGATGCTGGCCAGATTCCCGAGCCATCCCAGCTCCGCTGCTGGCGACGGGGAATCAGCGGCCTGCTCCGGGGTGACGTTATTGCTGCGCTCGATGGTACGGCGGTAGCCGTCGGCGGCCAGTCGGAGGTAGGCGAACGGGAGCAGGAGCGCGCAGCAAGATGACGAGCACGAGGACGGGGTCGCGCTCGTCCCTAGAGGCTAGAGGTAACCCGCTCCAGAAAGCAGAGAACCGGCACCAGGACGTGGGCGCAGCCGACGCCTAAACCGATGGCGAACCTGGATGGGTCGGCAAGTGGGGAACGGGAAGCCATTGGCCTAGTTCGGTTGGGCTAATAAGTCGGCTGAAAAATATTGATGGTTGATTTGTTATAAGAGAAAAATACTGTTCCAACTAAAAAAATAAGCTGAAAAAGACGGATTATAAGCCAGGGCCATTGTCAGTTACCACTGCAGGGTAGTGTAGTGTAAAAGTAGCAGTAGTGACTAGTGAGCAGAGCACTGGGCACTTGGGCAGGCCGGCGTGAGAGCGGTGGTGATGTGGTGAGGTGAAGCAGTGAAGGGGGTAAGGCAAATAGAACGCCTCGATCTGGTTGCTCGTTTTATAGGCTTTATTATCCATGGGCAGGAGCTGTGAAAACACCGTTTTGTTGTTCCGAATAGTAGAGCCGCGGCCCTCGATTCCTCGAAGCCCCGGAGTTTACTCGTAATACGTTTTTACGCGTTGCGCCTCTCTCTATCCCTGACCCTCCTGGTCGCCCTCGTCGTGACATGCAGTCATGCATGGTATCTTTCTTTCCTACATGGCGATGGCGTCTTCTGTTTTTTTTTTTCGACTTGGCGTCTTCTGTTTTTTTTTCAACATGGTGTCTTTTGGTTTCTTGTCTTCAACCATCGCCCACCGTTATATATATATAAAAAAATCGCCCACCCGGCTCTCTTGCCGTGGCCTTTTTCCCCGCGCTCATCTCTGGCCGTGGCCGGCTCTCTTGTGGACGGGGACGGCGTTGCCACTCCCAACTCCAAGCCTCCTTTTTTTTGTTTCATTCATCCAACTCCAAGCCTTTTTTTTTGTTTCATCCAACTCCAACCCTTTTTTGGTTTCATCCAACTCCAAGCATTTTTTTGTTTCATCAACTTCAAGCCTTTTTTTTTTCATCCAACTCCAAGCCCTTTTTTTTTGTTTCATGCAACTCTAAGCCTTTTTTTTGTTTCATCTGGATGCTCGGCGGCTTCCCAGAACGAGTGAACGGTTGCGTTCAGCAATTTTGTGGTTCCTCGCTCGGCGTGATTTCCATCTCTGTTGGGCAGGGCTGTCATCGGCGGGAGACGATCCATCAGCACGCGGATTGAGATTGAAATTAGGAGTACTCCGTATACGGGTGGAGAAAGAGCAACGCACTTCACCGGGCGTCAAGATTACGCAGACCATATCACAATTACCAGGAGAATTGTTAATAATTGGCTGTTTTCTAATCGTACACAAAGTCAAGCCTCTCTCCGACTCCCACCAGTTTTCGTTTCAATCATGATTTATGATGGAGCGCATTACACTTATCAGAGTGGAGATCTGATGCCTCTATCTGGAGCTCCAACGGAGGGCTAGGAGATTGGGGAAGAATCGTTAATGCGGATGTTCTCTGATCTGTATAGGATAGTGAGGAAGAAAGGGGCTTCGGTAGCTAGTGTGCTTAATTCGACTCCTTTGAACATCTCATTTAGGCGAGGGTTAGTAGGAGAAAGATTAGAAGAGTGGCTAGGCTGGTATCTCTAGTGGTACCAGTAGGTCTAAATAATGACAATGATATTTTCATTTGGCAGCTAAAGAAAAATGGAATGTTTTCAACACAGTCACTGTACAGAGAAATCTTGAGTAGGGATAAAACTGAGGGGAAGCACCTGTTTTGGAGAGCAAAATTACCATTGAAGATTAAAAATCTTCCTATGGTATTTGAAAGGGGGGGGTAATCCTAACGAAAGATAACTTAGTAAAAAGAAAACGGAGAGGGGACTCTAAATGTAACTTCTGTGGATTGGAAGAAAGTATTCAGCATCTCTTTTTTGATTGCCGCATGGCGAGATTTGTTTGGAACATGCTTTACATCATTTTTAACATTCAACAACCAAAAAGCTCTTCTCATATGTTTGGATCTTGGTTAAGGAGTTTTGCTCCAAGGATAAGATGTCAAATAATTGTGGGAATGACGGCCATGTGTTGGGCTATATGGTTGAATAGAAATGATGTAGTGTTCCAAAGAGAAGTTACTAATTCTTTTTTGCAGGTAATTTTCAGGGGAACTTTTTGGATCAGGCAATGGCTCCTGTTATCTAAAGAGGAAGAGGGAAGATTGATGAAGGAAGGCTGCAAACATCTGGAAGGAGTGGCGCTTCAGCTCTTTGGTTCCAGAAATTGGAAGAACCAGAAGAGATTGGAAGTATAGTGCTTTTCAGACGATTTTTTTGGAAGCTGGTGTTTTGTCTTCTGAGGTGGGAGTTTAGAGACATAACGATGCTGTTTGTGAACTGCTTTTGATGTTAGACGTGGTTGTTATGCCTTTTGTAAGGTTTGTTGTCAGAACTGGTCCACCTAGCGGAATCTGGGCTCAGTCCCTGGTTGTTTATCTTGAGCTCTAAGCATTCAGTTAGTGGCGGATCTAGGATGAAAATCTAGGAGTGGCTTAAGTTCTCATGGGAACAAAGACATGAAGCTCAGTTAACACTCCAGCATCGTCTTCAACCTTAGCTCAATGCTCAAGCTCCTCCTTTCCTTCCTTCAATGGCAGAAAAAATTATGGAGGGGCTAAGGGAGGACTTCACAGGCTCAGGCACCAGCCCCTGGCAGATCCGCCCCTGCATTCAGTTGAATGTGAAGGCTGGAATACAATATTCTGTAATCTAAAAAAAAGGAGATTGGGGAAGAAACACCATGAATGCCTGCTTTTTTGTTGTTATCATGCTCCATGCACACATATCAAGCACTTCGATTGCTGATCCTCCCTTGGCAATAAGCACTTCGTTCGATTGGTTCGGCATAAGCATGGGCTTCATCCTCATATCATAAGCATGCGTTCATCGTTAAATTAAATGAGGCCATATGATTCGACACATAACATATAGTAGCAAGATCATGCTGCCCTTTTGAAAGGACAAGAAGAAATCAACACATTCTATACTGAAGCTCCACAGAAAGCATTTTCTAGAAAACTAGTAGTACTATGATAAAAAAGGAAACTAGTACTAGTATACACCGTAAGCGTCGTGTTCGTGACGGATGGGTGTGTTTATGCCTCGGTGTCCTTCAAGATCATTGATGTATTTCGATCCTCTTCTGAGGATCTTTTTTAATATGGGTGCTTCTATAAGAGGAATACAGTAATGAGCTTATAGCCAAGCTAGTAAGCATTTTTGCTGATGTGAAGGAGAGAGAAGAGAGCTTGACTCTTATTCTAGCACCAAGCTGGACACGAAATCATAGGCATATGTGGGTCCAAACAATAGTGTATGTGAGGAGGAGTAGGAAAAAAAATTAAGACATGGTATCACATAATAATAAACAATTTTTTTATAGACAAATAGGAGACAACTATTGTATGACTTACCTATTATAACTTGACTTATAGCCAAGCACTTGACCATTTTTATTAACCTTGCTCTAGTTCGAGTTGCCAAAAAAAAAAGAAGCACGTGAGCAGCAGCAGGTTGTTTCAGACATCGGTATCGGATTTTTTATGGATCGAGGCAACACTACTAAAAAGAATCTTTTATGAGGTGTTTGAAAATGGGCCTCAGAGGCGGGCAGCAATCGTAACCGCCTTAGTTAATGCCTCGGATTAACCGATGCGGTCACATTCAACCGCCTCGTAAAATAGATTTACAGTAACCGCCTCCTAAAATCTATTAATAGAGGCGGGCATTATAAGAGGTTCGACTCCAAAAATACTCCCATTTTAGAGGCCTGCCTCGGTTAATAGTGGCCAAGCCCAATAACTATCGGCGAAGCCCAAATGAGCCCAGTTTCTGTCTAGGAGTATATATATGAAGGAAAACCCTAACCCACTCACCTCCCCTCCCTTTCCTAGCCGCTCCTCAGCGCTCCTCCACCGCGCACTCAGCGCTCAACACTCCTCCCTCTCCCGAGCTCTCTCCCTGGCCTGCCCCCTCCCTTCCCCTCCCCTCCCTGGCCTGCCTCCTCCCCTCCCCTCCCCGGCGACGCCCCTCCCCTTCCCGGAGGCCGGCCATCGGCTGCGCTCAGGCGGTTGACGCGGGGCGGCCCAGCCCTTCCCGGCAGTGCGCACGTCGGCGGTGGCACGGGGCGGCCACGGCCCCTCCCGGTGGTCACGCGCGAGGCGGCCCTTCAAGGCGTAGCGCGGGACGGCTCAGCTCCTCCCTCAGGTGGCGCAGCGCGGCTCGGCCCCTCTCGGCGGCGTGGCGCAGCAGCAGATGGCCGGCGGTGGCATGCTCCCTCCCTCCATCTCCCTCAGCCGGTGGAGCTCTCTCTCCGACAGGTAGCTACGGGGGCCGCTCAGATCCGGCGGTGTGCTGCTTCGGGGGCTGCTCAGATCTGTGTGGCTCCACCACCTCCTCCTGCAAGATCCAAGCGGTCGCGCCGATGGCGAGGAAGGTGGCTGCGGATCCAGGCGGATGGTGGTCAGATCTGGTGCAGGGCAGCCGGATCCGGCTCGAAGCGCGGTGGAGCGGACGCGGCGGCGGCGGGTCCATGGATGGGCTTGGCGGGCCCGTGGATGGGCTCGCCGGGCATGTCCATGGATTTTCTTTTTTCTGTTTTTTATTTCGATTTACCGAGGCAGGTAGACAACCGCCTCGGTAAAGGCCACGATTAACCGTAACATTTAATCCGAGGCGGTTGCAAAAACTGCCTCGGTTAGTGCTTTTTGTCCCCCTCTATAAAGATTTATCACTACTACACAACTGACCTTTCGTTGATCGTTCAAAATGTCTTTAGTCTCGGTGATTTCGGTGACTGGGACTAAATAGACCTTTAGTTCTGGTTGGTGTTACCAACCGGGACTAAAGGTCCCTCGCCAATGGCTCTGTTGTCGGACGTTGTCGGGAGGGACCTTTAGTCCCGGTCGGTGCCACGGACCGGGACTACAGCTTTTGTCCCGGTCCGTGGCACCGACCGGGACTATAGGACTGGGTTTAGTCCCGGTTGGTGTTACCTATAAATTGAATCTCCCTCTTATTCCTCCCTACCTGAGCCTGAGCTTCCTTATTCATATTCTTGTTGCTTGTTCTTCCATTGTTCTTGCTTGTCTTATCTCCGGCGATCAATCCACTTCAAACGCTTCTACGTCGTCGTCGATTTGTTTGAAAGATTGCTAGCTTCATCTTCCTATGTTTTAGCAACACCATATGTAAATTCATGTTGTATATGGCTATTTTATTTCATATTGCTAGCTCTAATTATTTTTCATGTTTGAAAATTTATGAACGATGCTAATTATAGTACCTAAAAAGTAGTATACACATATAATGTTTAGTTCTATTATAGACTTTTTAGGATACTTTTTACTTTAATTTGTTCATGTTCTCATTTTAAAATATTAAATAATGTTGATTCTTTGTAATTTTGAAACAAATTAATTTTAACTTTAAAAATTCTTCAAATTAATTTTATTTAGAGATAAAATTACACCTTTTAATAGAAAAAATACAAATTTTATGATTTTTCTATCTTTTTATTAACGTCCATAAATTAATTTTATGAAATAATGAACCACTTATAAAATTTTGAACTCAATTAGACAAGGTTGTGCCGCGCTCTTTTCTCATGCTGGACTTTTAATTATGTGATGCCATATAATACAGATAATGACACGCCATTGGATGTACAATGCCGATCGCCGCTCCAACGAGTTCATTGAGGGCGTACGAGAATTCTGTAGAGTGGCAGAGGAAAACAAGCGGGATGGTTTTATGTGCTGTCCATGTACCGTGTGTATGAATTTGAAAGAATTTTATAGCTCAAAAAGTATTCACTTGCACTTGTTTAAGTCGGGTTTCATGTCAAACTACATTTGTTGGACCAAGCACGGAGAGACCGGGGTTATGATGGAAGAAGGTGAAGAAGAACAAGCGGACCCTGACAATGTTTTTGCTCAATACTGTGACTTTGTGATGGAGGAAGTTGAAGAATAGGCGGATGCAGAAAACAGTATCACTGAAGATGACGATGCTCTTGGTGATGTCATTCGTGACACACAGAGAGATTGTGAAAGTGAAAAGGAGAAAGCTAAGTTTGACCAAATGCTAGAGGATCACAAGAAGTTACTCTACCCGTCGACCGAAGATGGGCAGAAAAAGCTAGGCACGACACTGGAGTTGTTATAGTGGAAGACAGAGAATGGTATATCTGATAAGACATTTGGGAAATTACTGAAGATCTAAAAAAAGATGCTTCCGAAGCCTAATGAATTGCCCACCACTACATACGAAGCAAAAAAGATTGTCTGCCCTTTAGGATTACAAATCGAGAAGATACATGCATGTCCTAATGACTGCATCCTGTACCGTGGCGACCACGAGAATTTAGATGAATGTCCTATTTGCCATACGTCACGGTACAAGATCTTGCGAGATGATCCTGGCGATGTTGAGGATGAATAACGTCCGAAGAAGAGAAACCCTGCCAAGGTTGTGTGGTATGCTCCAATAATTTCACGCCTAAAACGACTGTTCAAAAACAAGGAGCACGCAGAGTTATTGCGATGGCACAAAGAAGACCGTAAGGTGGACAACATGTTGAGACACCCTACAGATGGGTCCTAGTGGAGAGAAATAGATAGAGAATTCCTGGACTTTACAGATGACGCAATAAACCTAAAGTTCGCATTGAGTACGGATGGATTTAATCCTTTTGGGGACCAGAGCTCTAGTCATAGCACTTGACCCGTTACTCTATGTATCTACAACCTTCCTCCATGGATATGCATGAAGCGGAAGTTCATTATGATGCTGGTGTTCATCCAAGGCCCGAAGCAACCTGGCAATGACATCGATGTCTACCTGAGGCCATTAGTTGAGGAACTCCAGCTGCTATGGAGCAAACCAGGTGTGCGTGTGTGGGATGAGTACAAACAAGTAGAATTCGACCTGTGAGCATTGTTGTTCATGACAATCAATGATTGGCCAGCTCTAAGTAATCTTTTAGGATAGACAAATAAGGGATATAATGCATGCACCCATTATTTTGGTGACCTTGAGGCTGTCTATTTAAAAAAATATCGAAAGGTCGTGTACCTTGGCTATCGTCGATTTCTTGCTAAGAACCACCAATTGAGAAAGAAAGGCAAACATTTTAAAGGTACGGCAGAACACCGGTCCAAGCCAGGCAACAGAGATAGGGCAGAGGTATTCAAGATGGTCGAGGATTTGAAAGTAGTGTTTGGAAAGGGACAAGACAGTGAACATGTTCCAAAAGACGCTTCGGGCGCGCCCCAATGTGGAAAAAGAAGTCAATATTTTGGGAGCTACCATATTGGAAAGACCTTGAGGTCCGCCACTCGATTGACGTGATGCACCTGAAAAAAAATCTTTGTGTCAATCTCCTAGGGTTCATGGGTGTGTTTGGAAAGCCTAAGGATACCCTTGAGGCACGAGAGGACTTGAAGCGCATGAAAGAACGAGACAACCTGCATCCAGAGAAGACAGATGATGAACGTCATTACTTAAGACTGGCTAGCTACACTCTTAGCAATGAGGAGAAGGAAAGCATGTTTGAGTGCCTAAGCAGCATCAAAGTCCCATCTGGATTCTCCTCCAATATAAAGCGTATAATAAATGTGCCGGAGAAGAAATTTGTCAACTTAAAATCGCACGACTGCCATGAGATTATGACGTAACTGCTTCCGATTGCCTTAAGAGGAATTCTACCTCCACATGTACGTCTAGCCACCGTGAAGCTGTGTGCATTTCTCAATGTAATTTCTCAGAAGGGTGAGACCTTTAGTCCCGGTTCATGGCTAGAACCGGGACTAAAGGCCCTTTAGTCTCGGGCGATGGCCAGACCCGGGACTAAAGGTCCCTGGCCTATAAAGACAGGACCTTCTTCCTCCTCCTCCTCCTCCCCACCCGCGCGCACAGTACACGAACCGTCGCCGTCCTCCCGAGCACCGCTACCCCGAGCACCGCCGCGCGCCGCCCCGAGCACCGCCGACGCGGGCCCTCGTCCGCGTTCGCGTCACCAGGTACGTCCACGAGCACCCCGGTTGCGCCGCTGCCGACCAGCCCCTAGCCGCGGGCCGCCCCAGCCCTCCACAGCCACCTGCGCCCCAGACAGCGCACCTGTGTCCTAAGGCCGCCCAAGCCCTGCGCGGACAGCGTGGCTGCGCCCCGCCGCCACCTAGCCGGAGATGAACTCCCGCCGGCATGTCAGTGAGAGATGGAGGAAGAAGAGGCCCCCGCATGTCGGTGATGAACTCTGGCCACCGCACAGGCACGAGTAGTCGTGTGAGATGGAGGAAGAAGAGGCCTGACGTGCGGCCCCCGCATGTCAGTGAGAGAAAGAAGAAAAAAAGGAGATGGGCTGCCTGTGTTGGGCCGGCCCAGTAAGAAAGAAGCGTGGGCTGAAAAACGTTTTTCTTTTTCTAAAAAGAATTACTGAATTGCTTTTTGTTATTTTTGTACAAGATTTTAGGAGTGTAATAAAATTATGAAAAATTTTATGTAGACTCTCTCTGACGTGTAATATCTAGGAAAACTATTAAACCTGAAATTTGAATAGTTTTTCCATGAGTTAAAATTATCTATTTTAATTAAGAAATACAACTTCAATGGATTTTATACGCTTAAATATTAATTTAAAAATCCTGAAATTTTCTAAGTAGACTTTTCATGCCTAGGTCTAGCTTCACAAATATTTTAGTACTATTTTGATAAATAGAAATTAGATTCTTAAGTTATGCTTAATTAATCATAAGTTTATCTTAATGATTTAGGATTTGTGAGATTTTGGGATTTAGTGATGACTTTGGGTCATTAACATGTAATGACCCTTGGCACTTTAATTAATTGTTTGAGTTTACGATTAACTTATTAATTAAGAATTGTTAACGATAATTAATATGTTTAACATAGATCATTAATGGTTAATGATTTCTTGTGTAAGTAAATAGTGGTCTTGTGATAGACTTACTTATTATTAGATGCATTAAGTTAGTAGGAGTTGTTCGATACCGTTGCTGCATGATTACCTTGATCTACACTTATATCTAGATGATATCCCACTAATATGTGTAAGTCGATCTCTTATGCTTAGTAATGCTTAGACTTCGGTAGAAGTCGATCTCTTATGCTTAGTAATGCCTAAACCCTAAACTGTAAACCCTAACCCCTAAACCCTAAACCCTAAACTGTCAACCCTAAACCCTAAATATTTGTGCAGAAATGGTCGACCCGAGAGAAGATGAAGAAATATTGTTGAACATGATCCGCGGTAGCGCTGAAGAAGGTCGTTATGACGATCGTGAAGGCGATAAGAACCCTGAGGGCATCGATGATGGTTCTTAGTACTTGGTCGACCCGAATGACCAAGACAATGTTGGTGAGGTCTGTAATATATGCAACCTCCTATGTTTATATACACAAAATTCAAAAAATCCTTTATTAATTGTTTTGTTTCTGCCTACATAGCCCTCTGTCTCAACGACAACCACGGGGACCAGCAGAAAAGTACGAGGCCTGAAGAAGCCGATGGAGGGCCGGTTGGTTATCATGGATTTCGACGAGGGAACAGGCTAGCCACGTGGACCCCATGCAAGGGCCTTTGTCAACCACTTAGGGTACCTTGCCCGGGATAGGATCCCGATCAATGTACATGAATAGAAGAAAAATAAGCAACGCCCAAAAATTAGTTATGTCTCCGACCGTGACAAGGAACTAGTTTGGGGTGACGTGTTGCAACATTTCATGCTAGATACAAACGATGAACAGTTGAAGGAAAGAGTTTGGGATTGGTCTATGAAGAAGATGGCCACGCAATTCTAGTGCTATAAGAAGAATCTATATAACGACTATATCAAGAAGAACAAGACTCCGGATTTCAACTGTAAGCACTTTGTCAAGCTGCGGCCATTTTGGGACAAGTTTGTACAGTTCAAGACGTCAGAAGAGGGTCAACAATGGGCGAGAAGGAACCAAGAGAATGCCCGACACAAGACCTACCACCATACGATGGGATCAGGTGGCTACCCTACTACCATTCCTAAGTGGAAAAAAGCCGGGCAAGAGCTAATTGACAGGGGGTTGGTGTCAGAATCCCTCGACTGGCCTGAGCGCGCCAAGCATTGGTTTTTCGCTCATAGAGGCCGCCTAGATATAGAGACCGGAAAGGTCGTGTATGGGGAACGCATCCAAGCTGTAGCAGAAAGATTTCATCAAGCCCGCTTCGTCGCTCAAAGTGGAGAGTGGCAGCCGAACAGAGTTAAAGATGAGCTGACATACGCCCTGGGGAAACCTGAGCACGGTGGATGGACAAGAGGCTATGGCTCCGTGTCATGGGAGCATTCCTTCCCTCAGGACAGAGAAACTTATAGAAGCCGCTAGAGAAAGAAGGAAGAGGACAGGGAACGACTATGTAAGTTGGAGGAGGTTGTTATGAAGACCAGTGAAGTGGCTCATAAGGCACTAGAGCGGGAGAAAGCGCTTAAGGCCACTATGAATGAGCAAATCAAAAAGGCCATGGAGGAAGTTGTAAGTTCCCGCCTCCAGAGCTTGTCACAGCTGGCCGCTAACATCAACCCCGACTCAACTCAGTTGAAAAGCAATTGTGCTTCTACGGAGGTGCCTGTGAGGCAAGATGATGACGCAGGGATGCGCTTCCCGGTGGATGACGTCATCGCTCCGTTGACGTCCTGTGAGCTGCATATTCCGGAGGGGAATGCCACTGTCAAGGTGGCTACTGGTGTTGTATCTTCTATCGACCCCACCAAGACACCAAGGATCCACTCGGTCACAATACCACCCGGATATGCTAGTGTCTCAATGGATAGAGTGGTCAAAGGCCATGAAATGTGGCTCTGGATATCGAAGGTGGTGATGGGGAGAAGACCCTCGGTGAAGCGGAGAAGACATTCATATGTTGGAAGAAACGGTATATCATTATTCCTGGGGCGCCGCCACCACAACCGAACCCTAGGTGTGGATGATTGTGAACGCAATTGCTTTTTAATAATTATGTACTGTATCTAATTACGGTTCAGTCATGTATATACCTTGTTCGTTTTTTTTTCAAATCCAGGACCTCCCCAAGTCCGTCTATCCATTCACCACACGACCACAGTGCCGTGGGACACGACGACAACGGCGATTTCATACAAGACAAGGCTACATCCCCACCGTTGGTCGTAGCTCCTCCACGACGTACTCCAACGCCGCCAGTGGCCTAATCTCCTCCACAACGGCAAGCTCCAACCGTGCCGCCGCCACCTCCGCCAATGCCGACAACGGCCGCCTCATCAGCACCGGCTGGTCCATCGAGGAACAAGAGGCCCGCTGGCCCATAGAGATCGGTCCCACCACCTCCGCCGAAGAAACAAGTTGTGGTCACGAAGCTTTCATACGAGAAGACTGATGAAGAACTTAATGCTTCAGTCAAGGCAGAAGTGAAAGCGTTCTTCGAAAAGACCAAAGCTGACGCACGAGCAAAGCAAGAGAAGCCATACCTAATGTATCTTCGTGTAAAGCTACGTCAAGTGGTGCAGGCTATGCAACACAAGAAGCGTGCCGCTAGTAAAAAAACCAGCGCTGCCACTATCAGACTATGAGCGTACTATCACAAAGAAAATCAAGGAGGACAAAAGGAAACAGAAGGCGGCCGAAAAAGATGTTGCACAGCTCGGCCAACAAGCGCAGCAATCAGTGCCGCCACTAGTGGTTGAGAATCAATATAGTTCCAACATGAACTTGATGCAAATGTCAGTACCTGATGATTGGACTTAGATGAACTCGCCAAGTGGATGAATGTGACTGGACTTTCCTTAGAACAACTTCTCGGTCGGGAGGAACTGACAACTGTTAAAGAGGCCGAAGTTGTTGATGAATGGCGGAGGAAGTACGTATATGGCAGGAGTCTATGCGACCCTGCAAAGGTAAAAAATCTTGGTACACAAATGTACAAGCTGCACGAGTACTACTTGAGATTCTGTGCACAACATCAAAGTGAACAGTATCTGGGCGTCTAAGTCAGAGACCGTCACTACTTCCGTGGAGATGACGTCATCTGGGTATAGTTTAGTGAAGTACACCAGCTTCTCTATATGGATGCTCTTGACAAATCTCTCATAAGCTGCTACTGTCTGTAAGTGATTCTTCCTTTTAATCAATAATCCCACTCTAGCATATGTACGTATTCGTAATAACTATGCTCATGATGTGCAGACATATGATGAGAGAACTCAAATTGAAACAAGACGATCGAATTGGTTTTATCGATCCGTATGTCGTGTACAAGGACACAAAAACTAAATATCCATTCAATCTGAAGATCAAGGAAATGAAGAAAAACCTCCGGAGGTTCTTTTATAACCAAAGGTATAAGGAGTTGATGCTCTTCCCTTACAATATGGGGTAAAGTGTTGTGTTATATCATGTCTTAGTCAATCCAACATTAATATATATATATATATATATATATATATATATATATATATATATATATATAAGTTGACTCTATAAACAAATGCAGGGATCATTGGATACTCATTGAGATTAATATCAAGGAACAAACTATAAATGTGTGGGACTCAATGAGAAAAGAGCTGGCAATGTACCAAGACATGATAGACATGATCCAGAGGTAAGTTCTATCATTCGTTAATTATCGTTGCCTGCTCCTTTAATTTACTATGCTATACCTAATCAACGACCGACTTATTAGGCAGAGCTTGGGCTTGGCTACAACAAAGATATCGTACGGATCTGAAAGTGTCACTTCCCCCTCCTATTCTACATAAGCGGGTGTCCAGACAACCGTACGAAACCAATTTATGTGGATACTACGTTTTGCGAGTACATACGGTGTAGCAAATTTACACCTACTAAAGAGATGCTAAAAGTAAGTAACATGTGTATACAGTAAATTCATATCTTATTTATTTATTGAAACAAAATAAATCTTATGTATATTAATATCTTTTCCTTTAATTAATGCAAATGGAATGAGTGGGAATTGAAAGAACAAGTGTTCAAGCACACAATACTCGTCGCAATCCAGGAGACGATCGCAGGTTTCATCAACGATCATGTCATCCCGGAAGACGACGAGTTCCGCTACAACCCTAGGTTGGATTTGAAGAGTCCAAACAAGAATGAACACTTGTATGATCTTTGAGTGGCGGGCAAACATTTGTGTAACTCATTAACCGGCGGCCGAACACTTAATTACTCGTATATTATTGTAAATGTAATGTATATATATATATATATATATAGTTTCATACTTTATTTGTGTGCAATAATAACGCTCTCGTATAGGTGCAACGTATACGGATAATAGCAGCAAAGAATAAATTGGAAAACAATATAACTGAAAACCAAAATCAATAATGAATTGGAAAGAAAAAGGAAAAAAAGAAAAAAGAACCTTTAGTCCCGGTTGTATTACCAACTGGGATTAAAAGGTGCTGCGCCACGTCGATGCCTGACAGCACCTTTAGTTCCGGTTGATATTGATATTACCAACCAGAATCGGAACTAAAGGTGGGACATTTAGTCCCGAAACCTTAGTCCCGGCTCGCAGCCCGGGATTAGACCCTTTTGGACCGGGACTAAAGTCCTGTTGTGCAGCCGTGTATGTAGTAGTGCGAGCTCGAACCCCTAGGGGAGAGATGGCATTAATACAGTGATCACATTGAAATTGAGAATATAAAAAGATGGCATGTCGCACCTCTGGATCCGTAATACTCCGTACGATCGTTAATCTTGGCCTTTTTGTCTGTTTCGATTCGGCACGGCGAGCGGCACGTTTCCTCCTCGCCAACAACGAAACCGGACCTCTGCTCCGGTACCCAATACCATCGTCGAACTTCGAAATGATGCGTGATACTCCCAGGCATGGATGCACGCCTTTTTGTGGATGGATTCGGCGCACTAACCGTCTAACCGACAACATACTCAACGCATCTGCAATTCTGCAGGCAACGTTTCCTCGCCAGCAACGTGACCACGGCTGATGTTTCTCTTTTTATTCAACCACCAGGTAGCCAATAAACGACTCCATGCTTGAGTCACACGTGAACGCACATGCATGACTCATCTTAAGGCAATCACGCATGCATGTGTATGTGCTAAACTAATTATTCCTTTTTTTCATTATTGCATACTCCTGTATTAATTTTATCATCAATGAGTTCAATGCAATAGGTTGACTAAAGCGAGTGGTGCAAATGTGGTGAGGAAGATCGTATCCATGCTAACCCACGACAAATATGCTTCCATCGCCACCGTTCTCCACGATATGAGAGACTTGAGCACCATGACCCCTCCTTGTCATTAGAAAGATTGCAGCATTTGAGATGTCAAGAAAGATGAATCAAGAAGCCTCTTCAGCAGGAAAGCAATGCATTGCTCTCACAACATGTGAACAGGATAAGAAGATGATGGAGAAGAGCAAGATAGTTGAGTCAAGCTCAAGTGAAGAAGAAGAAGAAGATGGGGACGACGATGAGGAGGAGGAGGAGGAGATGATGATCAAGATGAATCTTCCAACTCTTCCTTAGATGATGAAGTCATGGGACTCATAAGCGGAGCGAAGAATGTGATCCCCAAGATCCAGCCCAAGGATGTGCACATGACAATTGAAGACATCATGACCAAAGAAGGCAAAGAACGAAAGGATGCTTTGGTTACGGTGAGCTTTGGCAGTTTGTTGAAGATTTTCCAAACAAGTCCAAGTCCAAAAACAAGAAAAAGGAAAGGAGAGGAAAAGGCAAACTCTCGCAACCATCGAGATATGGGATGACACCTCAAGCGAGGAAGAAGCCCGTCACAAGAGGTGCCACCACAAGTCATCATCAAAGTCTTCACATACATGCCTCATGGCAAGAGATAAAGTTAATGTAACACCCTAATCCAAGTTTATAATAAATTAAAATTTTATAGAATTAATTAGTGCTAATACTTAATTTGTTAGAGGAGGACAAAAATATTTTTATAAACTAGATCAAACATGACATTTCGTTATGAAAGTTTGTTGCATTCATGCCATCATCCATTGGTTTTTAGATGTTTGCAAAAATATTTTTTCAAATGCATTTAGTGTGACGAGTTTTGAAATTAGTTTGAAAATCTGTTTACAAAATGTTTCTAAATAAAAGAATAAAACTCTCCTTGGGCTACTTTCCAGCCCAGCTCCCTTCCTTCCGCGTAGACCAAGCCCAGCTCACCCGGTCTCCTCTCTCCCTCCCCCACTCCCCGCCCGCCAGCTCTCATCTCCCTCCCTCCTCTCCTTCCCCACGGGAACAACAGAGCCACCACCCCGCTCGCACATGCGCGCGCGCACTCGCGCGCGAATCCCCACCACCCCACGTCAAAACAGCACCCCGGCTCGGATACGGCCGTCCCGCGTGGACCCAACCCCGGGCACGGATACTCTCGCCGCCGTCTCTCTCCTCCTCGGTCGCCGCTAGAGCCGTGGTCAATTTGGCTGGTCCTCGGATTCCTCTGTCAAGGTCGACCGACCGACGACGCCGCCTATAGCTCCGTGTCGCCATCCTCACCCCCACTCCATTCCCTGCGCCAAACCAGCGGCTCTTGCCGGCAGCGCCATTGCTGCCGCAGCCATTGCCACGGCACGGCACCTCCGCTCCTCCCCCACTCCCTCTAGCTGCACAGTGAGCACCCATGTCCCTTCTGCGACCCTCCTGTCCCGAGCCGACCAGTCGAGCAGGCGGGCGTGGACACCCCCACGCTCACACCGGCACCCCTCCACGTGCACGCGCGTAGGCGCAGGACGCGCCGCGCGCTGTCGCGACCGGATCGGCCGCGCCGAGCGCCATCGCCGGCGACTCCGAGGACCCCCAGTCCCAGGCATAGCTGCAATGCAACACGCCACAAAGCGCACCAGCACCCCTTCCACCACACGCGCGACGCCGCGGGAGTGGAGTGAGCAGTAGAGTGGAACTATGTTTTGCTCCTCTGTTCGTTCATTGCTACGCACGTCCGTCCGAGACATAACTTCATGTTTGGGGTGGCGCCGTGGTGCCCCGCGGTCCAGCCATGATGGATCTCGTGGACTTGCTCGCGTTTTGGAACTCCTTGTTGAAACTTTCATCGGCTACTCGGCTTCTTCTTCGGCCCTAGAGTGTAGTCGAATCAGCGTGTTCCTTGCAGCCTCGCCGTGTTCTTACTGCTGTGCTGACCCAGCAAACCTCGGCAAGGACCTAAGGGTTCACCGACTCTTCACCCAAGGATGAAGAACGGCGATCACCTGCCGTCGAGGATTCCTGCCGCGATCAAGGCAACAAGAACAACTACGGTGTAACGATTGACTGAGAAATGAGACAAGAACTGGTAGGATTTCGGATAGAAAAGCCCAGCAAGGGATTGGGAACCTAGAAGAACAGCGATGATATTCAGAAGACAGGGTTCAGGTACAGAGTTTCAGAACAGGGGAGGTTTGGATTCAGTTACAATGCATGACCAACTCATCCGTTACACGGGCTTATATACTGCCCAGACCCGCGAGTCAGTTGACCGCTTACCGACTTCGCCAATACTTGGCCCCGCCTCAAGACCCACACGTCAGCCACCTAGAATGTCGGCGCCCTTGCATTGGACTTCACTTCTGTTGTCGGACGAGCGTCAGGTTTCAGGCGGCGCACCTTCCTCTTGGTAGCCCTAACATTCCCCCTCCCTTGAAAACCACCTTGACCCCAAGCTGGACTTGTTGGAAAGCGCCGATGAAGATCCTCAGCTTCCTCCCATGTTAATAGAGATGGTGAGCATGCAGACCACCAGACTTGAATCTGTGAAATCATTGAAGCACCCTTTTGCACAACACGAGAAGCAACGAAACTGACGGGTTGCAAGGCCTCAGAAGGATCATAAGGAATGGTAGTAATATTATCCTCCAAGACCACTTAAGCAAGAATGTGAGTCTTTAGCTGAGAAACATGCACAACTGGATGGATTGGACATTCCGGTTGGAGCTCAAGCCTGTAAGCTACTGAACCAATTCTGTCCAGAATCTTGAATGGTCCATAAAACCGAAAATTGAGCTTGTAATTAGACCTGGGAGCTACAGAAGACTGAATATATGGCTGAAGCTTTAAGTAGATAAGATCACCAACAGAAATTCCCTCTCACTCCTGTGTTTGTCTGCCTGATGCTTCATCCTCTGCGGAGCTCGGTGTAGATGATGTCTGACCACATCTTCTAGGAGACCACGCTAGAAAAGCCACTGCTCCAATTCCGAGCAACGATAACTAGCTTCATTGGAAATTCCAAAGTGCCTTGGAGAATGTCCATACAATACTTGAAACGGAGAAATACCCTAAGGCAGAGTGATAAGAGATGTTGTACCCATATTCTGCAAGAGGAAGCCACTTGTGCCACTGCCTTGGACAGGTATGGACTGAGCATCTAAGGAATGTTTCTAGACATGTATTAAGTTTCTCAGATTGCCCATCTCTTTGTGGAGGGTAGGAAGAGCTCATCAATAACTTCAGAAAGTCTAAACAATTCCTTCCATAATGCACTGGTAAACACCTTGTCCATAATGCATTGAAGCGGCGGCTGTTGCTGCTGCGGCCGCCTCGGTACCCGTCAGGCTCGGCAGAGGCCGCACCGCACCTGTCTCCGCGGACGCAGCGTGGGCACCTATCCGCGCGGCGTCGACGTCGGCCGCGGCGCCCGGGACTTCAGGCTCCTGCGCCGCATCAGGTCGTCCGTGGAGTTGCGCCGCATACTCCGTGTGTCGCCCAAGCGGCCAAGCCCAACCAGGAGCGCTTGTCTCGCCGTCATGCTCCAGAGCACCTGGCCGCAGAGGCGCAGAGCCACCAACAAAACTGCTGCCTCTGTTTCGTTCTTTGTTACAGAAAGCAGGCAAGGACAGCAAGGAGACGGTTTCCATATACAGTAGTGCCTTTCTTCTTGACTAATTAACGACTTTCACACCTGGGGTCACGGGTCACCGATGAGGAAGCCATTAGGCCTTGTTCACTTCCCCCTCCCAACCCAAAATATTTCCTCTTCCACCCATCACATCAAATCTTTCGACGCATGCATGGAGCATTAAATGTAGGTAAAAAAGATAACTAATTGCATAGTTTGTCTGTAAATGTCGGGACGAATCTTTTGAGCCTAGTTAGTCCATAATTAGACAAATTTTGCCAAATAACAACGAAATATGCTACAATAACTTTTCAACTACTTTTCGCGAAGTGAACACACCCTTAGAAACAAAGTGACACCTGCCTAATTCCCAGCACGAGGGTAAGGGTACAAATTAAACCCGAGCTAAGTACATGTGATGTATGAACAACCGTGGTCCGAGGAGATTCAATTGGAAAAAAAAAAGTATATTACTAGTTCTTGTCCACCACACCTTGATGTTCACCACGTGCATAGCTTCATAACCGGTTGCCTCGAGTCTTTATTATCTTGCTGGAAGAGTTGCTCCTTTAGGGCAGTCCCAACGGTAATAAATGATCGTTTCCATCTGCATTTAAGAGAGCAAATAACATGACGTGGCATTAAGTTTAATGAAGAGAGAGAGCAGATTCTGAAGAAATCGTTTCTTGTCCACGAAACGGCGTCGACGCTCGCAACGAGGCTCCAAGAAACGAGCAAAACGCCGATGGGGAGAAACGAGTAGTTTCGATCATTTGTTACCTCGCAGGAGCTCACTGGAGCAGGCTGCCGCGCGTGCTCGGCATGTCGGCCGCCACCGCGCTCTGCTGGCCGCACGCTCGCTCGACGACCACCGAGCTCACCCGCCCGCCTCTGAGCTCGCCGGGCGCCACCGGGCTCCCCGCTCGCCCGCTCCGGGCGTTCGCCGTCCGCCGCGAGGTCGCCGTCCGCTGTCGTCTGCGACTTCGCCCTCGACGAAGCGCCAGCTCGCGTCCGCTGCGGCCGCCCCGCTCGCGTTCGCCGTGGCCGCCCCGCTCGCGCCGCGCGGCCACGTCTGCTCGCGCTCGCCGCGCGCGTCGCGCCTGCTCGTGCCGCGCCGCCGTCGGCCCTGCTCGCCCTGGTCGCCGTCGGTCGTGTGCCGTGCTCGCCCGCGCCGCTACGAGGCCTCGCCGCCGTCGGCCGTGCGCTCGTCCGCGTTGCCCCGCGCCGCCCCGGGGACTCGCCGGAGCCGCCACGCTGGGCTCGCCCGACCCGGCCTGCTCGCGCGCGCCGCTTCCCGTCGCTTGCCCTTGCTAGCGCGGCCGCGCTCGCTCCCGCCCGCACCAGCCGCGCCGGGCATGCCGCCACGCCCGTTCGTGCGAGAGGATGAAGGGATGAGGAGAGAAAGAGTTAGCAATTATTACGCGAAGACACAGCCGTTGGGAGATATGGTTTCTATTGATGACGTTCTGCTGATGTAACCGTCATGGAATTCGTGTGTGGTTTCGATGGTTGGGGCTGCCCTTATTTCTTTCTTTCTTCAGCTCAAGCAGAAACGGCTTCATCAGGGAGGGGGACATGGCAGATGCATGGCTCGTCGGATCTCACCTGCAAAAATGCTATAGTTTCCGCCCCGCCCGCCCGGCCCGCCCAAAGGGAGCACATCAGACTTCAGAGGTAGTACTAGTGATTAACTAACTAAGATAAAGATAGTACTCCTAGTGATTAACTTACTAATATAAACTCCTACAACTACAAGTGACTGAGTGAGCAAGTTTATTAGTACTGCCTAGATACTAGTACGAGCTGCTGGCGATAGTTTTAGTTCATTTTGCCCCGGCCCTCAGTTACGAGCGGCGAGCATGACATTGCCGATCATATAAAGCACGAAACCGAACATAATTCTTTTTCTGGCTTGCTCTGCACCAAAGGCTCTGGACGGCTGAGCGACGGAAGCGGCACGGTCTGCAGGAATCGGACGAGTGTGTCATGTGCAATCAGGGGCCTGAATCTGCTGATCATCTGTTCCTTGGCTGTGTCATCGCTAGGCAGCTTTGGCACAGACTATTGGCGCCGGTTGGCCTCGCAGCGCTCGTGCCGGAGGTGGACGAACATTTGCCCGCTTGGTGGCTACGGCAAAGACGCAGAGTTCATGAGGATGCACGGCGCCCGTTCGATGCCATGGTGCTGCTCGTTGCAATGTCCATCTGGAAGGAAAGAAACAACAGAACCTTTCAAAGAGTCGCGGCGGGGACTGTAGCTATGGCCTTGGCGATCCTTCAGGAAGCAGGCGACTGGGTTCAGGCAGGCTTCTCTGGTTTTGCCTCCTGGTGTCACATTTGGTCGCAAAACTCTGTGCATATGTAATCGTGTACTTTGTATCCAGTAGCTAGGCTCTGGGGGTGTTCAGTCGTGATGGCCTCTCGCCACCGGCGCTGTATGCCTGCTTCTTTGTTGCTTCGGCAAACCTCTTAATGAAATACGGGCCTTATGGTCCGATCGAGAAAAAGAAACCGAACATAAGAAAAGCGACGGCGAGGGCGAGTTTGATGGCCGGATTCCCGAGCCATCCCAGCACCGCTGCTAACAGGGCAGCGGCGGCTTGCTCCAACTCCGGGATGACGTTGCCGCACTCGACGATGCGGGTGTAGCCGTCGACGGCGACGGAGACGATGAACACAGCGACGGCCATCTAAACAGGGCCTAACCAACAACATACTCCACGCATCTCGGCATCTGCAATTCTGCTGCAGGCAACGTTTCCTCGCCAGCAACCAGATCCCAAGGCCAAAACACCACTACTGAGGGCGTGTTTAGATGTGAAAATTTTTGGGGAAAAGTTCCTGTAGCACTTTTCGTTGTTATTTGGTAAAATTTGTCTAATCATGGACTAACTAGGCTCAAAAGATTCATCTCGACATTTACAGATAAACTGTGCAATTAGTTATTTTTTTTATCTGCATTTAATGCTCCATGCATACGTCCAAAGATTCGATGTGACAGTTACTATGCAAAAAATTTTAGCTCTTTTTGGTATCTAAACAGGCCCTGACAAGAGCCAAACCAACAGACCCCAAGGCCGAAACACCACTGCTGAGAAGAGCCAAACCAACGCAGATGACAGACCCCAAGGCCAAACCACCACTACTGAGAACCGACCTAGAACAACAACGAAAGAAGCACAGGAAGAAGTAGCATTGAACTATTGAATGTAAGTTCAGAGCCCTGATCCTCCTGCTCGCTCCTCGTGGTGGCATGGTATCTTTTTTTTACTCTTATATACTGTACTATTAAATTATATCTTTTTTTACTCTTACAATTACATGGTGACTTTTTTTTTTGACAGGCCGCCACATGGACATGGGTCATGGGTGCTTGTATTTTTTTTTCTGAAACAAACATGGGGGTCTTGTCTTCAACCAGCGCCCTCCCCGCTCCCGCTCGGAGTATTACATGGCGATGGCGTATACGGGTGGAGCAAGAGCAACGCACTTCACCGGGCGTCAAGATTACGCAGACCGAGGAGGTCTGGAAGCTCCACTGATTTGCGTGGGTGAAAAAGTTGATATTTGCTATGTGCCCATATCAAATCTACCAGGAGAATTGTTAATAATTGGCTGTCTTTCTAATCGTACACAAGTCAAGCCTCTCTTCGACCCCCACCAGTTTTCGTTTCAATCATGATTTATGAAGGAGCGCATTACACTTATCAGAGTGGAGATCTGATGCCTCTATCAGCTGGAGCTCCAACGGAGCGCTAGGAGATTGGGGAAAGAAATGCCATGCATGACTGCTTTGTTGTTGTTATCATGCTCCATGCACACATATATCAAGCACTTCGTTTGATAATCCTTCCTTGGCAATAAGCACTTCGTTCGGTTGGTTCGGCATAAGCATGGGCTTCGTCCTCATAACCATGTGTTCATCGTCAAATTAAATGAGGCCATATGATTCGACACATAACATATAAGTAGCAAGATCATGCTGCCCTAGATTCAAAAAAAAAAAGATCATGGTGCCCTTTTGAAAGGACAAGAAGGAATCAACGCATTCTATACTGAAGCTCCACAGAAAGCATTTTCTAGAAAACTAATACTCCCTCAAAAAAGGAAAGCTAGTAGTACTCCGTATTACGAACTAAGCTCCTAAGCGAGTAATTGAGGCAGGAATTTGACGCACCGGACCCCATCCGCCCAATGGCAGACCGAAAGGGTAGTCCAGATAGCTCAGGACTACCCTGGAATCTGGCCCCACAACTAGTTTACTACTCAGTATTTTCGATCTTTTGGCCCATGAAAAATCTGGTCCAACAGATAACTGAAAGAAGGCCACTGGCCGGTGCCCATCTAGACTCGATCTAGCACGCCCCATGCCCCCAGCCCCAGCGTGACACCTGCGCCGACCCCGAGTCCCCAAGTGCCGAGGCCGCGAGCGACCGTCGAACATCGAGTGCCAAGGCGGACAGCGCCACGGCGGCTTCCACGAGCAACGAGGGCGAACGTCGCCGCCCGCCGCCCCTGAGCGTCGAGTCCGAGTCGCCCGAGCGGCACCCCGCCGGCCACCGCCCCGCCTGGGCCTGGCACTGCCGCGCTGGTCATCCGTCGGCCGTCGCCAAGCCTGAGCGGTGCTCCCGCTGCGGCACTGAGCCGTGCCCCGCGCCGGCCGTCGGGTGCGCAAGCTGCAGAGCAGCCGGCAGTGCACTAGCGCCCCTCGACAGGTGAGTGTGCTCCTGATTTTCTGAAGTTCTAAGCTCTCCCAAATCTCATACCTAGGGTTGGATACTGAGCAGTGAGCACTGGATTGTAAGTTTGATCTTAGGGTGTGATTTATTATTATTGGTTAGGGCAGAGTATAGAATTGAATGAAATTTTTTGACATTTTTTTAAGGAAGTGAGGCATTAAGAAATCTCTTGTGAATGAAATTTCTAGTTAGGGATTCATTCTTGTGAATAAAATCGAACCTTTTAATTATATTATCACAATTTACTTAATTTACAGTTATGCATACTGATTTTTTTAAAAAAATTACCGTATTACATATAATTTTTTTTTACCCTCGTCTGGCCCGCCACTGCATCCGCCAACACGAATTTGACGCAGGAACCACGCGCCGTGTTCGTGACGCATGGGTGTGTTTATGCCTCGACGTCCTTCAAGACCATTGATGTATTTCGATGCTCTTTTGAGGATCTTTTTGTAATATGAGTGCTTCTATAATACGAGTTGTCCAAAAAAAAAAAAAAAGCACGTGAGCAGCAGCAGCAGGTTTCAGACATCGGTATCGGATTTTTTATGGATCGAGGCCGAGCTCCAACCCCTAGGGGAGAGATGGCATTATTACAGTGATCACATGGAAATTGAGAATACTCCTACAAAAAGATGGCACGTCGTGTTAGAGTTCGCAGTTCATAGGTTCATTAGATCGGGTACGGATCACAGTAGGAAGTATATGTATCGGTCCTATTACTTGATCTACTGGAAAACAGTAGAGGAAGAGAGGAAGAAATCGCAGACCATCGAGAGCCGGAGTCGTAGCAGTGGGGTTGGACGTCTCGTTCGCCGGTGCCATCTGCGCGCCGGCAGCGACGGTCGGTGGAGATGAGAGTCGACGCAGTGACGATGGTGGCGCAGTGAAGACAGTGGCGGCTTCCCGTCACTGGCTGCGCCCCTTCTCAGATCGGGATCGGGAATATCGGTGGGGAGTGGCGGCTCAGGTCAACCTCGTGTCTAGAGCCAGCCGGCCCCCACCTCTATATATAGCGCAGTGTGACGGGGGCCCACCAACCATGTAGGGTTGGGCGCCCCCGATCAGGGCGCGAGAAGCAAGGCCCAAAAGGCCGTTGGGCCTAATGGTAGGAGATCAAAACCCAACATTCTCCCCCTTGATCTCTCATCATTTTCTTCGTTCTTTAATTTCATACTCAAACTTTCGATTCATATTTTTCTTGTTTCTATCCTATTCCATCGCAGATTAGTGTATTGAACTGTTTCATCGTCACAGCAATTAGTGCCGTTAGACTAACAGCCACAACACATTTCTCTGTTTGGAATGATGTTTCTTCTGGGCCCTTCGTATGTTCGGGAATCATAGGCTTTCCCTTAAACCCATGCCGGCTACGTGTTCTCTGAACACGTTGGGTGGTAAGCCCTTTGTGAGCGGATCCGCGAGCATTTTCTCTGTACTTATATGCTCAAGATTTATAATATGATCCCGAACTTTATCTTTTACAACATAGTACTTTATGTCAATGTGTTTGGCAGCACCACTTGACCTATTGTTGTAAGCATATTGTACTGCTGGGTTGTTATCACAATACAACCTCATTGGTTCATTTATATCATCAATCACTTTCAATCCGGGTATGAATTTCTTTAGCCAATTCACCTGCCCCGTTGCCTCATAGCATGCTACAAACTCGGCATACATTGTCGAGGATGTAGTTACAGTTTGTTTGGAGCTTTTCCACGATATAGCCCCTCCTGCGAGAGTAAATATATATCCTGACGTGGATTTTCTTTCTTCTCCCGCATAATCGGAATCTGAATATCCCTCTATCTTCAGGGAATCAGATTTTCTATACGTTAGCATGAGGCCTTTCGTACCCTGCAAATAACGCAGGACTTTCTTCACCAATTTCCAATGTTCTATTCCTGGATTCTTTTGATATCTGCCAAGTAACCCGGTGACAAAAGCCAAGTCAGGGCGTGTACACACTTGAGCATATTGTAAACTTCCAACTGCTGAAGCATACGGTACCGCTTTCATTCGGTTAATCTCATATTCATTCTTGGGACATTGATGTTCCCCATATCTATCGCCCTTGACAATAGGAGCAGGTGAAGAACTGCACGCATGCATACTAAGTTTGAGGACAAGAATTTCTTCGTTTCCATTAGTAGACTGACATCACTGCTAGCAAGCAGGATATCATCCACATACAGAATTAGGAATATATACTTTCCATTCTTGAATTTTTCGTAAACGCAATTGTCCTCAACATTTTCCTTAAACCCAAAACCTTTTATCGTTCTATCAAATTTCAAATACCACTGTCTTGAGGCTTGTTTCAATCCGTAGATTGATTTCTTTAGACGGCATCCCATATTTTCTTTTCCTTTTACAACAAAACCTTTCGGTTGTGCCATATAAACATTTTCTTCCAAATCCCCGTTAAGGAACGCCGTTCTTACATCCATTTGATGTAACTCCAAATCATAGTGGGCCACAAGTGCCATTATAATTCTGAAGGAATCTTTACATGAGACTGGAGAAAACGTCTCATTGTAATCAATCCCTTCTCTTTGCGTAAAGCCTTTCGCCACAAGTCGCGCTTTAAATCTTTCTATGTTCCCTTGGGAGTCATATTTTGTTTTGTAGATCCATTTACAACCTACTGTTTTGGCTCCTTTAGGAATAATTTCTAAGTCCCAAACTTTGTTGGTACTCATTGATTTCATTTCATCTTCCATGGCCTTAAGCCACTTTGATGAGTGGTCGCTTCTCATGGCTTCTTCAAATGAGGTGGGATCATCCCCCATCTGAAATTCTTCTGTTTCATAAACTTCATAGTCATTAGAAATAGCTGACCTTCTTGTTCTTTGAGACCTTCTAGGGGCCTCTGGCACTTGTTCCACATTGGGCTGTTGTTGTTCTTCCTCATGTGTGACGTTTGGTTCTATGGGGTCCTCAAGGACAGCCTCCTCAAGGACAGGTTCCTCATGTTCATTTATTATCGCCACGGGAGAACTTGCAACAGGTGTTGGCTCTACAGTGTCCTGCACTGTGGGCTCAACAGCAACAGGTAGCGTAAAGAGTGGTTCTTCAACCATCGGAGTGGGTACATGTACCCGTTTCTCCTGCAGGCTTATTTCTCGTGCTACCATGCTCCCCCTGATCATGTTATCCTCCAAGAACACAGCATGTCTTGTTTCTACAATCTTCGTATGTCTGTCAGGACAATAAAATCGATATCCTTTCGACCTTTCTGGATAGCCAATAAAATGGCAGCTGACTGTCTTGGAGTCTAACTTTCCTATGTTTGGGTTAAACACTTTTGCCTCAGCTGGACAGCCCCACACACGCAAATGGTTAAGTGAGGGTTCCCTTCCTGTCCATAATTCATACGGTGTTTTAGGCACCGATTTGCTTGGTACCCGATTAAGTATGTGAATGGCGGTTTTCAGTGCCTCCATCCATAAATTAATCGGTAAAGTGGAGTAACTTATCATGCTTCTTACCATATCCATTAGGGTACGGTTACGTCTTTCAGCCACTCCATTCTGCTGAGGCTCCCCCGGTGTGGAGTACTGAGCGACTATGCCATTTTCCTGTAGAAACTTTGCAAACGGTCCAGGAATTTGGCCATATGGGGTATGTCGCCCATAATACTCTCCACCTCGGTCTGATCGTACTATCTTTATTTTCTTATCATGCTGATTTTCAACCTCAGCTTTAAATATTTTGAATTTATCCAATGCTTCCGATCTTTCTTTAATTGGATAAATATAGCCATAACGAGAATAGTCGTCTGTGAATGTTATAAACGAATCATAACCATCCACGCTTTTCACAGGAAATGGACCACATATATCAGTGTGGATTATTTCTAAAGTTCCTGTGCTTCGTTTGGCATTTTTCTTAATTTTCTTGACATACTTTCCTTTGATGCAATCAACGCATTGTTCTAAATCTGAAAATTCTAAGTGCGGAAGAATTGATTCTTTAATTAGCCGTTCCATTCTCCCCCTCGAAATATGGCCCAAACGACAGTGCCATAATTTCGAAGAGGCATCATCAATTCGCTTCCGCTTCTTAGTTACATTCGCAGATGTGGAATCATTCATATTCTCATCGCATACATTGTTCGTATTTTCATCAAGAGATAATAAATAAAGCTTGTCTTGTCGGAAGGCAAGACCAACACATTCATTATTAACAAGTATCTTACATTTGCCATCACCAAAATGGCAATCAATTTTGTCATCATCAAGTTTTGAAACACTTATCAAATTTCTTCGCAAAGAGGGAACATAGAGTACTTCTTTAAGTCTAAGTACAAAGCCATTATTCAATTCTAAAGATAAATCTCCAATAGCTTCAACATTGGCTTGCACTCCATTTGCAACTTTAATCGTTCTTTCTCCTCTTTGCAAGGTTCTCGTCCCACTTAACCCCTGTAAGGAATTTGCAACATGAGTAGTTGCTCCTGAATCAATCCACCAAGTGGATTTTGCATAACATAAATACAGGGATTCATCTACAAATGTAATAAATTCATCACCTCTTTTCAGTAGAGATTTCAGGAAGTCTGGACAGTCTCTCTTGTAGTGTCCCTTCTTAAAGCAGTGCTTGCATTGATCTTTCTCAGCTCCACCATAGGAGTTGTTCTGCTGATTTTCAGATTCTTGGGGTTTCTTTCCCTGTGAATTTGAGGAAGAGGCCTTATCCCACTTGGGTTTTCCTTGTGGTTTAAAGTTCTTGCCATTAAAGTTCTTTCTTTTGTTATCCTTCACAAAATGAGCGGACTCACTCTGTGAGGATTTTATCCTCTCCTCTTCTTGAGCACACATTGAGATAAGTCTTTCTATGCCCCATCTTTCAGGCTGCATATTATAGTTCACAATAAAAGTATCATATTCTTTTGGCAAGGAAGCAAAAATCAAATGAATCAGGAAATCATCTTCCTTCAAATTCATTTCTTTCAGCTTAGATGCCGTGGTGTTCATCTTCAAAATGTGCTCTCTGATGCTACCACCAGTATATTTTTCATTCACAAGTTTCTTTATCAGTGAACTTGCAGTGGCCTTGGTAGACCCAGTAAACTGACTCTTGATTTTATCAAGATATTCTGTGGCAGTAGCACATTCAGGGATTGAGCCCCTTATCTGTTCTTCTATGGTGGCCTTGGCTACCAACAGGCACTTGCGGTTGGAGAGAGTCCATTGCCTATGTTCAAGATCATATTTCATTCTTATCTCAGCATGATCACGCTTTCTAGTAGCGAAATCAGCGTCAGATTCATTTTCGCCTCTCACCGGGTCCTCTGGTTCAATGGGACACGGTGAGATGATGGCAAAATCGACCTCTCCCAATGCAAGTTCTAATTCATATTTCTCCCGCCACACACGGTAATTTGTCCCGTTGAGTGTCGGGATGTTCGAGATGTTCACAATGCATTTGCCTCCTGAAACCACATCAGAGTAAGTGAGAAATATTTATATATGAAATCATATGCTTTAACTCAACGTTGGTCAAATTGAAACATATAATTCATCTATGCAATAATTTTACATCACCGTTGGGCAGAAATAAAATTAGTGCACAATTTTCATGAATCAAAATTATAATATTGTTATTAACAACGTTGGTCAGAAAATAACAATACTATAATTCATTTTCAATAATTATTCAATTTTCCAAAACCAAATTCTCCCGTTGGTTCGAATTTGATAATGAAAATGATTATATCAAGTACGCAGCGGAAACAATAATAAAATTGTCATAATGTTATTTTCCAGAAGCACTAAAAAAAAAATTCATTATTTCTGAGCAAAATGTCGTTGGACAATATTGCACAAAAGTTCATATCAAAATTCTATTCAAATTCATTCAAATATTCGTCGAATTCATATAAATATTGCTTCTGAAAAAAAAAACGAAAAATCATTTCCTTTAACAATTTTGGCCCGAAGGCCCTTTCTTTTCTCGCGGGCCGGCCTGTTCGGCTGGCGCTCGGCCCAGCAGGCCGGTGGTTCGCCGCCTCGCCCCCCCCCCCCGCGCCCAGGCCGCAACCTGGGCCTGGGCCGGGATTTCAGCCCAAGGCGCGCGCCCGCCTGGGCCAAAACTTGGCCCAACAACGGCCTCACCAGGCGCAGCCCTAGGGTTCGGCTCGGCGCGATCTCGGCCGTTCATCCCGATCGGACGGTCAGGAGCGAATCTCGGGGCATCAAAACCGCAGGGCGACCGGCTTCCCCAACAACCCTAGGTCATTCTCATTTTCGTTCTCTCTCTCTCCATTCTCAGCGCCGCTCCAAGCAACAGCCGAGTCCGCCCATGGCGGACCGAGGAGATGCCGACGGTGGCGCCGTTGCTGACCCCCTCGCCGGCGCGCGAGCTCGCCCTAGGCAGAGCTCGCCGCCGTCGAGCGGACTAGCAGATGGCGCCCTTCGCTCACGCGCGCGCCGTGACAAGGCACCGGCGAGCGGTGGCTCTGTTCTTCACGGCGAGGCGAAGACGACGGCGCCTAGGTAAGCTCACGCCGCATCTTGCCTTGTTCTTTATTCTTTGACCCTTCTAGGGTTTGGATTAGGGTTAGGGTTCATGATTTCTTTCCCGATCCGCAGCGGATCGGATGAGTTCTTGGTTCTTCTTTTAGATTTTCCTCTCACATCTTTTTCCCAAACACTAGATCCACGGGTCCGGGAAAAAAAAGGTATCCTTAGGTTGCTTTTCCTTGTTATCCGGTTAGTGTTAGGGTTTCATGTTCTATATTTTCCCGATCTAGAAAAAACAAATCGGTTCGTCCCGATCTAGGTTTCAACCTGGCTCCGATGCCATTGTTAGAGTTCGCAGTTCATAGGTTCATTAGATCGGGTACGGATCACAGTAGGAAGTATATGTATCGGTCCTATTACTTGATCTACTGGAAAACAGTAGAGGAAGAGAGGAAGAAATCGCAGACCATCGAGAGCCGGAGTCGTAGCAGTGGGGTTGGACGTCTCGTTCGCCGGTGCCATCTGCGCGCCGACAGCGACGGTCGGTGGAGATGAGAGTCGACGCAGTGACGATGGTGGCGCAGTGAAGACGGTGGCGGCTTCCCGTCACTGGCTGCGCCCCTTCTCAGATCGGGATCGGGAATATCGGTGGGGAGTGGCGGCTCAGGTCAACCTCGTGTCTAGAGCCAGCCGGCCCCCACCTCTATATATAGCGCAGTGTGACGGGGCCCACCAACCATGTAGGGTTGGGCGCCCCCGATCAGGGCGCGAGAAGCAAGGCCCAAAAGGCCGTTGGGCCTAATGGTAGGAGATCAAAACCCAACACGTCGCACCTCTGGATCCGTACTACGATCGTTAATCTTTGCCTTTTTGTCTGTTTCGATTCGGCACGGCAAGCGGCACGTTTCCTCCTCGCCAACAACGAGACCTCGGCTCCGGTACCCAATACCATCGTCGAACTTCGAAATGATGCGTGATACTCCCAAGCATGGATGGATGCGTGGATTATAACAGTAGAAGTATTTAATATTGGACTTTTTGTCTGTTTGGATTCGGCGCACTAACCAACAACATAGTACTCCACGCATCTGCAATTCTGCAGGCAACGTTTCCCACCAGGAAGCCAATAAACAACGACTCCCATGCTTCACTCATCTTAAGGCAATCACGCATGCATGTGTACGTATGTGCTAAACTAATCATTCTTTTTTTCATTATTGCATATTCCTGTATTAATTTTATCATCAATGAGTTCGGTGCAATAGGTTGGCTAAAGCAAGTGGTGCAGATGTGGTGAGGAAGATGGTATCTGTGCTAACCCACGACAAGTATGCTTCCATCGCCACAGCTCTCCGCAATATGAGAGACTTGAGTACCATGACCCCTCCTTGCAATTGGGAAGATTGCAGCATTTGAGATGCAAGAAAGATGAGTCAAGAAGCCTCTTCATCGAGCAAGCAATGCATTACTCTCACATGCGGTGAGGATAAGAAGATGATGAAGAAGAAGAGCAAGAAAGTGCGTCAAGCTCAAGCTGAAGTGAAGAAGAAGAAGAAGACAAGGATGATGATGAGGAGGAGATGATGTTCAAGATGATGAAGCTTCCAACTCTTCCTCAGATGAGCTCAAGGATGTGCACATCACAATTGAAGACATCATGACCAAAGAAATCGAAGAATGAAAGGATGCTTTGGTTAATGAGCTCGGGCACTTTGTTGAAGATTGTCCAAAGAAGTCCAAGCCCAATGACAAGAAAAAGAAAGGGAGAGGAAAAGGCAAGCTCTCACAACCATCGAGATACGAGATGACACCTCAAGCGAGCAAGAATCCCATCACAAGAGGCGCCACCACAAGTCATCATCAAAGTCTTCACATACATGCCTCATGGCAAGAGATAAAGTTAATGTAACACCCTAATCCCAGTTTTACAATAATTTAGAATATTCTAGAATTAATTAGTGCTAATACTTATTTTATTAGAGGAGGACAAAAATATTTTATAAACTAGACCAAACATGACATTGGTTATAAAATTTTGTTGCATTCATGCCGTCATGACATTGGTTTTTCATATGTGTTCAATTTTTTCAAATGTGTTTAGTGCGACGCATTTTGAAATTCGTTTCAAAATCTATCTATTTATTATTACAAATTAAAAGAATAAGACTCTTCTTGGGCTAGTTTCCAGGCCAGCTCCCTCCCCTCCGCGTGGGCCAAGCCCAGCCCACCCGGCCTCATCCCTCCCTGCCAATCCCGCCTGGGCCGAATGACCAAAGGCCCACGACGGCCTTTCCCACCCCTCCCTCTCTCTCACTGGCAAGCGGGCCCTGCCTGCTAGGTGTCATCTCCCTCCCTCTTCTCCCTCCTCCTTCCACCCGCTGGGAACAACGGAGCCGCCGCCCCGCTCGCACAGGCGCGCGGGCTCGCACGTAAATCCCCCGCCACCCCACGTCGCGGGAACACCCCGGCTCGGATACCGCCCTCCCACGCGGACCCTACCCCGGGCACGGATATTCACGCCGCTGTCTCTCTCCTCCTCGGTCTCCGTGCCAATACTGCCTCGGTCTCCGTGCCGCCACAACCTCGGTCAAGGCCTTGTTTAGTTTCCTAAATTTACCCCAAATTCTACTATGCAAAAAGAAGATTCCCCATCACATCAAAATGTCGACACATATATGGAGTACTAAATGTAGATGAAATCAAAAACTAATTGTACAGTTTTGTTGTACTTTGCGAGACGAACATTTTAAGCCTAATTAATCAATGTTTGGACAATTATTACCAAATAAAAACAAAATTACTACAGTGCTTAACAGTGATTCAGACAGTGCAGAATTTGGCATCTAAACACGGCGCAATTTGGCCGGTCCTCGGATTCCTCTGTCAAGGTCGATCGACCAACACGATGCCGCCTGTAGCTCCGTGTCGCCATCCTCGCCCCCGGCCTGACTACCCGCACTTATTCATCCTCTATATCATCCTCTATACGTCCTAGTCAGCAAGATTCTCTCCTCTATACTTAATTCTCCCGCACTCATCCATCCTCTATATCATCCTCTATTCACTCTATTCACTGTGGGACCGACTTGTCACTTTATCTAAATATATTCATGTGTGATCTAGTTTTGAAGGATTTATTGAGACGAATTTAATGGTGCAATCAAAATTTAATTTGGATTTTTAGTTTGTGAGTTATAGCATTTTTTTTCCTTTGTTTAGCTAGCGGGATCCGCCACTACAGAGTATAGAGTAAGCACAATACTACTCTAAATATAGAGTGAGAGAAAGAATAGAGTATCGTTTTAGAGTATCCAGTGCAGCAATTTTTACTCTATATTCATACTCTAAAGCTTTAGAGTATCGTTTTACCACTGCGGGTAGTCTTATACGCGCCCTCCCTTCTCTGCGCCAAACCAGCGGCTCTTGCCGGCAGCGCCATTGCCGCGGCACGGCACCTCCGCTCCCTCTAGCTGCATCTGCATGGTGAGCACCCATATCCCTTTTGCCACCCTCCTCTCCAGAGCTGACCAGTCGAGCAGGCGGGCGCGGACACCCCTGCGCTCACACCCGCACCGCACCCTTCCCCGTCCATGCGCGTACGCCTAGGACGCGCCGCACGCTGTCGCGACCGAATCAGCCGCGCCGAGCGCCAGTGCCAGCGACTCTGAGGACCACCACCCAACCCCCCCCCCCCCGGGTCCCGTGCATAGCTGTAATGCAACACGTCGCAAGCGCAGGCGCACGACGCCATGCGAGCGGAACTATGTTTTGCTCCTCTGTTCGTGCATTCGTTGTTACGCACGTCCAAGACATAACTTCGTGTTTGGTGTGGCACCGTGCCCCGCGGCCCAGCCACGATGGGCTCTCGTGGGGAGTCTTAGGGTCCGATTAATCGGACCGTAACCCAGTGTCGATGGTTTCCCCCCACCCATTTTCCCGCCTCCTGCATCCGAAGTATTTCGCACCATGGCACGCGCACAGACAAAAGAAAGGCTACCGCCGATAGTTGCTTCGCACCATGGCACTCGCACAGACAAAAGAAAGATTGTGCCGATACTTGCGCTGCATACTCCCGTCCATCCGTCCACTTGCGCATGGCCCCACCTCGGCTGGCGTCAGCTCATGCATGCCCTCTTAGTATTTGCATGTAGTTTCTAGGAACTAAAAAAGTCATAACTCATAAATCAAACATCTAAACTAAAAATCGATTACGCCATCGGGTTTCTTGTAATAAATCATTCAAAACAAGATATTTGGATACAATTTTATTAACGAACATTTATATTATGAAGATAGAACATTTTCGTCTATTGAGCAGCGACAATGTTCTAGATTCAGAGAACAATGTTCCGTCTTCGTAGGAAAAATGTTCTCGGTTTCGAAGAACGGTATTATAATTTTAGGTTCATGTAATTGGTATTATAATACACATAAAAATAAATAAATATGTAACATAAATAAAAAAATAATAAATCTAGAGCAAAGTACGAAGAAAAAATAAAAACGCGTAATAGAAAAAAATTAAAAGAACATCATAGGATACTTTTCAAACATCTAAAAAATATACTATAGAACATCACATGTGTACTAAGTGAACATCACTAAATACCACATAGAACATCACTAAATACATTAGAGAACATCGCATATATATTACGTGAACATCACTAAATACATCCTAAAAATATACTATAGAACATCACATGTGTACTAAGTGAACATCACTAAATACCACATAGAACATCACTAAATACATTATAGAACATCACATATATATTACGTGAATATCACTAAATACATCATAAAACATCACATGTATACTAAGTGAATATCACTGAATGCACCATAGAATATCACTAAATACATTATAGAATATCAAATATATATTACGTTAACATCACTAAATACATCATAGAACATCACATGTATATTACGCGAACATCACAAAAAACACCATAGAACATCACATATATACCACGAGAACATAAAAAAAGCACAGAACATCACATTGATAACACGTGAACATAAAAAACTTATATACTACATAAACATAAAAAAATACAACATAGAACATCATAAAAAATAATAATAAAAAGAAAAGAAAAGAAAAAAGAAAAGAAAAGAAAAGAAAAAAAAAGAAAAAAGATAAAAATAGAACAGCAGCACGCGAACATAAAAGAAATAAGAAAGGAAAAAAGAAAATAAGAAAAGATTAATGAAAAGAAAAAAGAAATATAAGAAATAAAAAAACTAACGTAACAGCCTAGAGTTAAAGAAAAAATAAAAAAGGACGACATTTAAGAATAATAAGAAAAAGAAAGAAAGGAAAAGAAAAGAAAAAAGAAAAATAATAAACATAAAAATGAACAGAATAATAAAAAGTCACATAAAAAACAAATAAAGAACAGAGAACAAAAAAATGAAAAAGAGAAAAAAATAAAAGAAAAGGAAAAGAAAAGAAAAAAAGGCAAACATACGTTTTATCTCCTACAACTAAAAAGAACAAAGTGTGGACATTTTGTTTGGTGCGACATTTGTTTTGGTCTGTCTGTCTGCCCATGGCTGCGATCCCTCATCGCGTCGCTACGGCCCTCCGTGCGTTCCTGCGAAAAGGAAGGACAAAAGTAATTTCCTGTGTATGTCGTCTGTGCGATAGGAAGGAAAGAACGCCGCCCTCCGCGACCTGCGAGACCCCTCTCCCCGAGCTCTTTCTCGCCGCCGCCTCCTCTCCCTCCCCTTCGAGAAGGGGAAGATTTGGCTGGCTTTCCCATTGGGGGCACAGGGAGCAGGAACCAGGAGAGGATGCAGCGGCGGCGGGCCTACACGTGGGCGGGGGTGGGGAAGACGGCGCAGGCGGCGGCGGCACACGCCGCACTCTTCTGCTTTACTCTCTTCCTCGCGCTCAGGTCAACGGCCGCACCACGTACTCCTGGTGGTACGCGCTCTAAACCCTAGCCTCGCCTCGCCTCCCCGTCCCTCCCACTTGGCGGCTCTTGTCCCTCCCCCTCCCCATCTGCCTCCCCCGTGCGAAGCGATGCCCGGCCACCCTCCGCACGTCCGTCTAGCGCACCCTTGTACCGGAGCCTAGGGAGCAGAGGCGGGCCGGCTCGCCAGCGATGTCGTCATCCGGTGCCCCGGCCCCGACGGCAGCGATGGTCGTGGACGCCGCGGAGGACAACCAGCTCGCCCCCATGTCCACGGAGGACATCATCTGGGCCTCCCACCTCCTCGACAACGAGATCCGTGTCCTCAAGGTGAGCGAGCCCAATCCTAGATCAGATCCCCACGTGTTGTCCCTGCGGCTTTGTAATCCTCGTTCGTTCGGCGTTAGGGTTTTGCGTATGATCCGTGGGGTTTGTTTGGTTTTTCTCCTGCGGCACCCAGGATGAATTGCAGCGGACAAACCTGTAGTTGGAGTCGTTCAAGGAGAAGATTAAGGAAAACCAGGAGAAAATTAAGCTCAACAAGCAGCTGCCCTACCTCGTCGGCAACATCGTTGAGGTTCAGTTTCCTTCCACTCTATAAACTCCCTCCATGTGGTTGTTATCTTGGGTTAATTTGAGGCCAGGGTAGTGAATGAGTGAAAAAGATTTGGTCTATTATCTCATGATTTGGTGTGATAGCATACTTATAGAACTGCTTGTGCTATTATATTGTGTTTGTCCCCTTATAATTCATGTTAGATTAGATCTTCATACGCACCGCTGCCACACTTAATTAGGGTAGTTTGTCTTTGTACATAAGTGATTCTTTAATTTGAGTAACTGTGGTCTGGTTAGGAATCCAGTCATTCAAAAACTCGGAACTTGATAACTGGTTTGTTTCAAGTCTTTGTACATCAGTGATTCTTTAATTTGAGTAACTGTGGTCTGGTTAGGAATCCAGTCATTCAGAAACTCGAAACTTGATAACTGGTTTGTTTCAACTACCTTAGCTTTCAAAATTTCCAATCTCCAAGACGTGAGATACAATATTTTTGAAGATTTGATGGCTTTATAGATTCTGTGGAGCATTCAAGTATCTCACATCTTAAATGAACCGTGACATGTATTATTGTAACTTACTGTGTTGCACTCCTTTGTCCTTTAGAGATGATGATAACTATGGGTGTGTTTGGTAGTGAGAAACGTTTCAGATTCTCAGTAGGATTACTAGAATAGAATTGCTTTGCCAAACACCACAAAGAGAGAAACATTTTTGGGAGAATCACTTGGAACCCATTCTCGTTTTTGTAGTGGTCTCACCTCTCCTTATTCTTCGTTCCCTTCATTGATTGATCCATTTGCCCCGGCTGCCTACTCTGCTTGGATGGATCAATTGTCTTTCGATTTTGAATGGGGAATTCCCCTTCGCCTGTAGTAGTAGCGTAATGCGTGGGGATTTGACTTTACGAGATTGTAATTTTGACGGCCATCGTCCTCCATTCCTCCTACACAAAATTCATCGAATTAACTCAACAATCAATTGTATTTGTGCTACTGTCATTTAGCAAATTTTTAGCACTTCCAGCATGCTAGCTACGTCTCAGCCTAAAAACACACGTACATGAACAAGAAAACTCAACTTTCTGATGACAGTTCATCGTTTAGTTTGCACAGAAATAGAGTTTAAGAGAATTTATTTAGCAGGTCATGACTCACGGCTGCTAAATTGTCCTAGGATTTTTGCCCCCCTGAGTCCTAACTCCTAAGCTTCGGAAGTTTGGTGCCCTACAACCTTGTTTTGATTTGATTTGTGGTTGTTACTTGTCACCTCTGTGCAAGTTGCAACCTTTCGTTATCGTGTGGTGATGCTTTGATTGAAAGTAAACAATCAGGATTCAATTGGAGCCACTAATTGTCTTAATATCCTCCAGGTGGTTGATATCCAGCTTGTACTAGCAATTGAGAACCCAAAGGCAACATTAGCAGTGAAACGACGCTTAGCTTGCGAGATGATCAAATGCTGGAAACAAGTGTCAGTTCTCAGTCCTATCATTAGGCCTTAGCAATGCATAAATCTATTATTTCATACCACAATTTCCATTTCATTGTGCATTCAACTACGAAACAATCTTGTTCACTTATATATCTGAGCTATTGTTCAACAGGTTAAGGATAGCATCCCAGAGCTTCCTTTGTCAGATGGATGGGGGAGAAAACATGCTCTATTTGTAAAATTGAAATATGCTGAAGCGAAGGTGTGCACACAATCTTACTCTGCTTCTTTCATCATTTTCATTTCTAAATTGCATTTGCAATCATTGGTAAGCCACTTAAATTAATTTCTTGGGCAGAGCACAAATATTTTCTGCGGTGTGTAAGTATTCTTTGTCATTTTGTTTTTGTTTTTTCTCCAGCATAGTATTTGCACGGATTGATTCAACCAATATGTCAAAGAGATTAGAACGTTTCGTTTTTGTTAGTGTCACAGTAATCAGTAGTTTTTTGCCATCAATTTTAGTACACAGTCACCATCTAATATGTCAACATGCATATTTAAGATCATCTTGCCTCTCCCCCACGCTTAGCACCAGGGATTTGGGTTGGAACCCTAACCGCCCCAAGCGCGACTCCTCTCCCCCCACATGTGATCCCCAACAACGGTCAAGATTCGCGAGAATGAGGAGGCCACAACCCTTCTCTTCCCCCGCCGATGCTGTCTCCGTCGAGGGGCTCGAGGCAGGCCACATTGCTGCTGGGCGAGGCTGCGAGGGGCCAGCAACTATCAGTTCACAGATCACTTGCTTGCCCTCCCTGTTTGATGATAAAATAGTTATTATTATTCACTATTGATATGTTTGATTTAACCATGCTCTTATACAGGAAAACCGTATCCATAGATTTAACACAATTGAATTAATCATAGATTGCATTGTATGATTTAACACAGTTGAATTAATCATAGATTGCATTTTATGACTTGGAGATGCTAACATTATCCATGTTGCCTTTTATTTGCAGGGACAGAGTTTTGTGGTGGGTGGGTGGGCTAACTATGAAATCCATCTTAAAATATCATGGCATTTTGTGGTATCTATGCATCTGCGCAGAGCAATAGGTGTCGGTTTGTCTTTGGTTACTTGTGTTGTACATGGTGATCCACTTCTTGGCGTGGTGGTGTAGGTCTGGTAGCTCCATCGAGTTGACCTGAGACGGTGACGACATTGACCAGCTCAAGGTACACCTATGGCCCTTATTTCATTAGATGTTTTTTGGTCGAAATTGACCAGCTGAACATTGATGCCATATCCTGCTGACTTACATAATGTTTTTTTGTGAGTAAATAGCTTTACTTAATTTGTGGTAATGGTACAACCACGTGTGTACCGCACGTGCATGTCCACTCGAGATAGTAGAATCGCTGTGAGGTACTTGGGTTGACATATTGGTTTTCTAACTATGAGGTACTTGGGTTGCCATATTGGTTTGTTTGCAATCTTGAGAGAGTATCAACCTGGTGAGCTGCCGATTCCTTGTTAATCATAGAATTGACCTGCTGATGAAGTGATGATAGAAGCCTGCTTTCCATTGTTCTGACATTTCCATGTTGTTTCTTTGAATTGGCAGGGGGCATTCATCTGGACAATTTCAACAGAATGTACATCAAGTAGACGTGCTTCCTGGTAATTGTCGCATTGCCCATGTTCTTCTAATAGTATATGCTTATAGCGTTGAAATTGAACTGTTGATAGTAGCTATTACATTTGTGTGATATTTGTCCGCAATAGTTGGATTCGTGATTCTACTATCATTTCATCATTGTTCAACATGCAGGACTAAAGCACAGGAAACTTGTTACCTCAGAGACAATGATGCTTTTTGGTACAAATTACCTATCCTCTCTATATTTATTCTTTTGGATGCTTCTATATTAATATAACTTTAGATGGGCAAATGCAGTAGCATCTAGATTGCACAAGGTTTTAGAACTTTGGCAATTTTTTGCAATAATTTTAGTCTGTGACATGAATAATCAGGAACCTATTTTTATTGCAGACCTTATCTTATGGAGCTGTGCAAGTTGAGATATCAGAAGACATGCAGCTGGTGCATTTTGACTTGAATAGGTGAGACATCAGACTAGATATTACATTTAGATGCACATGGTTTTTAAGCTTTGGCCAGTTCTGTTTTTTTTGCTTGCAGATTCAATCTTATGCAACTTTTTTGTGCTTGTAGATTCAATCTATGCAGCTGCTACATTTTTGGCTTTAATATTAATAGGTGAGACAAGAATGTGCCTCTTCCTGCGCCTATGAAATGTGGTATTGCTTATGGCTGTTGAGCTAGCTCCATGCTTTTAGATTTTTTAGGCAATTTATTTCCCCTTCTATAGAGTGCTAGAGCACTGAACAATAGGCACTGAATTTTATTGGGCAGCTTCATTTCTGCAATGCGGCATCTTAGTTCACCTGACATTTCTTAAAGTATACTAATTAGTATTTGTTGCTGATCTACTAAACATGTCATCATGTGAATATTTTAAACTAGGCAAACTTTGGTGTATGCTACTTATAATGTTATAAGATCTGATGTGTTCTAATGTGACTACTGTATGAATGATCCATATTTGATTTGAGCTAACATTTCAAATGATTGCACTGTAAGAGTAAAAGATTTTTTGGTTGGTGTTATATCAACGGTTGACAGGAAAAATATATTCTATCAGTGTCTATTCTTTTCCCTGTTAGGCTATGGTACACTGGATAAAAAGAATAAACCTAGATGGATGTAATTTTTGTGTGCGATGTATGATCGGTAGAAAAAATGTTCTGATGACCGATAGAAAAATGGCATTTCTCTGTTATGCTATCTCTACAGTTGAGTTTGATCCTGTGATGCTAGGCCTTCATGAACTTTGCTTTTTTGATTAAATGTCACTTTAACATCGGTATTTAATAGTACTGTTATATTATCGTGCGATCTATGTGTTTTTAGTACAAAAGTTTAGCTGTCTTATAGCAACGTACGGGCACGCTACATAGTATATTAAAAAAGAAAGAAAACATACGTACCTGGAGGCTTCCTGGTCGGAAATCCCGCGCTTGCGCTCGCTCCATCGCTCGTGCACGTGGGCCGCCTCGTTGGAACACCGTGCAAGCAGAAGCACGTGGCGCCTGGAACCGTTCGGCGCGGGAAACATGCGCGGAATCCATCGGACCGTGTCTCCCGTCGTGCTTGTGTTCTAGAACTCCTATCTACTCAGCCCGCCATCACGCAGGGCCGTGGGCGCATGCTGCCCCGCCAAACCCGACTAATCCGAAGATCACCATCTTCAAGGGCTGCCCTTGATCCACCGAGCCTAAACTACCTTGCCGCCATGTGCGGTGTGCCCGTGCCGAGCCTCGTTCGCATCTGCGCCGGTGCTGCCGGAAACCCAGAACCATCGTTTCCAACTGTGCTCACTGTCACGCTGCTGTCTCCAGATAGTAAACCGTCGAGGAAATCTTGCTCTTTTAGGCCAATCCCAACAGGACTTCATGTTCATCAAATAGCAGGATGCTATATCAGCATCTTTAAGGTAGTTTCACCTTTTAGCAAAGAAATAAAAATACTAAAGAGAGAGGGAATAGGGGGGGGCGATTTTTTTTATTTCTAACACTTTCTTAAAAACTATTTTGAAATGTAGCATTGTTTAATTTTTTCAAAACTAACACTTTTGGCTGCGCCTAATGCCATGGCACGGCCAAATCAAGCCGCCGCGCCATGCATGGCGGCGCGGTGAAGCTGCCACCGCAGCAGCGGTCGGGCCGCTAGCCGCTAACGTGGCGGACGCTGCCGCGCCGTAGATTAGGGCGCAGCGCTGCCGCGCCAGGACGCACGGCGCGTTGAGGCCAGAAGCGGGCTCCTCTTCGCTCTGGGGTTGTTTAGTTGATGAAAAAGTTTGGGTTCGGCTACTGTAGCATTTTTCGTTTTATTTGGCAATTTATGTCCAATCATGGACTAATTAGGCTCAAAAGATTTGTCTCGTGATTTACAACTAAACTGTGTAATTAGTTTTTTCTTTCGTCTACATTTAGTACTCCATGCATGTGCCGCAAGATTTGATGTGACAGATACTGTAACACTTTTTGGGTTTACTTTTCGTGAACTAAACAGGCTCTCTGTCTCTAGCGGTCAGCGGCACCCAAGGCCCAGTTTAGATCCAGAAAATTTTGCAAAAGAACAGTAGATTCTCCGTCACATCGAATCTTTGGACGCATGCATGAAGCATTAAATATAGATAAAAAAAATAAAACTAATTACACAGTTTAGACGAAATGGACGAGACGAATATTTTAAGCCTAATTAGACCATGATTGGACAATAATTGCCAAATAACAACGAAAATGCTACAGCTGCATTTTGCCAAAAATTTTGGCAACTAAACCAGGCCCAAGTTGTCATGCTGCTGTAGACTACTCTGGTCGCGTGAGGCGAGTGCTGCAGTAAATGGTCACCTCTGGGCGTTGTTCCTCCCAGGCCCGCTACACGCATGCAGTTACGCAGACTGCACGATCCAAACATCTGGCTCCCGCCGCATGCAGCTGGGACCATGCGCGGAGTGTGGAGACACCTGCATGCTCCAGGTGCGGGGACTCGTCACATCATCTCACCCTGAACCTAGATTACATCTTGTTAGACCATAATTTCCTGTCTCTATTTAGGTGTAAGCTCTGTGTTTAGGCCTTGTTTAGTTCATTCCCAAAAGTTTACACCTTATCCCATCGAATGTTTAGACACATGTATAGAGTATTAAATATAGACTAAAAAAATAACTAATTGCATAGATTACGACTATTTTGTGAGACGAATCTATTAAGTCTAATTAGTCTATAATTTGACAATAAAGTGCTACAATAACACATGCGCTAATGACAGATTAATTAGACTTAATAAATTCGTCTCGCTGTTTACTGACGGATTCTGTAATTTATTTTTTATTAGTATCCGAACACCACATGCAACACCCAATACACCTCAAAACTTTACACCTCGGAACTAAACAAGGCCTTAATCGAACATGGATGGTTAGAATACTTGAACATTCATCTGATTATTTTTTTGGTTTTTTCTGTATGTTTTATTTGGTTTCCCTTTAAAATAATCTGTTAATTTGTTTGGCATTTATTTAAAATTTGTATGTTTTCTTTGCTTTTTTAAAACTCTTCCAATTTGCCTTTCATAGGAATAATCTGTTGATTTGTTTTGTTAATCTGAATTTTTATTTTTCTATTTTTTAATTTGATTTTTGTATTTATGTGATCTTTTATATTTGGACCCTTAGATGTGGATCGTGTGTTTACGAAAATCGAGTGATTTCTACCCCTAAAACACTTGATTTCCTTGGTTCCGTAGAATCGAGTGATTTCAACGTATCTGACACTCGGGTGCCGGTAACCTTTGGAACACTCGAGTACATGGTAGATAGACCCTTAACATATGGGCTCAATTGAAAGCACATAATTACGACCAAATAAAGCACACAATTACAAGATTTACTACTACTTAATTACAGCTAAAAAATAGTTTAATTACAAGATTTACTACTACTTAATTAAGGGTCCATATGAACCCTCGGACTATTTTTTGGGAACCAAGGAAATCGAGTGTTTTAGGGGTAGAAATCACTCGATTTCCGTAAACACACGATCCACATCTAAGGGTCCCAATATCAAAGATCGCATAAATACAAAAATCAAAATAAAAAATAGAAAAATAAAAAATCAGATTAACAAAACAAATCAACAGATTATTTCTATGAAAGGCAAATTGGAAGAGTTTAAAAAAAGAAAAGAAAAGAAAACATACAAATTTAAAATAAATGTCAAACAAATTAACATATTATTTCAAAGGAAACCAAATAAAACATACAGAAAAAACCAAAAAAATAATCAGATGAATGTTCAAGTATTCTGACCATCGATGTTAGATTAAACACCGAACTTATACCTAAATAGAGATAGTAAATTATGGTCTAAGGTGTGTTCACTTCGCGAAAAGTAGGTGAAAAGTTATTGTAGCATCTTTTGTTGTTATTTGGCAAAATTTGTCCAATCATGGACTAACTAGGCTCAAAAGATTCGTCCCGACATTTACAGGCAAACTATGCAATTAGTTATCTTTTTTACCTACATTTAATGCTCCATGCATGTGTCGAAAGATTTGATGTGATGGGTGGAAGATGAAATATTTTGGATTGGGATGGGAAGTGAACAATGGTCTTGTTTAGTTCCCCAATTCTCCCCAAATTCCACTATGTAAAAAGAAGATTCTCCGTCACATCAAAATGTCGGCAAATGCATAGAGTATTAAATGTTGATGAAATTAAAAACTAATTGCACAGTTTTGTTGTACTTTACTAGACGAACATTTTAAGCCTAGTTAGTCAAAATTTGGATAATTTTTACCAAATACAAACGAAATACTACATGAATTCTGATACAGTGTTTTTCTTCCCTATTCGCCGAACTAAACGAGGCCAATGCCCAGAGGTGAGATGATGTGACGAGACCCTGCACCTGCAGCATGCAGGAGAAACAACGCCCAGAGGTGACCATTTACTGCAGCACTCGCCTCACGCGACCAGACTAGTCTGTAGCAGCACGACAGCATGGGCATGGGCCTTGACGTGCCGCTGACCGATGGAGAGAGAGAGGGAAGAGGAGGCCGCGTCCGGCCTTGACGCGCTGTGCGTCATGGCGCGGTAGTGCCGCACCTGATCTGCGGCGAGGCAGCGCCCGCCACATCATCAGTTAGCGGTCCGGCCGCTGCCATAGTGGCAGTCTCGTTGTGCCGCCATACACGGCGCAGCGGCTTGATTTGGCCACGTCATGGTGTTAGGCGCGATCAAAAGTATTAGTTTAAAAAAAATAAATAGTGTTAGATTTCAAAATAATTTTTAAAAAGTGTTAGAAATAAAAAAAATAAGTGGGGGGTGTTGGTCATCCTGATAAAACTTTCAAGATATCGTTTTGAAATTTGAACACAAATGCTCTTTTGCTTAATTTACGTATTATAAGACAACAACATGAAACAACACCTTGAATGCCTACACAAATAATCAACTAGATGTGAATGTACTTTTAGGATGAGCTTATATAGGGGCGTTTGAGACTGCTTCATAAACTCCACCATGGAGTAGCTCCATAAAAAACCGAAGTTCGAGTACTTCTTTAGGTGCTCTCACAACTTCATCTTTTTTTCTCGAATAGAATGCGTGGAGCTGAAACCGTTTAGCTAAAAAAACGTGGAGTGGCGCAGTCCCAAACACCCCCCATATATGCATGTACTTTTTCGCATTGGTGTTCAGGTAAGTGAAGCTTCGTTTTCTTTTCACTTCCTTAGTGCTATCTGCTATGTAGATAAAGTCACAGATAAAATGCAGTAGCTGAATTAATACGGAATTGCTTTGACGCGGGCGTCCATCCTTCTGGACGCCGCGCTCCCCACTGTGCCTTTCCCGCCACTCGCTCCCTCCCGCAACTCTTGACTCCCCATTCCCACGCCATGCACCCCATCTCCTCCCCCACCTTCCACCCCCACCCACACACATGTCGTCGCGTCCGCCCCTACCCTCTCGCTGTCGCCGACTACGCCGATGGGGTACATGCTATCGGCGGTGGCGAGGGTGCTGGAGCAGCCCATGGCGTCGGGGGCGGCCTAGGAGATGGCGCTCCTCGCGGGATCCCTCTGTGCGATGGCCCTTCTCGTCCTCCTTGCTCGGCTGGGTCTCGTCGTGTGGCAAAACCGCCTGAAATAACACACTTTCGGAGACACTTTCTTTCACTAAACACTAAGTACCCAAAAGTGAGCTAAATCAAACAGTTCTATTGAGCACACCCCAAGGGAGAACTCGAAACAATCCACATTTACATCCAGAATCCAATAATGAGTACGAGCTTATAATATTTAGTCCATTTCATCCAACATAAAGTCTTGAAAATTATTTCTTACAATACCAGAGTTCAGAGTGCAATGATTAAACAGTGAAATGAAAATAAACATCTAGCGGAAGCGATATAAGGATCCGTCTGTGTCCACCAGAAGAATCCTCCACACAAGAGCTACTCCTCAAGCTACACCTGTAACAGGGTAAAATAAATCCTGAGTACACAATGTACTCGCAAGACTTATCCGACTAGTGGAAATAATTTTTCGACTCTCAAGGATATGATAGGCAATATGGTTTGCTGTATTTCTTTTGTTTTGCGGAAAGCATTACTGATAGTTCGTCCTTAAGGTCAGGTTTTTTAGTAGTTAGGATTACTTCATTAGCTAACCATTCTAGGCAAGCACCTATCTACTTTCAAGCAAGGGTTGAACAATCAGAACCATTTTATCATCTTTCATATTCCAGTTCTTACTACAGTGCTACACCATCGCCAAGTCATACTGTCTCACGGAAACAGTGATTCGCAAACCAATGTATCCCAGCAGGGTACCCCGAGACACACGCCTCGCTTGTATCCCAGGCACAAACAAAACCAACACATTCCACTTCTGTCGAGGGGTCCAAGTCCCCATCCAAACTTGGACTTCAAGCCCCCACACTTGAGACCCGGTCTCAGTGTGGTGCTTAGACGTCCACCTTTCCCCGTCTCTAATCAGTCGGTCCGGAAAGAGCCGCAACCCACGACAAGAGAGCAACGAGCCTTCCCGCTCCAATAAGTAAGTATGTGTTCAGGATATGTGTTCAGGATAATAAGTCTGTGACCTGACTACCATCTACAGCAACGGACGGTCCTTAATCGATACGGACAGGGAAAACAATATAACCAAGCTAAGCCTCGTGGCCGCGGGACACAACTTGTACCCACCAATAACCCGTTCCTTATCTCTACCTGGTCTCAATTTACTTTTCATCATTTTATTATGAGAGTAATAATAATCACATATTATGAGTAACGGTAGGTTACTCACGCTACCGATAGCCTAAGCATAGCGTGTGCGCGCGCACACACACACACAATATATATATATATATATATATATATATATATATATATATATATATATATATATATATATATATATATATATATATATATATATAACTATTAGGCCGTAGCTAGCTACAAAATACTCTATTCTGTAGCCGGACCAAAAGTCCAAAACCGGCGAACCCGAGCTTCACCACTCACCAGCGCAGCGCACCATGTCACGCGCGTGGCTTTGGCTCCGTGGTCCCCGTTGAACTAACGCATGCATTCATGATCCCCGTAATTTTTTCCCCTTCCTTCCACCGGCCATGAGGAGACCCGCTTGACCATTTGGAAAATCCCCAAATCTTCGCCGCTTGCTTCTTTCGCTGCTTCTCCCCCGACACCTCTACCGCGTCCGCCCCCACCCACCGAGCACATCGGTGCCGCCTGCTCGCCCCCCCCCCCTCCGGATCGACGCCGATGCGGGCGCGACGCCACTCTGCTCGACGCTCCGCTGCCCCGGCCGGCCACCTCTCCCCATCGCAGCGGCGCCTCCTTCACCTTCCATGCACGGTGGCGGATCCCCACCTTCCCAGCGAGGCGGCGGCCCCTCCACCGTCCTGGCGGCGGCGGCCGGCCCTCCACCTCCGCGCGCAGATCTGCGTCCCCACGGGTGCGCGTGGCTTCACATCCCCAACCAGTGGCGGATGCTGCTCCCGACGATGTCATGGCTCGCCCTGCGCCCCCGGCCACACCTTGCATGACAGCTCCTTCCCTGTTGACGGCGGTGTGTCCCTTCTCGCTCCTAGCAGTGGCGATGGCGTCCACTCCTTACTTGGTGTCCGACGACAGCGCAGCACGGCCTGACCCCTTCCCCGACCGGTGACGCGCGGCTTCCCCTCTTGGTCCGGTGGCCGTGCAACCCGCCCCCCTCACGGCGGCGCTCATTCATCAGGAGGTAGCGGCCCGGCACCCGTCGCATCTCCGGTGGTGATAGTCTCTCTAGGTGAGCCCCGTAAATCCGCATCCCTCGATAAGCATGGAGTCAATTTGCTTTTGGTCTGTACTAGTGTCTGCCTGTACAGTTTGATTCATAATGTTCGGGCCGGTTTGACGATTTGCATGATGCAGTAGCAAATTAGTGATGCTAGACCTTGCATCCGACTGCCCTCTTTAGTGTGGTATACAATTTTCATCATGTCATGTGTTATATGGAGCTACGTTTGGCCCAAACCTGTTAATCTGGCAACTATCCTTGTACTGTTACAGTTTTTTTTGTCTAACTAATCTTCACTCATTATTCTAAAAATAGCCTCAATTGACGATACTGAATAAATAGCAAATTGTGTTTCTCGTAAATCATTTACTATATACTGTATGGAAAAACAATTGTTCTTTATGGTCACTATGCCTTCAGTGATTTCCTACACAGGCTACTACTGTTATATAACACCACATAATTCTTGTAATTTTGGACTAGGGGCTGGTTCCCATTAGATTAGATTCATTGATTTACTCTTTTGAATGGTTTACTGATTGTACAAACAAATAGTTTCCCTGTTGTGGCGGACCGAGCAGATAGAAGATGTTAGTCTGCTCTGATCTTTCTCGAGGCAGATGGCCATCTTGATATTTCTCTTTCACTTGCCGGATAAGTTAGTTAATAGACTACCTGAATCAGTGTATTTTATTTTGCCGGCACGAGAACTCTTCAGTAGCTAACATGCTTCAGTTCTATTTAGTGTTTGGCACCCTTTTTTTCTCTTAATCCAGCCCCAGGTTGACAACATCACAACCCGGATGCTACAAATGACTTTTGCCCTAACTCATGATGCCAAAAATCTGTTAAATATGCCCTCAGTGCCAGATTGTTTGATCTGGTCCGGTTCCGTCTGGCCCGTCAGGGCATGAGCCAGGGTTCGGGGGTTTTCGCGACCGGGGTCAATCGGTCCCTTCTATGACAAAGCCGTGAGGGTGGTTCTTCCCTCACCGGTTGTGTTTTTGTTACCAGGAATACCGGGTGTGACATTGTTCTTATGAAGCTATTAGACGAAGATGTAGTTTTCTGCGGAATGATTTCTTGTTTCGATGACTTTATCATGTAAATGTAAATATGTGAGTTATCAGCTTACTGATTCCAACTTCTTGCTCACCTTTTCTGGCATTGGAATCAGGCAGCAGGAGATTTCAGCTTATTGATTTGGCAGTATAATTTATTTCTTGCTGAGTGCAGATTAAAACCAGTATAATTTATTTTTCTCTTGATGAGTTCCACTTACTCATAGTCGCATTTTCAGTTCATCGGAGGAGCCCCTATAGGCACAGGCGATATGGTTACCACGTCAATTTCAGCAGCAAAATGGTAAGCAAAGGGCTTCCAACCAGTGATACAACAATAGGTCACTGTCTCTCCAGCTCACCACTTGGACATAAAAGCTATGCTAAATTCCATTGTGGTAACTTGAGGATGCTATTGTAGTAAATTTGATATGCCACTGTGGTACCTCGTGATGTGGTAAATGTCAGTGGGGGTATTTCTTCATAGATTGTAGTAAATATCAGTGGGAATATATTCCAGTATATTCCATGGCTTGCTTACTGCTTGTGTTAGGAAAAAGATCAATGTCATATCATTTTCTGGTATCTTCATCATGACTTTGTGCTAAATGGATGACACCGTTATGGATTTAGTTACTGCAGGAGCGTGCTGATGGGCGATTGCAGTGGTGGCGGCGCCTGGTGCTTTCATCGTCAACATCGGCGACACCTTCGTCACAGCTCGTTGACTGCTGGGCGCCATGGCCGGCTGTGGTGCATATCACTGGTGGGATCAGATCGGTGCGTGGCCCAGCAGACGTTGGCGAGGGGAAGTACTCTGGCTAACTCTGTTCCATCAACCAGATGCTTCCAATTTGATTGTGCTGGAGTTACAACAAGCAGACGACTGACCATTTTGGGCACAACTTTCAGATTGTTGTGTGATGTCGATGTGCATGTAAAAGCAGATTGTACAGGTTTGAGTAATAGTGCCGGATCGAATGTGCAAGCAAAACAATTCAGATTGTGTCAGATAGAACTTGAAATATTGGGCTATGCATTGTAGTAAATTTGACGTCATTTTGTGCCAGTACTTTACGCCATTATGGTAATTGATATGAAGTATACTATTGAGGCATTCGAATTCTCGTAACTATTTTATAGTAAATTCAGTCACAACTATAGTGAGTCGTTTACTTGCAATAGCTTGACAGAATTGAGGTAACTCCTATACTAATTCTGGTACTGAGCCATTATCAAATTCTAGTAACTATTTTATGGTAAAATTCGATTTGTCATTCTAATATCTACGACAACATGATTCCAAATTGTGGTAACCGGTAAATTCATCTCGCCATTATAGTAATTGGTTCTTGTCGTCTTGAGGCCATTAGTACGGTGACCTGAAAATGCATTCTCGTAAATATCTGTAGTGCAGATTCTCGTAAATATTTCTTGGCGTGAATTCTCGTAAATATTTCTTCTCTGATGGAAAGTAGTAATTTGCACCGACGCACAGGTACATGCATGCACTTCACTGGACGGAAATCACGGAAACAAATTTCCTATTTACATGCGGCTAATTTATGTGCGCCAGTAAATGACGCATGCATGCACTCAGCTTGACAGGTACCAACGGATCAGAGGTGGGTTCGGTGTTTGGACCTGGCTACAAAATAAGCTATTTTATAGCTAGCTACAGAGTATACTCTCCCTATATATATATATATATATATATATATATATATATATATATATATATATATATATATATATATATATAGGACTGCGCTAAATAGCACCCAGGGTACTAATTATTATTCAGTACCCGGCTTCTGCTCCCGCAGCAGGCCCGTTAGCGCTTGTAAGGTCCAAATAGGTTAGAGGAGGGGTGAATAGCCTAATTAAAACTTGTACAAGAATTACTTAACCACACGTTAGTACGAAAGGTGGCGAAGCAAATGCACTAGCTCTAACTAATTAAGCAAGCCACCTACACAAGTCTATAACAAAGCTATTCACTAAACACAACAACAACTACAAGCTAGAAACAAGAAGTAATACAAGAGAAGAGCTTTGAGTGATTATACCGCCGTGAAGAGATGAGAAGTACCAATCAATCAATAACACAAGAGAAATCCTCGGGAAGAGAATGACACAAGAATTTATCCCGAGGTTCACTTGCTTCCCGGCAAGCTACTCTCCATTGTGGCGATACACCCACTTGTCGGTTCGCGAGCTAATCGACTATCAAAAGTCGAGCCCTCGGCGGGCGTCGCACAACCGCACACAAGATGGGGATCCTCCAAGCCACGAGCTCCACTAGAGTATCCAATTTGCGAACTCCCGCGGGGAAGGATCAAGAACCCCTTACAACACTTGGTGAAGGCTCCAACAATCTCCAATTGTGAGCTCAATCACCTCCGCTGCTCCAAGCCGTCTACCGTGTCGGGAAACACGGAAGAGTAACAAGAAATCCGCAGCAACTCGAAGATCAAGTGCCTCTAGAATGCAACTCTCAAGCAATGCACTTGAATCTCACTCAATCTCACTCAAGATGTGCAACTATGTAAAGAGATGAGTGGAGGGGTTGTTCTCTAGCTCAAAGTATGTCTCTAGTTCTCAAAATGTGCAAGAGTTCCCCTCAAACCCCGGCCAACGTCTATTTATAACGAAGGGGTACGCAGCTAGTCGTTACCGGACGACGCAGTTCAAATCGGGATGACCGGACGCGCCGGTCAGGGTGACCGGACGCGTCCGGTCACTACAGGACAAGCGTGAATAGTGCACGTCAGAAGTTACCGTTGCTATGACCGGACGCGCTCTAGCGTATGACCGGACGCGCTGATCAACTGACCGGACGCGCCGATCGCTCAGCACCGCGAGCCCGCGAAGCAACGACCGGACGCGCCCTAGCGAATGACCGGACGCGACAGTGCCAGCGTCCGGTTTGAGTCCAGTAAGCTCCCTCAACGACCGGACGCGTCCGATCGTACATGACCGGACGCGCCTCACGTCCGATCATCACTTCGCTGCTCTCTGCCCCTCTGGACGCCTGACCGGACGCGCTGGTCCCGTGAAGGACCGGACGCGCCGGTCGCTCACTCTGCTTCTGCGCACAGGTGAACTGACCGGACGCGCTGGTCACGCCGTGACCGCGTCCGGTGCTGCGTCCGGTCACCACAGTGACCTCCGTTCGCCTCCGTTTCTTTTCCAACTTCCGGCGCAGTAGAAAATAGGCGTTTCACTTCCCCAAAAAGCGCCGAATCCCGCCGAACCCAAACTCCTCTCTACCACTCAAACTCTACCGCCTTCGCAAATGTGCTAACACCACCAAGTGTACACCACCATGTGCATGTGTGTTAGCATTTCACAATCATTTCTCAAGGCGTTATGTTAGCTCTTTTACTAGATCCTAATGCATATGCTCAAGACAATGATCTAGTGGCACTTGATTCCCGAGCTAACCGTGATTGCCCCTCTTGATAGTCGGCTATGTATCATAAACCCAGTCAATCACTTCTCTACTCATCTTAGACCGGCAAAAGGAAAACCCTATGGTTATACCTTTGCCTTGCGCTCTTAGTTCCTTCTCTTCCACTTGATCATCATGTACACCATATTATGTGCATCTCCACCACTTGTGATCTTGTGGCCATCACTCCATGCCACATGCTCCTTCATCACGTGTGTTGCTTATGCCTAACTCAAAACACTTAACACATGGCATTAGCAACTTGGTGTCATTAATTACCAAAACCAAACTTGGGCTTTCAGTCTCCCCCTTTTTGGTAATTGATGACAACCATCACAAAGATATGAAATGAAATTAATTTTCAATTTCGATAGTATTAGCTCCCCCTACATATGTGCTTTCATGAGTTTGGTTCAATTGTGCACAAATGTATGGATTTGAATTTTGGGAGAGTTACTACTATCAAATCGATGCTAAGGTATATAGAATGGACCTTTGAAGCGTGATACCAATCGGAGTTGCCTTTATATACCATCCTTAGCATCGATGTAGCTAGACACCACTTGTAATGCATCACTTGTAAAGATCACAAACACTAAAGTACCCCGTGAGATCAACATTATGAGCAAAAGGTGTCTAGATACCACTTGTAAAGCTACTCTCAACAAATCATCATTCAAGTTCAATTTCTAGCATACACCATACAAACATGAATATGAATTTAAGCTTTGCAATGCAACAATACATCATGTTAATGCACATACAAATGCAACAAATAATTCATGAGCTTGCTTCCCCTTTGTAACTTAACCTTTTATCTTTATGACTTTTCTCTCCCCCTTATTATATCTTATTCTCTCTTTGCAATATCTTTGTGACTTTTTTCTATCTTTGTGACTTTTCTCTCCCCCTTTGTCAACAATCACCAAAAAGGTGCCAATTTTAGTGATAGATAAGTCAATCAATATGAGGGAGTTCAAATTTTGGTTCAATCTAGATCACTTGCCTAGAATATGTAATTCGGTTTGATCCAAGGACAAGCTTTTTCACACCTCATAAAGTATAAGGGTTATCTTGACCATGTTGAATTACACATCATGAGCTCGTTTACTAGATTTAACACTAGGTTTGCAAGCCCACAAACATGTCATATGCTACCACTAGATCAATCAAACATAGAAGCAATAGTGGTACCATATATACATCAAAATCATTTGATTTTCATGAATGAGCTTATTTGTCATGCAAATATGTCTATATGTTCTAACCATGTCCTTAGCAAAGTATGAATGATATGTCAAACAACTTTACCTTGCATTGTCGGAGGAGAGGCATGTCATATAAGAATGTGGGGGTGCACTTATTTCAAGTTAGAGAAGTCAAGTATGTTTAATTCATTCTTCAACTTGTAAAATCTCTTTTTATCAAGTAGCTTTGTAAAGATGTCGGCTAGTTGATCTTCGGTGACAATGCTCTCAATGCTAATATCACCCTTTTGTTGATGGTCTCTTATGAAGTGGTGCCTTATGTCAATGTGCTTGGTTCTTGAATGTTGAACCGGATTTTGTGTCATTTTGATAGCACTCTCATTATCACAAAATAAAGGCACATTCTTGAATTTAATTCCAAAGTCATTCAAGGTCGCTTTCATCCAAAGCAATTGTGCACAACAACTACCGGCACTAATATATTCGGCCTCGGCGGTAGATAGCGCAACACTATTTTGTTTCCTTGATGACCATGAAACAAGAGACCTTCCAAGCAATTGACAAGTGCCACTTGTGCTCATTCTATCAATCTTGCATCCACCATAGTCGGAGTCTGAATATCCAATCAACTCAAAGTTAGACCCCTTTGGAAACCATAATCCAACATCATGAGTGCCCTTAAGATATCTCAATATCCTCTTGGTTGCTTTCAAGTGACTTTCTCTAGGTGAAGCTTGATATCTTGCACACTTGCACACACTAAACATCACATCCGGCCTAGAAGCGGTGACATATAGCAAACTTCCAATCATAGACCGGTATTGCGTTTGATCTACCATATTGCCACTAGCATCAACACCTAATTGATCATTTGTGCCCATTGGTGTACTCATTTGCTTAGCATCGTGCAATCCAAACTTCTTGATCATGTCCTTGATGTACTTGCCTTGACTTACAAAAGTGTCATACTTCATTTGCTTGATTTGAAGTCCAAGGAAGTAACTAAGCTCTCCAATCATAGACATCTCAAACTCATTAGCAATCATATTTCCAAACTCTTCACAAAAATCTTGATTGGTTGATCCAAAAATGATATCATCCACATAGATTTGCAACACAAACAAGTCATTTCCAAGCTTCTTGGTGAAAAGAGTGGTGTCAACCTTTCCCATCTTAAACCCTTTAGAGAGGAGAAAGTCCCTTAACCTCTCATACCATGCTCTAGGTGCTTGCTTCAAACCATACAATGTCTTCTTTAGCTTGTAAACATGGTCGGGCTTCTTGTCATCTTTAAAACCGGGAGGTTTCTCAACATAAACTTCTTCATTGATGTAGCCATTGAGAAATGCACTCTTGACATCCTTTTGATAGAGCTTGATATTGTGTGAACAAGCATATGCTAATAAGATTCTAATTGCTTCCAATCTTGCAACCGGTGCATATGTCTCTCCAAAGTCAAGACCCTCAACTTGAGTGTATCCTTGTGCTACTAATCTTGCTTTGTTCCTCACAACCATGCCATCTTGATCTTACTTGTTTCTAAAGACCCACTTAGTGCCAATCACATTGTAGTTCTTTGGCCTCTCAACAAGTTTCCAAACTTGATTTCTAGCAAAGTTGTTTAGTTCTTCATGCATGGCATTTACCCACTCGGAATCTTTCAATGCATCTTCTATCTTCTATGGTTCTTCTAATGAGACAAATGAGTAATGCTCACAAAATGATGCTAATCTTGATCTAGTTTGAACACCACTTTGAATTCCACCAATGATTTGATCCAACGGATGATCTCTTGCAATGCTAGTAGGTTAGAGTATTGGGAGTTGATTGCTTTCACTTGTTTGACCTTGAACTTGAGCTTCATCATGAGTACCACTAGGGCTTGCTTGATTTGTATCAATTTGCACACTTTGGTTGATCACATGAATATCATCATCATCAACTTGTCTTGGCCTCACATCACCAATGTCCATGTTCTTCATTGCATTTGACAATTGATCTCCTCTCACATCATCAAGGTTTTGAGCTTCATTTTGAGATCCTTGGGTTTCATCAAACTCAACATCATGAACTTCTTCTAAGGTGCCATTTGTGAGATTCCAAACTCTATATGCTTTGCTTGTGGTAGAATAACCAAGTAAGAACCCTTCATCACATTTCTTTTCAAACTTGCTCAATCTAGTACCTTTCTTGAGAATATAGCATTTGCAACCAAACACTCTAAAGTATGCAATATTGGGCTTTCTTCCATTCAATAGCTCATATGGTGTCTTTCCAAGCTTCCCATGGCAATAGACACGGTTGCTACAATAGCAAGCCGTGTTGATGGCTTCACTCCAAAATGAATGACTAACATTGTATTCACTAAGCATTGATCTAGCCATATCAATCAAGGTTCTATTTTTCCTTTCAACTACACCATTGGATTGAGGAGTGTATGTTAGTGAGAATTGATGTCCAATACCAAGATCATCACACAAATCTTCAATTCTTGTGTTCTTGAACTCATTACCATTGTCACTTCTAATCTTCTTGATGATGATTTCAAACTCATTTTGCACTCTCTTGACAAAAGATTTGAATAGATCATAAACATCACTCTTGTCATAGAGAAAGAACACCCAAGTATATCTAGTGTAGTCATCAACAATCACAAAACCATACTTGTTGCCACCAATGCTAGTGTATGTTGTTGGTCCAAACAAGTCCATGTGCAATAACTCAAATGCCTTTGATGTGCTCATTTCACTCTTACTAGGATGTGTGTTTCCAACTTGTTTGCCGGCTTAACAAGCACTACATAGTTTATCCTTTTCAAAAGTGACATCTTTCAAGCCTCTAACTAAGTCATGCCTTAAAAGTTTGTTCAATTGTTTTATTCCAACATGACCAAGCCTTCTATGCCACAACCATCCCATACTAGATTTGCTAAGCAAGCATGATGTCAATTGTGTCTCACTATCATTGAAGTCAACCAAGTATAAGCTACCATGTCTAAATCCTTTGAATATCAAATTTGATCCATCAACACTTATGACTTCAACATCATCACTACCAAATATGCACTTAACGCCAAGATCACAAAGTTGTGCTACCGATAAAAGATTGAAATCCAAGCTCTCAACTAGCAACACATTAGATATGCTCATATCATTTGAGATAGCAATTTTACCAAGCCCTTTGACCTTGCCTTTCTTGTTGTTGCCGAAAGTGATAGCATCAAAACCACTATTTTGACTTGTATCAATTGATTTGAACATACAAGAATCCCCGGTCATATGTTGAGTGCACCCACTATCAAGCACCCAATGCCTTCCTCCGGCTTTGTAATTGACCTACAAGACAAGATCAATTCTTTTTAGGTACCCAAATTTATTTGGGTCCTCCAAGGTTAGAGACTAAGCTCTTTGGTACCCAAATGGCTTTCTTTTTTGAGCCCATCCATGGTGTACCAATGAACTTAGCATGAACACCATTTGTACCCTTTGTAAGCATATAGAAAGAATCAAACTTGATTGAAGATACATTAACATTGGATTTCTTGTTCATGCAATGTTGCTCTATGTGACCAACTTGCTTGCAACTTTTGCAATAGCTACCATTGTTCTTCACAAAACGAGTCTTGTGAGGAGCAAAAGCGGCCTTGCCTTTCTTGGGGTTATAGACCAATCCCTCTTTGTAGAGAGAAGCTCTTTGGCTACCCAAGCACATAAGCAAGCGGTTCTCACCACCATAAGCCTTAGCTAATGTGTGATTGAGCTCTTTTACCTCCTTCTTGAGATTTTCATTCTCAACTATAAGTGTGGAGTCACAAGTGAAACCATCACTACTAGATGAGGATGATGTAGATGCGCTACATGAAGGGTTAGTGGGAGTAACAATAATAGGCTTATGAAAGGTTTTATCAATTATATCACATGATATGCCTATGTTGCAAGTTTTAGCTTTCTCAACATTAGTTGGCATGTTTTCACATTTTTCAACTAGAGAGGAATGAGCTTCTTCAAGCTTGGTGTGAGACTTTTAAAGCTTCTTATGGTCTACCTTTAGACTCTCATAAGATGCCCTAAGCTCATCAAGTTCTTGCATAAGGTTTTTCTTTTCCTTAAGCAAGCCCTTGCACTCCTTTCTAGATTCTTTAAAATGTTGAGTGCAATCTTCTAGCATAGTGATTAGTTTATCTTTAGTGAATTCTTCTTCATCACTATCACTATCACTAGCATTATCATGATCACTCTTATCGTCGGATGATACCTTAGCGGCCTTAGCCATGAAGCATGATGGAGTGTCGAAGAGGGAGACCTTCTCTTGGATGGCAATGCTAGCATGTCCCTTCTTCTTGCTCTTGTTGTCATCCTCATCATCACTTGAGGAATCATCACTATCCCATGTAGCAACATGAGAATCATTCTTCTTCTTATAAAAGCTTTCCTTCTTCTCTAGCTTCTTCTTTTGCTTCTTCCTCTCCTTCTTGATAGCATCTTCATCACTTGATGATTCAATCTTGGATTTGCCCTTGGATGTGGTGGCTTTGAATGCCACACTTTTCTTCTTTTCATCATCTTTCTTCTCATTTTCCTTCTTCTTCTTCTTGACCAACTCATCTTTCTCATCATCTTCTCTATATGAATCATCGGTCATCACTTCTTGGAATATTTGTTGAGGAGTTAAATTCTTCAATGTAGTCCTCACTAGCACGGTGATCAATGTATCAAATCTCTTGGGTAGACTTCTCAAGAACTTCATAGAGAATTGATTATCCTTAACCTCCTCACCAAGTGCCTTGAGCTCATTGACAATGACTTGCAACCTATGAAACATCTCCGGTACACTCTCATCATCTTGCATCTTGAAGCTTGAAAATTTTTCTTGCAAGATATATGCTTTAGCGGTCTTTGTGCCTTCGGTGCCCACAAATGTTTCTTCTAGCTTGGCCCAAGAATCATGAGCAATCTCAATATTCTTTACTTGCTCAAAGGTCTTGTCATCTAATACCTCATGAAGAGCACTAATGGCAATGTCATTGCATTGGAGCTTCTTCTCTTCCACCGGTGTAGGTGCTTCCGGATTAGCAACCTCAAATTTTCTTTCGGTGACCTTCCACACTTCTCTATTGATTGAATTTAGGTGTGCGGTCATCTTAACCTTCCAATATGCATAATTTGTGCCATCAAAGTGAGGTGCCTTCTTGGTGTTGTTGATGTGCAAGCTTAATTGAGCCATTTCTTTTTCACCGTAGGTTGTTAAGCCTCAAATAAACGGTGCCTCGGCTCCGATACCACTTGTAAGGTCCAAATAGGCTAGAGGGGGGTGAATAGCCTAATTAAAACTTCTACAAGAATTACTTAACCACACGTTAGTACGAAAGGTGGCGAAGCAAATGCACTAGCTCTAACTAATTAAGCAAGCCACCTACACAAGTCTATAACAAAGCTATTCACTAAACACAACAACAACTACAAGCTAGAAACAAGAAGTAATACAAGAGAAGAGCTTTGAGTGATTATACCGCCGTGAAGAGATGAGAAGTACCAATCAATCAATAACACAAGAGAAATCCTCGGGAAGAGAATGACACAAGAATTTATCCCGAGATTCACTTGCTTCCCGGCAAGCTACTCCCCGTTGTGGCGATACACCCACTTGTCAGTTCGTGAGCTAATCGACTATAAAGAGTCGAGCCCTCGGCGGGCGCCGCACAACCGCACATAAGATGGGGATCCTCCAAGCCATGAGCTCCACTAGAGTATCTAATTTGCGAACTTCCACGGGGAAGGATCAAGAACCCCTTACAACACTTGGTGAAGACTCCAACAATCTCCAATTATGAGCTCAATCACATCCGTTGCTCCAAGCCGTCTACCGTGTCAGGAAACACGGAAGAGTAACAAGAAATCCGCAGCAACTCGAAGATCAAGTGCCTCTAGAATACAACTCTCAAGCAATGCACTTGAATCTCACTCAATCTCACTCAAGATGTGCAACTATGCAAAGAGATGAGTGGAGGGGTTGTTCTCTAGCTCAAAGTATGTCTCTAGTTCTCAAAATGTTCAAGAGTTCCCCTCAAACTCCGGCCAACGTCTATTTATAACGAAGGGGTACGCAGCTAGCCGTTACCGGACGACGCAGTTCAAATCGGGATGACCGGACGCGCCGGTTAGGGTGACTGGACATGTCCGGTCACTACAGGACAAGCGTGAACAGTGCGCGTCAGAAGTTACCGTTGCTATGACCGGACGCGCTCTAGCGTATGACCGAACGCGCTGGTCAACTGACCGGACGCGCGATCACTCAACACCGCGAGCCCGCGAAGCAACGACCGGACGCGCCCTAGCGAATGACCGGACGCGACAGTGCCAGCGTCCGGTTTGAGTCCAGTAAGCTCCCTCAATGACCGGACGCGTCCGATCGTACATGACCGAACGCGCCTCGCGTCCGATCATCACTTCGCTGCTCTCTGCCCCTCTGGACGCCTGACCGGACGCGCTGGTCCTGTGAAGGACCGGACGCGCCGGTCGCTCACTCTGCTTCTGCGCACAGGTGAACTGACCGGACGCGCTGGTCAGGCCAGACCAGCGTCCGGTCACTAACCCTAGGCGCAGTGACCGAATGAACTGACCGGACGTGCTGGTCAAGCCGTGACCACGTCCGGTGCAGCGTCCGGTCACCACAGTGACCTCCGTTCGTCTCCGTTTCTTTTCCAACTTCCGGCGCAGTAGAAAATAGGCGTTTCACTTCCCCAAAAAGCGCTGAATCCCGCCTCGCAAGCTCGGCGGGAGGGAGAGAGGAACCCAAACCCCTCTCTACCGCTCAAACTCTACCGCTTTCGCAAATGTGCTAACACCACCAAGTGTACACCACCATGTGCATGTGTGTTAGCATTTCACAATTATTTCTCAAGGCGTTATGTTAGCTCTTTTACTAGATCCTAATGCATATGCTCAAGATAATGATCTAGTGGCACTTGATTCCCGAGCTAACTGTGATTGCCCTCTTTATAGTCGGCTATGTATCCTAAACCCGGTCAATCACTTCTCTACTCATCTTAGACCGACAAAAGGAAAACCCTATGGTTATACCTTTGCCTTGCGCTCTTAGTTCCTTCTCTTCCACTTGATCATCATGTACACCATATTATGTGCATCTCCACCACTTGTGATCTTGTGGCCATCACTCCATGCCACATGCTCCTTCATCACGTGTGTTGCTTATGCCTAACTCAAAACACTTAACACATGGCATTAGCAACTTGGTGTCATTAATTACCAAAACCAAACTTGGGCTTTCAGCGCTCCCGCTCCGCTTTTCTCCCGTACGAGCACGGGCTCCTCCATCGATTTTTTTTGGTTCGTGATTTTTTTTCGAACGTGCTTCTTTTACCGGTTTTTTGGTTCATGATTTTTTACCCATTTTTTTGTTCGTGATTTTTTTGGATCGTGATTTTTTACCCTTTTTCCGCCTTGTTGCTGTTTTTTTGTTTGTGATGTTTTGTTCACGATGCGGGGGGGGGGGGGGCATAGCTTTTTCGTCTCTCGTATTGTCCTTTCCGTCCATCACAATTTGGAAAGAAACTTCTTATTGCTTATTAATATGTTTATTAATACTAACATAGCGTTTGGTAAATATACAAACGTCAAATTCATTATTCAAAGTATGAACCAAATAAAATAAGGAGATGTTTGTTCCAATAAAAATACGACCAAATATATTATATGTGCATGAAGGGTATAACTCACAATAATCATACATGGAAACAGTAAATGGATATGTTTTTTTAAGAAATCAGCTAAATGCCAATAGTCTAAGGCTGCTCCTGGTAAAGTCGGGTTGTGGGTTCTCCTTAAGCAATTCAACTTCCCTGTTTCAAAGAAAAGAGTGTAAGGCTAATTTATTTGCTATTGGCTTCTGGTCGAAGGTGTCAGCTCATGTTATTTTCTTTGCCTACATTCTGTCAAGACCTGAATTTTGTAATGAGTTTTTATCTATGAAAACTAAAAGTAGTCTGTCAATGTTGATTCTGCAAGTGTGCAAAGACATAATCAGTGACATTACTTGAAAAACACAGGTTCAAAAAGATAAATGCTGCATTTGACCTCTGCAGTGCACTTGGTCTTCCCCAGTAAGTTCTCTGCTTGCAGATTTCCTGCCATGCCAAATGAAAGTATTAGAAGTTAATGCTAGATCATAGTACAATTTTACAAGCACAAAAATGATGTTTAAAGCTAGTGCCACAGCATAAAAATCAGTTTTAAAAAAAATGACGTGCTAGTGTAACTGTGTAAGGCATCAGTCAAGGTTACTCTAATGGCTTTGCTTTGTTTACTGCCTCATTCGCTCCTCCGCCCTGCTGACCAATCTCCTCCATCTTGTCAACCACTACGCCGTTTATTTTCTCATCAAATTTGTATGACTGACCTACAAAAGGGAACACAGGTTATGTTACAACATATATGTCTGTTGAAATAAGCTGAGTTTAAAAAGTACCTTTCATACCAAATCAAGCATTGCTGTTTAAATATGGCAAATGTTTTCACATTACATGTGAAGGACTATCAATGTCTGTGACACCGAAGCAAATATATATCTAAGGATCTAGTAAGCAAAAAAATAACATGATAAAAACCACAGAAAGGTATAGTGCTGCAAATTGGATAGGGATTACTATTACTAATGTGATGAATCTATCAAATAAACAGATAGTATTGTAAATGTATTCATTTGTCCAAATTATTATATAAGAAAACACAACTCTTAGCATGTATCATTGATCTTTTCAGTTACAATTTTTAAGAATGAATTCCATAAAGTAAACTTTAGGTGCAATGAACACCTATAGGTGGAATTATATAGTTTTTATGAAACAATAGTTAGGAACTAACAACAACAACAACAACAACAAAGGCTTCTAGTCCCAAGAGTATGGAGCTAACACAGGGTAAATTTGTATGGATCAGAAAATAGATGTTATAGTTAGGAGCTACTGTTTTAATTTGTTGGTGGAATGATCCAAATATTTGGGGCTTCACAAATGAATAGTTATGGTTAACTAGCAAGGTATGCATGTGTTGAAGAAAATGTATCTTATAGTATCTATTATTGAAAACAATTTTAATTGTGTAGAAGGGCACATGAAAGCATATTTGTGGTTGATAACTAGCCAGAACCCCACGGCAATTGCCGAGGGCTAGGCAGAGTTAGCTGGCATTTTGGTTTTTTCCCCTCAAAAACATAGCCACGGGGATGCAGGTCGCTGTGTGGATGGGCACGCAAGGAAAATGTCTTAAGAGGTAAATAGAATAATATTTCTGAATCGACTAACTAAATAGGATGGGGAATCATGAATGACATTAAAAGAAGGCTCGTGTATTTCAGGGGAAGGCCTACAAAATGTGAAAATATCATGTTTTACTATCGTACAAATGCATGACATGTGTTTTAGGCAATATAAGCTATAATTGCAGCGTATAGGCATCGAAATAAAATGGCAGCAGCATAAACCAATTCAGTAAGAACTCATTAGCTTTACAGTATGTAACAGATATGTCCACTTAAATTTACCAAATTAGTCATGGGAATGTCAGAAAACATGTTTGAGGGCAAGGCCTAGAAAATGTGCAAAATGTCGGGTTTTATTGTTTTGCAAATGAGTGCATATGTTTTAGGCAATATATGGAAGCTATGTAATAGCAGGATAATCTGGAGCCATGCATGCAATATAATTTGAGCTGCATAAGTGGCCTGGACGCTGAAAATAGCATGGACACCATGAATTAATGGGTTATGTGTTTGGGGCACTAATAAATTGGGGCACATGATTACGCATACCATTCTATTAGGTAGCAAAATTTTGGCTTCAGATTCTATTAATCTTGACAGGATTACAATTCTATTAGTCGTATCAGGTGTACCCCGCGCTTCGCTGCTGGTGTGGCAACAAACAATCCTTGTATTTAATATAATCCTTATGTAATAAGCATACTATATTTGAGGCTTGAGCACCTGAAGGTAAGCTGACACTTTGAATAGGGGGGAATTTTTTTTCGTGACTATTGTATCTAGTATTGAGATGGTACTGATGAGGTCAATAGAGCTGCATAAAGCAAAGGTAAAATTTGAGCTAGCTGATACTTACATCATTAACAACAGAAGCGTCAGACATCTTCTTGGAACATTCACTGTCGCTATTATTCAGCACATGCCATTAGCTGAGCTGTATGATCAAATCGCGTAATGTAGGGAGGTAGCTTAATGCCTGCATCAATTACCTTGCTCCTATGCGAACTGCAAAATAGAGATAGACATGCCAAAATTTGACATATGCACTATGTAAGGTAGGCACAGAGCATACAATGTAAGAAATGGGATATCATACATACACACATATGAATTGTTGAAAGCAAAGGTCTGGAATTGACAGCGGCAGATCTTTTGCATAGCACCATTCATAAGCAAACTGAATTTGTGTGGTCTTATCTACAAACATAAAAAAATGTGAGGAAATAATGTAGGCTGGTGAACTGGTTCGAGTTGGCAGTAATGTGAAATTGACAGGGACCAAAAAAAAGGTTTGAAAGCTAATGTGAAGTTGGCATAGGTTCATCTACTGTAATGTGTATATGTGGAATTATAAAATTGAAATCCTAAAGAGCGAATGACTTACATATGGCAGACATGCCAGCTAAACAATAATCTATGTAGTAGTCTTGTTCGTTGAAAACCCTGCATAAATAAAAGGAAAACCAATTAGATAAGAAGTATAGTAACAAACCAAAACCTTACCGATCAATGTGAATCATCAGAGGGAACCTTCATCTGGTATAATGAACATTGTTCAGTTATCAATATCAGCGCATGGAGAAAACATTGTAGGGATAAATATTATCTATACCGATTGATCATGGTTAACTGCCTCTGGCTAAAACTTTGCAGGAATAAACCTTTTCTATATGCATACAGAAACATCGATAAACTACGGATATTCTTTGCAGTGGGATAGTGGCTATTGTGGCATCGTGAATTTGTAACAGGTATAGAGAGACCAAACTCCAAAATTCAGAGCGAAGGCAAAGATACCGAATGGACTGTACAAAATGCACCAGGTGGACTGTGTAGTAAATCCAGAGCAAAGATCCTAGGTAGGCCACAAATTCCCCCTTTGGGATTTGGAATAAAGCACCATTATAGTTCTTACCAAAAATAATTCTCACAGGACCTATTAGCAAACAATTTGTTTTGAGTTCTAGGATATAGCCAGTCTTAAACTCAAACCACATCAGAAAAGGGGGCACGAAACAATGACAAACCTGATTTGGAGAGCTTGTGACATAAGACATCACTGTTAGCTCCATTATTGGAGTGGTTATCTTCTTGAACCTCCATGGTTAGTAACAATCATCACAGGTAGCCTCATATCTGAGTATGTAAAATAATATTTAGTGTACGAATAAAATAAGGTAGATTTGGACCAAAGGGCAGTCAGTCAGGTGGCGCATTCATCAGGTGAAGAAAAAGTCAAGTAAAGGAAACATTTTGATGGTGCAGCGGTGCCTCGTAGTTGTACCCAGAGTATCAGAGAAGGGGGCATGAAGCAAAGACAAACCTGATCTGGAGGGCCTGTGACATAAGACCATTGTTAGCTCCACTATTGGAGTGCTTATCTTCTTGAACCTCCATGGTCAGTAACAATCATCACTGGTAGCCTCATATCTGAGTATGTAAAATAATATTCAGTGTAGTAGAAAAATAAGGTAGATTTAGACCAAAGGGCAGTCAGGTGCAGCATTCATAAGGTGGGGAAAAAGTCAAGAAAAGGAGACATTTTTTATGGTGCAGCGGTGCCTCATAATTCTACCCAGAGTAATTTAAGAAATCAGTAAAATACAAAACTTCATTGCAACAGCTACATGCCTGCAACAAAGATACTTATACCATTCTGGCTTATGAAGCTCAAGCTGAGACAATAAGAGATGGGAGCCAAAACTTTAATCGGATGAAATATGCTTCTACACATAACTAAATATATGGTGGAGGAATACATTGACATCTATTCGTAGCCGGAACAAATGATGGTACCTGTCGTCATAACTCTTCTGGCCCTCTTTGTCTCCTTCCACTTCTTTGCCGTCATCCACTCTGAAGTCGTCCTTCTCAAATTCATCGTGAGCCGTAGGAGAAATCATATTCTAACACTAACTAAGAAAGGTGGAAATAAAGAAAAGCAGCAAAAGCAAAGCATTAAAAACTAATGGAAAAATAATAAGGAAAACTGATACCTGATCGGGGGAAAACTGTACAGCCCACAAGCAGCGCAAGCCAGATCCAGCAAAAGGCATGGCTGTATGCATGTAAATCCAATCCTTCTCACCAAAAAGTAAACCAAAAAAGTTTGTATGGATCAGATAAGATCCGAATACAGATAGGTAGGGTTTGGGTACTCGATTAAAGATCCAGCTACATATAGGTAGGGTTTGGGTACTCGATCTGGGACAGCAGGAACGGAAGAGAAGGGATGCTCGTACCTGTTTGGTGCTCGTCACCAGCGAAAGTCCCGAAGATGGAGGGCTGGCCACGTAGCATAGGGCAAGCGGAGGCGTAGGCACGTACTGCGCATCTACGTAGCGCCACCGGCGAGCACATGCTGGGGGAGAGGAAGAGGCGGCGCAAGACGTGCCGAGGGTGACGGCGCCGCCAGCTGACGCACGGAGGGCGCTACCCGCCGCAAGGCCCGCTGCCTTCCGCGTGGAGCAGCACGAGGGCAGCGAGCCTCCGCGAGGAGAGAGATCCGGGAGGGAGAGGGCGCGGAGGAGACGATGCGGCGGTGGCGCGAGCGGAGGCGGCGATGCGGTGGCGCCGATGTTAGGGCAAGAGGAGCGGGGAGAAGGGGGAGGAGGGGAGATTCGGGGTAGGTTTGGACGGAGGCGACACCGGAGACGTTGCCGCCGGCGAAGAACGGAGCTGCCACGGGCGAAGAACGGAGCTGCCGCCGGGGGAGGAGACGAGCTGGGCTCGTGCGACGGAGGGGCGACGAGCTGGGGGGAAACCGGTGCCTCCCCACGATCTGGATATTATCAGAACCAAAAAAGAAAAACATTACGATAAAGGGAGGTGTGGATGCAGGAGGAAAACAGAGGGACCGGGGTGCGCCCGTGGCTCGGGTCCAGTGAGTCGGGCTCGCCGCTTGGGTACTGATTATTATTCAGTACCCAGGGTAATATATATATATATATATATATATATATATATATATATATATATATATATATATATATATATATATAGCTGGACCATTACACAGTAGCCGGCTACATAATACTTTACTCTGTAGCCGGACCCAACCGGTGCCCACGACACACGCGTCCAAGCCCACGGTGGTATATCAAGCGCATGCACAGTCCCATCCAGCTACTAATTACAGCACGGGCTCGACTGACCCAGATTGCAGCCTTCCAACTCGGCTCTCCCCAAAATTACGCATTCTCTTTTACATCCGTAAAAAAGTAAGCACAAAATTCATCTGCTCGCCGGACGCCGACCGAAACCGCTCTTTTTCATTGCTGGTCGCTGGAGAGCGGAGACTGCAGAGTGCACACGTCCCGATCCTTGTCTGCTGCGTATCCTGCCGACTGCCATCCATCCACCGGCCGGCGGTGGCGTGGTGTCGCGGAGCTACTTTTGTTCTTGGATTTACTGCCGTCCGGGCCGGTGGAGACACTGTCCAATCCATCGTTCTCGTTCGCCCGTACGTGCTTCAAGGTGAGCCTCCACACAACAATCACAATCCTGATGTGCTTTTGGATTATTCATTCAAGTTTAGGGCTAATCATCATCATGATTCGTTGTTATTCCTTCAGTTTAGGGCTAATCATCTTCATGATTCGCTGCTGCGAACGTGATGTCTAGACCTCGGATTAAAATCATGGTTTGGCTCATCCATGCACAAGTACGGGAGACGGATCACATTGCCGCAGACAACAACCTGACACCGACGATGCCAACCGGCGCCAAGTGTGTTTGTTGCCGTATTTTTTGTCCTTTCTCAAAGAGATGAATATTCAAGTATTGCTGTGCTACAACAAGTCTTTTGTGCTATGTGTGTGTTCACTTCGCGAAAAATAGGTGAAAAGTTATTGTAGCATCTTTTGTTGTTATTTGACAAAATTTGTCCAATTATGGACTAACTAGGCTCAAAAGATTCGTCTCGACATTTACAGACAAACTATGCAATTAGTTATCTTTTTTACCTACATTTAATGCTCCATGCATGCGTCGAAAGATTCGATGTGATGGGTGGAAGAGAAAATATTTTGGGTTGGCATGGGAAGTAAACAAGGCTTTTTCTCCGCTAGATCTCCCACTGTTTTTTTTTCCTCAAGAGCTCCCTCGCTGCCACACTTGTCGGTGTACCTGCCGCTAGCCGGGAAGCTGGCGTATGTCGCCGGCACCGGGGACGTGGTCGTGGACTACACCGACGACTCCGATGTGGCCTTCGTCGAGGCCGCCGGTGTCAACACCATGGACGTCCGCTGGCTCGCGGGCGACGAAGCGCACGACATCCCGGGCGGCGTTCCTAGCGCTTGTGCCGGACCTCCCCACCAAGGTGCTCCCGGCGCCCGTGCTGTCGAAGGCCAGGCGGATCCCGGCAGCGGCCTCGCGTTCGCCGACGGCCAGGCCGTGTGGCGCGCGATTCATGGCTGCCTAGGTGTCCGCCGCCCGAGAGGGGTCGCCGGTCACCCCTCCCCGCGCCGCACTACGGCCGGGAGGCCATCTACGTCCCCAACGACGACGAGTCCACCGTACTTTGTGTCTGATCCGGGAAAGTAGCAGGCAGGCCGCCTAGGCTACCAGCAAAGGGAAATTCTAGTGAATGGATTACAGTAACTACAGACGAAGAAAGACTTACTAGATTCTAGTAAACAACGATATCCAAGGGCAAGGACTCTAGTATATCATTTGTAAAATTCTAGTAAATCCTACTAAATTCTCGTAAATAAATTATCATAGCTACATATGAGTTAGAAAGGCAAAAATTCTTGTGAATGGGTTACGTGCATGGGCAGAAAGCATATATTCTAGTAAATCAATTTCCATCCTGGGCACTCTGAATTATCGTAATTACTTTAGCATATTGGCAAAAGCCGCTGTTAAATTATGGTAACTCTATCTCCTAATTTATTGATTAGTTACGGTAAATGCCATCAGAGTTACCATCTTGAGAAACTCGTAATTATCGTAATTAGTTGAGCATCAATTGGTTTCACCACGACCATGCATGTATTCTCGTAATTTTCTTTTTTTTTAAAAAAGGTAGTTTGCATGCATTAGTACAACATATGCATGCGCAATCTCAATCTCGTTTTAGTATTCTCGTAACCAGCACCTGCATGCAAGTCTATACTAGTATATACCTGTATCAAGTATTGTCGTAACCATTCTCGTTTGCATAGCATGCACGGAACTGTGAAGACGTGAACTTCAATTCCAAATATCCAGCGTCATTAATTACTGCAGTTACTATAGCGTCAATTTGCTGCTTGCCTCTCGCTCCGCTCATGAAGCCGGGCTGGATCAGGGAGGCGGGGCTCGCACATGCGATGCAGTAAGCTTGGGTCGGATCCAACACGGTGCGGGTGTATGGCCTGGCTACAGTGTATATATATATATATATATATATATATATATATATATATATATATATATATCCTGTAGCTAGCTACAGAATAACTTATTTTCTAGCCATTTTAGGTTACCATAATTACTATGCTAATTTACGAGATTATAGTAACTCCTTATTAAGTGGTTTACCATAATGTTATGGTAAATATCCCCATGTGTTATAGTAACACAACTATCGTAAATATGTATTCAATTTATCGTAAATGGAGATGACTATAGAATAACTTATTTTGTAGCTGGCTACTGAATATACTCTTCCTATATATATACACACACACAAAATGCACAACACATGTATATACGGTGATTATCAAAATAAGGGTTATGCACCAGGGCTTGCCTTGGGCAGGCGCGGTGTCAGCTGAGTCAGTAAGTGGCAGCTCCAGGACCTCCTCCTGCATGAGAATCTCCTCCTCCTACACCTCGACGATCTCCTCGAACTCGTGCTTGCCGGTGGTCACGATCTCCGCCGACTCGTTCTCTACTGCATGCGATGATGATAATGCAACAATTTAGTATTTAGGCAACAACAATTCTTAAAATAAGAAAACATATGCTATACTAACAAAGCTAGCTCTAATGACTAAGATACTAAGCTAACTATTATCTTCAGCAAGCAAAGTGTTGTGTTCAACTAACAAACACCTATTTTTGCAAACCAATGTCATGCTTTCATTTCTATTAACGATTTAATATATATTTAGACAAGGAACATCTAGTTACCCTAATTTTTAGTCTAGTCTAAGGCTACAAAAAAATTACAGTGAGCACATCATAATACAATGAAACTACTGTAAAAATTTCATGATTAAAGCTATCATAAATTTACCACAAAAATTCCTACAATAATTAACCTAATAATATTAAGCACTTTCAATTGATTTATTAGCCCTTGGTACCAACATAGATATGTACGAACTAACTATACTAACAGATAGACAATAATTTTAGGAACCTAACAAAATTAGTTTCACAATTTTTGGCATCTACATGATTTTATATTAATTATACAAATCTGGCTCAGAAATAAAATTGTAAAACTATTACTAATTTCTAAGAAAAGGGAAAACGGATTTAACCACGCGGCCCACAACCCACGTGCAAAGGCGGCCCAACGCGAGACGGCCCACGATGGGGGAGCCCCCGCACGCTGGCGCTTTTGCAAAAGAGCCCTCGAGCTCTATCCAAACTACCACAGACTCTGATTCCTATTCCTCCCTCTCTCTAACCTTCGTACTTAACCCCCTGGGTTTTTCTTAATTCTTCCGCGCACACCCCCAAGGCAGGGCGGGTAGTGGTGCGGCGAGCATTGGCATTGGCCGGCCACGCCGACCATCTAGGGTTCCCATGGACCTGCCTAGAGGGTCGACCGCTACGACCTAAGAGCCTACACTAAGCGGCGGTGAGGGGCAGTGGGTCGCACTAGAGCGGGTGGCAACGGTGCGCGGCCATCCACGGCGGCGACGCAGTCGTTTCGGTGCACTAGGGCAGCAACAGGCCTAACCAACTAGCGAGTGAGCATCAGAAGCTTACCATGGACCTGGTCGAGGTGATGGTTCGGCTAGAGACTACCTGAGCACGGCTGGCCACGAGTAACCGAGCGGTGCGGCGACACACTGCGGCGGACACGGCCGCATAGCGGCGCCGGGGTAGCAGTAGAGGTATGGCTAAGGGGCGCAGGAGGTAGAGGAGTTTGAGGCGAAGCTAGTGGTGCAGCCGATTTGGCTCCAGGTGGTTGGCTAGAGGGCTGCCATTGGCACCTGTCGGACACGGCCTAATCGGCACGGCGGCGAGGGAAAACTCCAAATTGGAGCTTGGCCGGGCATGAATCAAGGCGGGGTGGGGATGGGCGGCTCAGGCTGTGTTCACTTCGCGAAAAGTAGCTGAAAAGTTACTGTAGCATCTTTCGTTGTTATTTGGCAAAATTTGTCTAAATATGGACTAACTAGGCTCAAAAGATTCGTCCCGACATTTACAGATAAATTATGCAATTAGTTATCTTTTTTACCCATATTTAATGCTCCATGCATACGTCGAAAGATTTGATGTGATGGGTGAAAGAGGAAATATTTTGGGTTGGGATGGGAAGTGAACAAAGCCTCAGTGACTTAATGGCGGAGCACGAGACACGACAAATCGAGTCGAGGTGACTTAACCATGCCAAATTGGGCAAGCGGGGTCATCTGGTGGGGATGGCAGAGGAGGGGTGTAGGTAGGAGCTCTGGCCGTTCTCATCTTGGCGGGACGCGAACTGAGCCATCAGGGCGATACTCGTGCAGGTGCTACGGACCCAGCGGTCCGAGGAAACGTGTGTGCGTGTGCGGCTGCAGCGCCATAAATGGCAAGGCGACGGCGAGCACGGCCATGTGCGCGCAGCAGTGGCAGGCATTGGGCCGGGGCAGACAACAGTGCAGAGCCGCAGGGAGTGTGAATGCAATGGCGAGGCGACGGCATCGGCAGCAGCTGTGCCACATCACAAAACAGGGGCAGCAGCATCGCGCGGTAGCGGGGTGCCAGCAGCAGTAGTGCGGCAGGAGCAGCGCGGCAGCAGCAGCTCCGCGTGGCAGCGGCCAAAGGCGACCAGGCCGCAGCCAAGCCACAGCCAGGCCGAGGGTGGCCCTAGCCCCAGCAATGCGGCCACGCGCACGTGTGGCTCGGCCGGGGATGACCACAGCGAGCACAGGAACATGGTGACCGCGCACAGACCGTGCAGGTGATGTGCACAAATTTTAAAGCGTCTCTAAAAACTAAACTATCGAGGTTGGAATATTAGGTCACCCATAAAAAGGGAATATTAGGCCACCCATAAGGACTAAACATGACACCAGTCCTTAGCTAGATTTTTCAAAATTAATTCGCCAATATAGCATTGTCACATTGTTTTCAAACTTGAAAGTTTTCCAAATCTTTGAGCTGAATTTGATTTCAAGTTCCATTTCTAAGCTACTAGAAATACTAGCTAGCAATATTATTTTTTTACAGCAAGAGCTGCATTGTCATCTACAAAATTTGCACTTCAAACTTTATTTAGGTGTCACACACATGTTCTATAATATTTTTGCTCAATAAAAATTGGTTTTCGACCCTACTTGATATAACATGAGCTATTGAATAAATTTTCATTTAACATTTTCATTAATCATTTTAGGTTACATGAAATTTATCTATACACTTTATTACATGCATTATCACATAAACATGATGCCTATGACATGATTTAGCGATTTGTTTAGGGTGTAACACCGAGGGTGTCACACGTCGTTACCACTCCGGCGCCTACGCCAAGGCGGCCTCCCTTCGCGTTCCCTGTCCTCCTCGCCGATCTGCCACAGTTCCCCACCAGGTAGGCCATGATCACGCGGCGAGCGATGTGTTTCAAGTGTTTCAGATTTTTGTTTCAAGTGTTTCTTCTGGATGTTGTAAAAGTAGATCTGAGATGTAGCATATGTTGCAACGACAAAATACGTATGTTGCAAGCTTATGTTTCAAGTGTTTCAAGTGTTTATGTTGCAAATGTTTCATCTAGGTGTTTCAAAAGTAAGTCTTGGTGTTGCACATGTTGCAATGGCTATACACGCATGTTCCAAGTGTTTCATATGTTTTAGACGTATATATGTTGCAAATATATAATCTGAATGTTTCAAAAGTAGATCTGGTGTTGCACATGTTGTAGTACGGTGGCTGGCGGACAATGGCCTTCCGTAGGGCTTCAGCTCCTACCTCGCGCCTTCCTCTCGCGGCGCGCCTCACTCTCTCCTCTCCTTCCCCTCCCTTCCCTTCCCTCAATCTCGCCGTGTTAGTTCGAGCTTGGCGGGGAAACCCAACCCGACGAGCGCACGGACGTCAGGTAGGCGCAGCAGCGGGCGCGGGGCGGGCGGGCAGGTGCAGCAGCAGGCGGGGCAGGCGCCGCAGGAGAAGATAGAGGCGTCCGATATTTTGAAGCGGCTCCAGACTTCCGGGCGCTAGTAACACCCAGAATTAATAACATCTGATGCGACTGTTCAAGAAAAATTAATGTTACCGTTTCTGTTAAAGAAGTTGATATAACAAACTGAAGATTTTTCTCTGTTTCTTTTTACCAGTGTCCCCTTTTCTATTTGGTTGTTTGGTTGTCATGTAGCCTCTCTCTCTCATCTTTGATGTGCTGTAAGACTAAATGCTCAGCAATTTACTAAGCTTCTCTCCACCTACACCAAGTTACCAATGCTATGATAATGCTATAATATAGCTACAGGAGTATGATCGAACTTGGTGGTCGGTGTGCTTTTTCTTATCCCCCGGATCTCTATCTTCAAAACTCTTCGGTTTAGCGCCTTTCCACCTCAAATTCTCACTTCACTCTGCTCCTTTTTCTCGCCTCTCGCCTTCGCTGCCGTTCCTTAGTAAGTAGCGCTGTTTATCTCCCGCATTTTTTTTCTTACTTTTCTGAGCTTTCCTGTTATATGTAATTGTCCCTGTAACAGCGACAGGTGACAAATGGCACTAGCACACAAATATATAATGTTCCTAAACTTCAAGAATCTTAGGGTAGTACCAATGCTTACCTATTCATTTCTATAAACACTACGGCTGTGTTTACTTCCTCAAAAAAAGTACTGTGCAAACAAAAGATTCCCCGTCACATCAAACTTACGATACATGCATGGAGTACTAAATATAGATGAAATCAAAAACTAATTGTACAACTTGGTTGTACTTTGCGAGACGAACGTTTTGAACCTAATTAGTCAACGGTTGGACACTATTTACCAAATAAAGCCAAAATGTGCTACAGTACTTTTTTTACACCTTTTCGCGGAACTAAACACACCCTACATATAGAAACTATGGCTCCAATGGATAGTTTCTACAGGACAATTTTTTATCTAATCACATGCATTCTCTCTCCATTCTCTATCAATTACAACCCTTCATGTCTTGATTCTCGTATAGACATGGTTTCTAACTTAGATCCGGTTTCTATGATTTTTGCTCTCTCTCTTCAATTACTACCTTACCACATCAGCAAAACGCTTAAATGACAGTATAATTAATACTCATAGAAACTACGATGATTTTCTGTATTGGGAGTGCCCTCGCTGCCTGACGGGAGAGACAGAGACATGTATCGATCGGGGGGGACGGGCATGCTAGAATAAAGCTAAGCAACCTTGCTCGTGTAGTCGTGAGTGCATGATTGCCTTGAATATATATACTGAAATTGGAACCTTACATGATTCCACCAAAAAGTAGTAGAAGCTAGCACAACGGCTCATGTGCCAGTAGCCCAGTACGTGATTTCGTGGGGCGAAAAGGTCGACAGCCCACGCAGCTCCTCCTCGGCTCGACGGCTCCGGTGACTCGACGACAGTTATGTTTTTTTTTTTTTTTTTGATTGCCTCACCCTTCGACAGTTATGTTTCTGATAGTGATAGATAGATGTTCCCTTTTTCTCTTCTCCCAAAGATGCTGGCCTTTAAGCAGTGGTCAACTTAAACAAACAGGTCAAGCAATGGCCGATGCATTTTGTTTGTCCTGCATCCTCCGCAACTCATTAGGCCAGTCTCAATGGGGTTTCATCAGAGTTTCATGGGCATTAATTATGCTGATGTGACACCATATTAATGAAGAGAGAGATGATAAGAGTTTCATGGGAGCAGAGAGAGTTTCATGGGGATGAAACTCTTCTGCACTGTTTCCAAAATCTGGATGTGTTGGAAACGGTGACGTAAAATCCCCACTGAGACTGGTCTTATCATGTGTACATTTTTGCACTCATATAAGGTCTTGTTTGGAATACCTTCAATTATTAAAATTTGGATTGTGGATACGATTATAATAATATAGATTATGATCTATTTTGTAGATACAATTATTAAATTTTAGATTGTGGATACGATTATAATAAAATTTGGTAGCGTAGTGGCGACGTCAGATCAAGAGCCTCCGCGCACACCATTGTTAGGTGTCCAAGCCATGCGAGGAGCTCAGAACGGGATTAGGCCATTGCTACCTCTATCACCACTCACTGGGATTTTGCCATAAGTAGCAAGCAGCACGTCTCTAGCACGGCCGCCACGCCTAGCAATACCGCCACAGCTACCACGACAACCGCTACAAGTGGCAATTCCTCCAACGTCGCAACAGCCACCACGCTTGCCTCTGCCAGCAATAGGTCCAGTTCCTTCACACCTACCAGAGCCGCCACGGCTGCCTCTACCACCACGGGCACCGTGAGCACCACGGCCACCACTGCTTCTATCTTCAACCGATGTCGATCTGAGAATTTCTTGGTACAATCCCATACGCGGGAAATCAAGAGCTGCCAAGTTGAGGTCAAGACTGAAAAAGCTCCCATCTCGACTGGAGGGCACGGGGTCGATTTGGGATATCATAGGGGACGGCATCTTGGGGTCCATGAGAGGAAGGCTTGGTAAGGGCACGATGGTCCGGCTTCTTCAAGGTGAGGCGAGGTGTTGCTTCTTCATGGGTGGCGATGATGGGATGGGCAGCGGTGGTGGGATGGGGGGTAGTGGCATGACCGGGCGGCGGTGGAATAGCCAGGGCATGGCGGGTGCGGCAGGCGGCGGTAGGGTTGTCGGGAGCTTGGGCAGGGAAGAAGCCCGGAGCGGTAGTGTTGTAAAGCTTTTCTGTGCAAGAACCGGGAGGACCGATATTTCACGAGGACAAACTCATTTTTTGGCAAGAGGAATCAAAACTTTAGACCGCTTCCGCTCATTTTTGTGGTCTAATGGTCTAAAGTGTTTTGGGGGTTTTTTGCTAAAATTTAGATCTATCTTTAGATCATCTATTTGGAAAACTTTAGTTTAGGGATCCAAACATGACTTTTTTTTCTTGTGTTCCTTCAAATAAATATGAAAAGGGGAAAAGAACTACAACCAAATCAAACTCTCTTATAAACTGCTTTCAGATTGCTTTTGATAAGAAAACCACCATTCCACTAAGACCAAAAAAGGAAGAGCGGTCCACTATACCCGTCTAATAAGACAAAGAAGACAAATATATAAAATGAAATGTGGAAAGGAAGTAAGGAACTACTCTTCTGCACGCATAACTATGGTTACGCAAAAGTTAAAGAACATATTGCAGTAATGTAATGCAAACGCCGTATGGTTGAGCACCCATCGATAACTGTGTGGCAAGTTATTGCAACGACATAACGGTTAGCACCCGTCGACAGTTGTGTGAACTGTAGCAAGTGGGATGAATGGCACGGGCGAAGCCAACCACGGGGATCAGCTCCACTGATCATCACAAAGTATCTACTAGCGATCAGTGAATAATCGATATAAGATTTGCTAAAATTTGTAAGGATCAGCTGACCCCATTAACTCCATGTATAGCTTCGCTCCTGATGAATGGATGATACGACTACTGTGATCTTGCACACCTAATGTTATGAAGGGACTTCCCGTGAGAAACAGTGATGAAGGAGTAGCTTCAGATACATTGTGTACAGACCTTTTTTTTACCTCTCGTTCATAATCCTCGGTATATTTTCAAAACTGGTACAAGTTCTCTAGAAAAGAGCCCTTAAGTCTCTTGAAATTAATTTGAAAGCACCACGTGTTGTATGACTGAAGGTTACACGTGTTGTATGACTGAAGGTTATTAACTCATATATAGAGGATTTGGTTTTACCTCTCACCTCTCTTATAAGTTATAATTCGTGGTACCCCTTCGAAGATGATAAAAGAGCTCGAGAAAAGAACCCTTCTTTTGAAATCCATTTCAAAGCACAACACGTGTAGTAGCTCGCAACAGAGAGATGTACTTGCATTGCATTGGACAACTTCATTACAAACCTATACTCTTTTTAGAAGATTACAACTTCACTTTTTAACCAAGCCAGTGGCGAATCCAGCCATAAAATTCATCGGGGTCATCATGTTAATACAGTGGGGTCAGCACCATTGATAAGCTGTGATGAACTGTAATTCTCCACTAGTTTTGCCAAAGTCATTGGGGTCGGGTGACCCCGGTAACATAGGCTAGATACGCCCCTGAACCAAGAAGAAACCTGTCACGCCCTTTGTTTTTTAACCCCCTCCGTGCGGTCAGGCCAAATAGGGAAGCTTCAAGCTTGTAAATAAGTTCAAACAAAGTTACTATATATATATATATATATATATATATATATATATATATATATATATATATATATATATATATATATATATATATATATATATATATATATATATATATACTGTGTGGAACCCGCCGGCCGCCTGTTCGCTGCAGCTCTCACCAGAATGATCCACACGTCGGCTTCCGCCTAGTGACGGCCAGAGAATATCGCCTCCAAGGCTCCAATCAAAAAGCGGAATCTTGCATCAGCTCCCATAGCCTTTGTAAAACCAAGGCATGGCAGCATGCTTTATTTGCTTATGTAGTAGTAGTACTAGCAACGGGTAACTATGTTTTGCCCTTTTTAACCAGGAGTAAGCTGGTTCTAAGCTATATATAAACCCGGCCAATCACTCACCAAAACAAGCATTTCCTTACGCGCCAGGTGCAGTGAGGAATAGAAAGGCCACGAGGGGCACAGTAATAAAGAAAAGCAGCAGCGCGAAACCCAGAGCAACGGACCACCAGAAACCCGCTCGGGAGAAGGCCGCCGCCGGCTGCAAGGTGATCTGGAGGGCGACGGGGAGGATGACGCCGACGACGAAGAGGTAGGCCGTCGGAAGGGTCAGGAGGATGGCAGCGACGGCCATGTCGAGGACAGGGCTGCGCGCGGTGGCTGCGTCCAGGAAATGAAGGACCGGCTTCAGGACTTCGCGGCAGCCGAGAGCGATGTACAAGGCCGCCATTGCCACCTCTGGTACTGGGACTGGGAGGTCGGCAGCCATGTTTACACGGAATGGAGCAAAGGGAGCTGCTGCTGTCACCTCCGAGCAGGCAGCCAGCTAGCTGGAGCAGTGATGAGAGGAGACTGGAGAGTGAATGATTGGGAGCGATAATGCTCGGTTACCACGGCCTAGGCTTGCTTAAATAGAAATAGCTGATGGAGACATCGGACGCTGCTTCCCTTAAGTAGAATTATCTGATGGAGACAGGGTGGTCAGTGGTGCTACAAATGGCTGGTGTAAGAAATATGAACCTGATTTTGTTTTTTGATGAACCTGATTTTGTGATCGATTGACAACATAACTATTAGAACTTGCCGTCAAAACATAACTATTAGAACTAATAATTTTTACTAGTATATACAAGCTACTTAGTCTAATGCAAGAGGTGAACTTGAACTAAGATAAAGTTTGAGAGAAATATCGGAGATCGTAGAAGACAAGTAAGAAGCTCAAGACATCAAGAAAAAAAAATACTCGGACAAATGGACCTAAAGAAATGCACTCAGAGCAGCGACAGAGAACTCTGGTGAGCACCGAAGCGCTCAAACAGTTCTAACAGCTAGTTGAGTTGGTTGGGCTATATATGCCCCCATACACGACCATTTGAAGTGTGTCAGAGATTGTGGAAGCCATAGTTGAGTTAAGGCTCATTGCTTTATACTCGAGCTAGCCACTATATGCGATTAAGAGAAGATTAAATGATTAACAAAAGTGATAGGGTTAGTGCTTAGACTAGTTAGAGGTCTGTTTAGCGTTTGCTCTAGGTTTAGACCTATTGTTTAGTGAGGTTTGCATACCTCCAAGCTATCGGTGTTTGCTCGCGCCATGTGTTATACTCCTCAAGGTTTGTATCTTGTGAGACCCTCCAACCAACATTGTGGAGTGACCACCGATGGTGTATGGGGACGAGAGGACCTTGATGGTTCGGCCAAAAGCTCTATAATGAAGACGACGGGTTCGGGAGAGGTTACACCCACTTGCGCCCACGGGAGGGGGGAGTCCTATGAGCTATTTGTGGAGTTACCCAACCACAGAACTTGACCCTTGCAAGGGACTCCAACGAAGACTAGTGGGAAGTGTGAGCTTTCGAATACTTATGAAAAAAAATCATACAGGAGTTTGCATTCTCTAACTCAATTAGGTTTCCGCTACTTATTGCATTAGGTTTCCGTACCTTCCTAGGGTGTGATTAGAACCGTTTAAAATCGGATTCTTGGTATAATTGAGAATTTCACCCAAACTACTTAATTCTTTCTCGATTATCTAGGAACCATGAGGTAAAAAGAACCAGAAATTGAACTAGGAGCCAAAAATCCTATACCATGAGGCTTGGATCACCTTTTCCCCACCACAAGCCATTTTCCTCTAGTGCCCCTCCATCCGCGCTAACTCCGCCCACCCCTGTGCCACCAGTTGCTCGCTTGGCTCTCCCATGTGCAGCAGCCGTGGCCTCCTCCTTCCAAAACTCTGCCGCTCCTAGCCTTGGCCACTCAACCGCCCACTGTCGATAGGAGGCGATGGTGATGGTAGGGCTGGAGAGGGAGGTGGCCGTGGTGGCAATAGGCAGGGCTTGGACACATGGTAGGGCTTGGACACCCGGTCGCCCTCTGACGAGACAGGGGAGGTGGCGGTGGCGGTGCAGGGACGGCAAGGGGGGCAGTGTAGGGACGGCAAGGGGGGCGGCCAGTGAGGAAGACGCCGGAGTTGTGGCGAAAGCGGTTAGATGGCTGAATAGCACCGAGAGGAAAAGCAACACGGATGATAATTTGAAGAGGACATAGAGGTCATTTTACCTTTAGTATTGTCATAATAATAATCAGTTCTTTAGACCGTGGTCTAGAAGATTTTAGATTAGGATCAAACTTATATAAGCGACAGTTCTGTGAAGATCGCCCTGGAGGGGGATAGCCATGATGCGGCCCATGTTGTCATGGAAGAGATTCTCCACGCTGACTCAAAGAGCAGGCGCGACATCTCTGCCTCTCTGGAGATGGCAAAGCTGAGACGTCGTTGGAGATGCTGCGTACAAGTGTACAACTGTCTCTATTGACCACGAGTGCTCCTGGCCATCACCGATTACAACGAGCAATTTGAATGTTACGGCGAAAGATCAAGCATGAAGTATAGTTCTCAAAACTCAAAAGCACTAAAAATTCCCTCACCTATAGAGAAGGAAGATAACCATCCTGACGTACCAGAACAAATAATAAGGGGCAAAAGCAGAAAAACTGAAAAGTTGCAAATCGTGTAGCGCTAGATGTGCATTGTACAGAAGTGATTATACTCGTACATCTGAACAAACAAATTCTGCTTACCTAGCTACAGATGAACATCAGTGTATCTACCGACTGTTCCTATTCTATCCTCCTATATACTTTGGCCGGAACTATGAACACCAAACCCAGGTCTCGTGTTAAGACAATCAACAATGGACACAGCGAAACCAACTCGACGTGTACCGGACGATCAACAATGCTAACCAACTGCTCCTACAGTGATGTTGTATTCCCTTGTTGGAGATCGAAGAACGAAAAGATTAAAAAAAATTGTATGCATGGAAAATTCATAGATTGCATTACATATCAGTTACCCTCGACGATAAGAGAAGTCAGTTCATTTTCCTGTTGACTCCTCAATCTTGACAAAGTAGGGAGGCTCCTTTTGATTCTCTCAGGTAGGAACCTGGAAAGTTTAGGAAATAAAATTCTTTATAGCTACACATTATTTTCTGAGTAGTGGCATAACTAGAATGCTTACAGTAAATAATGCATAGCGATGAAGAAACGTATGGTTGCGATTAAGTTGCAGATTAAAACTTACATGTCGATTCTTTCTGAAATAGCTCGGCGCACAGAAGAGTTTAGCCCATAAGCAATGGAATTGAATAGGCCCTAGATAAAACAGGAAACATCAAAATATCCACACACACACACACAAAAAGAAAAGAAGTAAACCATGGAATATAGTAGTGTGTCAATCAAACAAAACACTTATATGCATAACTCCATAGCCTATATAGGAAAATAAATGGATGTGTGCATTTAAGTAGGGGTAGGCATGGAAGAATAAAGCAAAAAGGTGCACTAGAGTTATCATGGACTTATAATTGGTGCATTTGGAAGAAAGCTAGATGGCGAAGGGAGTATTGCTTATGATAATGAAGGAATGAAGGATTGAAGTCACAAATCTATTTTATGCACCCATTTCCATAAGAAAGCACAAGAGTGGTTAGACCTCCAGCCCTCCCATTCACTCATTCAGAGCTAATTACTTATGGGGACAGGAGAAAAAAATTGAAGCAATGTGGAGGCCTCTTACTCAAGCCCCTTTATGATAATTATGCCCACAATATGTAGGTAGCCTTAGTTTTTATAGAAAAGTTCATGGTACATCATTTCAGTAACATTTAGTATCAAAACACAAGCATTAAGAGACTCACCATAAGTCCAGCGAACCCAACATCAAGAAAGGAGAGCCAAAATATCTTATGCCCTGGATTGGCAAAGTCATAAAGACGATTGATAGTTGCAAATGCCCATGAACCGATTAGAATTAGAGGATAATAACCCCATCGGTTAAATGCCTGCAAAAAACAATCAATCATGTATGGCTCAAATAAACTTTTATCCACTTGTTTTTGCACAATATAATGAACAGCTGTATAAAGGTAATTAGGACAGAAAGGGGCATGATAGAGAAAGTTGAGTACACTCAATAACATTTTCATCAAAAGAACTGGCATATTGTTTGTTCTCAGTTTATCTACAATCCCCATCTAAAAAAATGTTTATCTGCAATCCCAGATGTATAAAATTTACGAGAGCAAGTAAGCTATCTTTGGAAGTAAAAAAAGGACATCGGTAACAATCAATAGGTAAGGGAAAAATACACCAGCAGAAGCACTGAAGCAGAAACAACGCCAAATATTTGTTGAGGATTTCGTACCTTCCTGTCTGCCCTAATATCAGACTGGTTTGATCGATCACTTATACCAGCAGCCATCTAAAAAGAATCGTTAGCTTATTAAAATTCAGAACATACAAGCAAAAATAACAGAATGTGCCAAAGAGTTTACAATGAAGGTCACAGTAACCTTCAATCTACAAGGGAGAATTGTTGAGAAAAGTCTGCTAACCCGTGTTGCATTGTTCAGCATGCGGTTTACTTCATAGTATGTAAACCCATTGTACAAAATGGCACCCCAAAGTGGAAGATAAAAAAGTTATTAAGTGTAGGACCTGCAAGTAAGGTCATTTTAGTGAAAGAATTGCTATTATGGTGACAAAATTGGAATTCAGTTTAAATTCATTGTCTAGCTGAGGACAGTACATAGTCCAAGCAAAATATGTTGGAAATTTGATATAAATAGTAGCCTTAGAATTCAAACATAGATGAGCTTATACAAAAATTGTCTTTAACCAAATATGTTGAACTTCATTTAGCATAACTCTCAGAGAAGTGACACATACTACTAATGGTTGTGTAATAAACTAATAATCAAGGAAAAAACTCAAAGAGAACAAAAGGTCACATGCCTTTGCCATGCTTCCCTGCTGGATCCAGCACCAGGTACCTGGTCTTCCGTAGTCACTTCCTATCGAACGTAGTACAGTGGTAGCTAGTGAAGTTCCTGGAGAAATAAATAAATGAAAACTTGAAACCTTTTAAACTGATTTTGAAAGCTAACACAGTGACATACTGACACAAGGCTTCCAAAGTAAGTCATTAAAATAGTGATCTATTGCTAAAAATGGAGTATGCCTACCTACATACATCAGATAAAAGCTTCTAAACAGACATGAGAGAGAACAGCTACATATTGGTCTCAAGATAAGATGATGCAACCAAACTATAAAATTAAAAGAAACAATATACATGAAAGATGCAGATAAAGGCAACAATAATGAAAACAAAGTTCCATTTGAGCATGCTGATCTGCAACAAAATATCCAGGGATGGAACACTCAAATTGGACAGAATCTGTAGCCTGAGATACTGAACATATTAACAATTAAATAAACAACAGTTATAGACATGGGTGCAGATTATGGACAGGCAAATGAATTGGAACTTGCAAGCTTAGCTTCTTACAAGGCATAGAAGGCCTCAAAAAGTAACAGAAGAATCTGATGAAAATAGGTACATGCATCACATCTAAATAATTTCTAAAGGAATATGATAACCTATGTGTTAGCAAACAGAGGCAACATAATACATCAAACATATATAAATGGTGTGGACAATTTTAGCTTTTGTCAAGAACATTGATTCATATGGATACAAAATTGTTATTTTTTTCAACACAAGGTCTCTCCAGAAACTGTTATCTAACTTGTCAAATTACTTAATTTGGAACATATAAGTTCAAACAAAGGCAAGTACGTAATCGAAAGTTTGCATACCCCACACATATAAGTGGAAAATAGATCCAAATTCTTCAACATCAGTTTTGTGTTTTACAACTGTGCGATGCAGAGTGAATGCTATGGTGGTTGTCCATAGAAAAGAAGCCACACAGAAGAAATGGGCACTGTAGTCATGTGCAAAGCAGTAAAATGCATTCGATGGCCCCCTGCAACATAAGGAAACATGGTTAAAAAATGTTTTACCACGAGTACATAACCAAACTATGCATTCAGATGCAAAGAGAAATGGGAGAAAGAATAGTCTCGTGTGATTTTCTTAAACAAAAACAATTATTCTGTTTTAATCCTGGCATTAATATTTCTTAGTAAGCAGAATACAAGGTTATTAATGGTTCAAATTACTTGGCCATGATTTGAATAATAAGCACAATGATTCTGGCAGGCTGTTAATAGCAAAAGTAAAACACTAAGCATGAAACTGAGGAAGTATTTGTGTGCAGCAGAAGAAATACAACATACCCCAGTATAGTGAATAAGCTGCAAAACATATCCTGCAATTCAGGACAAAGTTATCAGAAAACATGCAACAGCTAGAGCAATAGTAATAATGAACAAACCAAGCTTCAGCTAATGTTTCCATGTGTCAGCTAAGCAGCTAGTAGACATGTAATATCATTTTTTCTCAAAAGCAAACTACTAGTTGTCAAGTATTGAACTAGATAAACCATCATGCCCATTGGTATCAATGTTCAACAAAACAAAAAATATGACAGCAGCTGTTTCCATATTTAAGAATGAACTATGAACTATATATATGAAAAAATATGCTCCCATGTAGTGATCTAGCTCTATCTAATTAGCACATGTGCTGCTGCAACAAACCGTAGACTCATATGACCTTAAATATCATATTTTAACTACTGGAATTTGAATGTATTTCAAACAAAATCCAAGTGCAAAATGTGCTATGATGAACACTAGACTAAGACTATCACACAACTGTTGAAATTTACCTCGTAGGTGAAAATTGACGATTGTATGCACATTTCTGAAGATCCAGATCCCTACTTACTGATAGCACCAGAATACCAGATTCTCGAAACTAATTCAATTAATATGCAAAAAAAGTAACACAACTCTCTTCTAAAACTAAGAATATGAACCACCAAATGCGCACAACTGGTACGCAATTTAATAAAAACACAACGCGCAGATCCCACCACGAGCTTCTAACTTGAAATAACAACCACGGTACATCGCACAACTAGCGGCTCAAACGCGAAAACCCTGAAGAGCACCGAGATTCGAGCAGGCCACTCACCGAGACGGCTAGGTAGAAGACGAGCTTGAAGGAGAACTTGCGGAGCTCGCGGAAGAGGAGGTAGCAGAGGACGATGAAGGAGGAGCCCACCAACGAGAGCGCCGCGGCGCCGGTGCCCACGGCGTCGAGGATCTGGCGGTCCCGCAGTGCCTGGCTCATCGCCGCCGACGCCGACGCCGCGGCCACGGCCGGAGCCATCGCCGCACCGGCGGCGATCTATGCGGTGGTGGGGAATGGTGGCAAGTGAAAACGGCCGGTGGGAGTCGTTGGTTGCTGGGCTGGATTGGGTTGGGAGTTGTGACCCCGAGACCCGAGTGCCTTCACCGCGAAGCTAGCGTGTTATTTGGGCTTGCTTGGTAGTTGTGCGTATGGGCTGTAACTGCGTAAGTTTGTTATGGGCTTTGTATTAAGCGTAGTGGACCTAGTAGCCCACATATTCTACGCTCCCTCCACTCAAAAATATATGTATACTACGCTCCTATTTTTGAGCAATGTTCCTTTTTTAAACGAGAGTGACCAAGTGTTACATGTGTAGTAAACTAGTAAGTGCTAAGATCCATTTCAAAAAAAAAGTAAGTGCTAAGATCCATTTCAAAAAATAGTAAGTGCTAAGATCATTGTTGCTGCTTCGTTACGAGGTGATTAAAAGAAAAATAATGCTCATATGCGGACGTTCGTCCGTCCGGACACGGCTTCCTAGGCCTGCGTAGGAAGACCGGGCCAACAGGCGTGCTCACCTCTACGTCTCCTCTGTCTCTCTCAATAAAATCTCTCTACTCTCTACTGCACGTCTACACCCGCGACATTTCCCCATTCGGCCTCGTCCGTCGCGGCTTCACCGCGCCATCCGCCCGCCCCCACTCCACCTCACCACCGTGGCCACAACCCGGCGTGCCCCAATCCCACGCCGCGCCCCTATCTGCGCCGCAACACGCCGCGTCCCTCGCCGTGCCCCACTCCACCTCACTCGTCACGGCGGCGGTGTTCACCGTGCCACCGACCACCACCCTAGCGACACCTGGAGAAAGGTCGCCACCGGACGAAGACACCACAATAGGGAGTCGCACCACCACCGATGTCGTGTTTCAAAGTGTTTCAGGTTTTTGCAGAAGTATGTTTCAAGTGTTTCATCTGGATGTTACATATGTGCAACGGCTATATAGGCATGTTGCAAGCGTATGTTTTCAAGTGTTTTAGGTGTTTCAGACGTATGTTTCAAGTGTTTCATCTGGATGTTGCAAAAGTACATCTTAATGTTGCATATACATGCATGTTGCAAGCGTATGTTTCAAGTGTTTCATACGTATGTTGCAAATGTTTTGTCTGGATGTTGCATATGTTTGTAATGGCTACACACATGTTTCAAGTGTTTCAGGTGTTTGCAAGTGTTTCAGACGTATGTTGCAAGTGTTTCATCTGGATGTTGCAAAAGTAGATCTGGTGTTGCACATGTTACAATTGGACCCACCTGTGTTACGCATCCATAGGCAAGGGGCAGGTGACTGGGACCCACATGGTTTCCCGCATGCAGGCACAGCGGTCAGGGCAGGAAGCAATGTGGGCAGTGGGGCACAATTCCCGCGTGCACACGTGAAATAGAGCGAGCACGACGGTCAGGGTGGGAAGCAGCGTGGGGTCCACGCGGTGGGGCGCAAATACAGGCAGTGTGGTCTCTTTTCGCGTGCGACACGGTCTGCCGCCTCTTAGCGCGAGCCACGTTCGGGCGCTAGTTGTTCCGTTAAAAGAAACTCCAGTAAAGTTCGGCTCGTGGAATGAAATAGTTCATCATCTCATTCTGCATTTTTTTTGTTTAGCAGTGAAATAGAATAAATTGGTCCATCACCATCTAATACTTACAAGCTACTCGATCCCTCCGTTCCAAATTATAAGTCACTTTCATCAATTTTACTATGTATCTAGACATATTATTATATTTAGATATATAGCAAGGATGTATCAAAAAAAAGTCAAAACGACTTATAATTTGAAACGGATGGAGTAATAATTACTACTAGTATAAGCATGAAGTCATTCCACTAAATTTAAGGAATAAATTGATGATGCATCATTCCATCTAGAGTGAGTTGATTCCCAAATAAAACACTCCATTTATATTTTGGAGTAGAAAGATTGCCACGGGCACGCCTACCTACATGAAACTTTTGTGGTTGACCCTCATGAGAAGCCGCGCACGTCCCTCGATTTTAGCCATATGCAAGAATTTAAACCCTGAAGTATCCACATACATTTCTACAGGATCACATGACTCTTTTCATCTCCACGGCTTCCGAAAACAAATATATCGGTTATAAAGTTAATCCCTACAAGTTTATTTCAACATGCAAGCCATCTATGTCATTCTCTACTAACTATTCATATCATCTCCCATATTTTTAATAGTCATGCTATCTCACTAACTTCTTTTTTCGCGAACATGCCTTGCATGTATATCATTAAGAAGGAGAATAGAGTTTGTTACAACGTTGTACATGATCAAACTAGAATGCAAGCGGCACGCTACACCCGATCAAAGACAACCTTGCACACGAACGCCGGACCAAACGAAGGATAGTTATGAACTATTACATGAGAGTAACTTATGTGACAGTGCAGAATGACGGTCAAGTGGCGACGTGACTAGCCCAGAGCGCGACGAGGTGTGAGAAGCCCGCCAGCGACCACCTGTCGGCCTCCTCCATGACCATGTCAACGATCTGTGTGGCCGTGCGACTTACCCCATGGAAAACTCTCCGGTTTCTTTCCTTCCAGAGACACCAAGCAACCAGAATGACGAGCGCGTCAAATCCCCGGCGCAGCACCGAAGGCAACAGCATGCGGTTCTGAATCCACCAGTCAAGGTATCCCAGACCCGGCTGCGGAGTAAGGCCGGCAAGGCCATGAGGCAACAAGGTACGGAACCAAACCTCTCTTGCGAAGACACATTCGTCTGCCAGGTGCCGCGCAGTCTTCGGCTCTTGGTCACAAAGGGCGCAAGCGTCGTCATCTTGCAACCCATGACGTTTCCGCCTCGCCGCCGTCCACAAGCGATCGTGTAGCAATAACCAAAAGAAGAATTTGCATTTTGCCGGCGCCCTTGCTTTCCACAGCTCCGCAGCACCGCACATGGAAGTCATGCCCGTGAAGAAAGCCCGGTAGGCGGAAGATGCAGTGTAGCAGCCATCCACGGTCCATCGCCAGATGAACCTATCAGAGACTGCGTCATCGAAGACGACTCCCTGGACCTTGCCCCTTACGACGACGTAGTCACATAAAACATGGTCCACTGGGGCCCCTAGGATGTCTCGGATCCAGCTTCTGTTGGTGATCGCGTCTCGAACGGACTTGCCGCGTCGACGCTTGCCAATTGCATTGAATAGATGGGGAGCAAAGCGGCAAATCGGGCCCTCCGGCAACCATGAATCAGTCCAGAACTTTGCGGATCGGCCGTCGCCGATGATGACCGAGACCAATGCATGGAACATCGCCTGGACGGCGCGTTTAGGCCTTTGCGGGAGACTGCACCAGTTGAGCTTAGGCTGGGTGCGGCGCAGCCATTCCCAGCGGAGGTGCAAGGCGTAGCCCGTGATCTTCAAGTCCAGGAACCCCAGGCCACCATAGCACAGAGGCACCTGCACGGTTCTCCATGCCACTCTGCATTTGCCGCCCGCAACGCTATCATTACCAGCCCAAAGGAAGGCACGTCAGCGTTTGTCAATTTGTCGCAGAGCCCAACTCGACAGCTCGGAAGCGATGGAGACGTGAATGAGGATGGCGGATAAAGTGACCTTCGTCAAGGTGTCACGTCCGGCATGGTTCAGCAGCCTAGCTTTCCAAGTCAAGATTCGGGCAGCGATCTTGTCAATTAATGGTTTCTCTTCCGCGTGCGTTGGCTTCAGCAGTGTCACCGGGATGCCGAGGTATCTCACTGACTTCCAACTTCTTAATGCAAAACTATCCGTATGACCGTATCTTGTCCACTTAATTTCGTAAATTCTTCGTGCATCAACACACACGTATACACACACACTGCAGCTGTTGTATCACCGTTGTTTGCTCGTTTTAACAGTTCCCTTTGTTTTGCTCACTAAGGCATCTCACGATGTGGAGGTTAAAATTTTATATTCCGTAGTAATACAAAAAAATGCACTGTCAAGTCCCTGATGATCCACACATCAACTCCAACGTTTCTGATCCAATCACCTAAGACCTAAGTCTGCGACGAAAAGATCCATCTATTTCATATTGTCAGGAGTTGTGTGCTTGCTTTTCCGACCCTTCACAAAATTGGCCGATGTCATCAGGGTCCTGCAGCCCATTGACCGGACTTTATTTTTCGGAACTAATAAGTTGACCGAACTTCATCATCTTGCATTGCATACTTAGGCCCCGTTTGGTTTGTTTTTGTTAAAGTTTAACTCCCATCACATCAATGTTCTCTCAAATGCATGTAGTACTAAATGTAGACTAATTGCATGCATATCGGTACAGATTAGGAGTAATTTACGAGACGAATCTATTAAGTCTAATTAGTCTAAGATTGAAAACTTTTTTCAAATAAGACGAAAGTACTATAGTGTTTGTTAAACTTTAACTCCTCAAACCAAACACCCCTTTAAAGAATTGACAGAACACCAGATCAACGAAGAGAAAAAACATTCAGAATAATTTATAGACCTTCTGGAAAATCATGATGAAGAATTAGTTTAGATAAGCTAATATAAGGCGGGTGGATGTGTACAATATTTAATTTCTTCTCGTGTAATATGAGGTTTTTATCACTAAAGTCATCACTCTCGTCAATCGTCCATCACAGCCTGTTGCAATCATGCATACATATGCAGTCCAGTTCCTAAAAATTGCTGTGCTCTTATATATGCTCTAGTGTGTAAGAGTTGACGAAACCCCATTTTTTAGAGAGAATTGACGAAACCACGCACTTTGCCTCCTTTTTTTAGACGAACAAAACCATCTGCTGCTCGTCATATAATACCTGCACCCACGATGAACTTTGCCGGTCCTTTGGCACACCATTGGACAGTGCCCTTCAAGACGAAGAAACAGCGTATTCCTCTTGTAGAGTTAAAGAGCATATATACGTAAAATAATCATAAAGCAGAGAGTACATTGTATATACTCCGTATTTGTTATACTGAGTATATTATTAAACTGAGACAGCTTACGCTGGCGTCCAGCAAACGAAGTCTGAGTCACAGTACTATCTAGCTACTATATATGACACACCTGCAAGCAAAGCTAGGACGCCGAAAGCTGCCTCACGCGTAGCTTCTTGCAGCGGCACCATATAGCTACGAGATCGAGGCAGGAGCGACCCAGAGGTCGATCAGCTTCTTCCTGGTTTCCTGCCACCATATATTTCATTTAGGTAGGCGTTGAGGCAAGGAGCCAGGAGCGAGTCGGCCAGGAGATCAGCCATGCAGTTCCACCTGGCGCAGAGGCGGAGGGCGTCCCCCGGGGCGGCGTCGCAGCCGAACAGCGGACGGAGGAAGAAGAGGATGGCGGTGGTGAGGCTCGGTGGCGAAGGGAGGAAGAGGAGGTTCTTCGGCGTGCTGCGGACGCGCCTGCGGCGCCTGCGGTGGCCGTGGCTCGCGGCGGTTTACCGGCGCGCGCTGCGGCGGCTGAGGGCCAGCTATGAGCAGGCCCTGCGCGAACTCGTCGACGGCAACGGGCTCGTGGGCGCGCTGCACGCGCCCACGCCGCCTCCTTCGGGCCCGTGGCCACCGTCAGGTTCTGAACTCCGGTAGATCCGACCTGGCTTATAGCTTGATTAAAAGGCTCGTTCGGTTAGCCGGTCAGATAGTTCCTGGTGAGGATTTATCTATAAATTACATAGTCATTCCTGGTAGTAATGGTTCCTGGTCACCATTCTAGGACAACCACGTGGCCTTAGTGATTTTAGTACATGTGCATTGGAGAAATAAATATGTTGTGAAGGTTTGATCCTTTATTTGACGCCATCTTTTGTGTACGAATGTGCATGTACATAAACACGGTTAACTGTGTTTCAATCTGTGGTTTTAACTTTCTTTATCCTTTTTGGCCTCGATTTTTATACCTTTCTTCTACCATTTTGATGAACAGTTTACAAAAGTCAGACAGATGTTATTAAGGCACTAAAGGCTATAGAGAAATTTTATAATGGTTAGAAAAAATATGGACTATCCATAGAGAAGATCGAACGGTGTAAACATAGGAGGCACCTATGTGAAGTTAACTCTAGCGAAATCAACAAACTTAGAACATGAGACTTGAAGCGTGCTCTTTTTTTCTTTGGATAGCATTTTTTTGAA